>CM053029.1:285211450-285746450 GCA_028564925.1 Lithobates sylvaticus
TTTTATCAATTCTAACATTGCTACAAGGAACTCCTAATTCCTCCTCCCATCTTTTGACGCATGGAGGGACCCCTACAGTTTCATCCCGGATCATCATTTTATATATACGGGAAATATTATTTCTAGTCGAGGGACGTAAACATATTCTCTCCAATGCCGTGAAATCCTCTCCGCATCGGATTGGTTGCGGAAGTCCCTCGACAAAATGTTTCAACTGAGAGTATCTCCATGCGTCAATCGACATTAACTCTATATTATTACTTAATTTGTGATAAGTGACTATTTTCCCTTGCTTGATAATGTCTCTCAACTGTGCCTCCCCTTTTTTAATCCAATTTCCCCAAAGTTCACTCTTACCAGGTGCAAAAAAAATATTATCTTTTAAATATAACAAAGGGGAATTATATTCCCATTTCTTTTTCCTATATAACCTATCCCACTCTCTTAGTGTAACCCGTGTAATTGCGTGTGTCCTTCCCTCCACTATCCTATATTTTGGGGGATTCCAGATAATTTGACCTAATTGTGTATTACTTAGTGAATTTTCAATATTTATCCACCTCTTGTTGCTTCCCCCCTTTATCCATGCCATTTCCCTTGAAAGTGATATAGCGCTAAAATATTTCTCGAAGTCAGGGTAAGCTAACCCCCCATACTTTTTTTCCCTAGACAAAGTCGTTGCAGATATACGAGGCTTCTTATTGGACCATATAAATTTTGATATAATTCTCTTGAATATTCCAAAGAATGCTTGAGGCACCGATATCGGGAGCATCTGTAATTTATAGTTGACTTTTGGGACTATGATCATTTTAACTGCGTTAATTCTCCCCATCCAGAACAGAGGGCTAGATGTCATCTTTTTTATTTCAGCTTTAATCTCTTCCAGCAGAAGAAGATAGTTTATTAAATACATTTTCCTTAGCGTGTCAGAAAGTCTTACTCCCAAATACTTTATACTGTCCCTCCAAGGGAAATGAAACTCTTTTGATAGTCGTTCGACTTCTACATGGTTAATGTTTATATTAAGGATCTCTGACTTGGTGAGATTAATTTTAAAATTTGACATATGACCGTATAATTTCAGTGTCCTAAGAAGGTTTGGTAAAGTAATCCGAGGGTTGGTTATGAAAAATAGCACATCATCTGCAAAGGCCGCCAACTTGTGCTCCTCCCCCCTGACCCCTATCCCCCTTATATCGGTAGAATTCCGTATGGTAGACAATAGAGGTTCCAAAGATAGAACAAAAAGAAGGGGGGACAAGGGGTAACCCTGACATGTGCCATTTCTCATAACCAAGGGGGATGAAAGCACCCCGTTGACTCTAACCCTTGCCTGAGGTCGGTCGTATAGAACTTTTACCCAACTGATCATTCTCGGTCCTACTCCCATGGCTTCTAGTGTAGTAATCATGTGTCCCCAGTCCATCCTGTCAAAGGCCCCAGGAATAGACTGGGGACCTTTCCCAGCCTGGCAGCTTGGAGCAGTAACAGGGCCCTAATCCCATTATCCCTCCCCTCTCTTCCCGGGATAAACCCGACCTGGTCCGGGTGTACCAGTTTCGGACATGTGAGCTTTTAGTCTGTTGGCTAGAACTTTCGCAAATAGTTTAGTGTCAGCATTGAGAAGGGCTATCGGGCGGTAACTAGAACATAATGTTCTGTCCTTACCCTCCTTCGGAATTAATGTAATTGACGCCATTAACGCTTCACTTCTCATTGAACAATCCTCCCTCAGCCCATTTCAATACCAGCACAGCCTAGGGACAAGTAAATCTTTATAACATTTGTAATAAGGGTATACCCGTCCGATCCCGGGCTCTTGCCTGTTGGGGAAGTCTTTAAGGCTTCATATATTTCCTCCTCTGTTATAGGTCTATCCATGTTTAAACTATCCGACCCGGACAGTGAGGACAAAAAACTATTCTTTACGAAGTCCTGACATTCAGTGCCTGCCGCTAGGGACTGCTGATCCTTTGATTTTACATCATAGAGTGCTTCATAATACTTTTTAAACTCATTAGCTATATCTTTGGTGGAATTAAGCATTAAACCTGTTTTATTTTGAATTTTCTCTATATAGTTAATTTCTCTCTTCTTTTTGAGTATTCTTGCCAGGTGTTTACCAGACTTATTTCCCCAGTGATGTCTCTCTTTAGCTATTTTATAAAACCATTTCCTTGACTCTTGTTCTAGAATCATTTTTAATTCCTCTCTTTTGTTTATCAATCTATGAAAAGAGTCCTGGCTTTGGGCGCTTCCATCTCTATGCTCTTGTTCGAGAGTGTGGATCTCTTCCTTCAGACGTGCCCTATGTTCCCTTTTCTCTCTCTTTTTCCCTGCTCCGATCGAAATAAGTATCCCTCTGATGTAGGCTTTATGTGCCTCCCATAGTGTAGCAATCGATGTCTCTCCGGTGTCGTTGATTTCGAAGAAGGACTCAATTTCCCCTCTTATAGTCTCTTCTGTAGGAGCATCCAATAACAACCTGTCATTCAGACACCATGTAAATGGTGGCCTTTGCCTCCCCGGGAGCTTTAAGGCCATCGACACCGGAGCGTGATCCGAGAGGGTCGTTATCTCGATCCGAGTCTCCACTATCAACTCTAACATTTTATGTTCAACCAAAAAGTAATCTAGCCTTGAATGTGTACCGTGGACCGGGGAGAAGAAAGTGTAGTCCTTAACGTTTGGATGCTGCACCCTCCAAGCGTCAATCAAGTGGTTTTGGTAAAGTTTTAATTTTATTTTTTTTAACTTCGAATGGCTCAGGCTTTGTACCCCCGATGTACTGTCCAACTTAGGGTCCCATCCAAAGTTCAGGTCGCCGGCAAGGACAACCTCAACCTCTTGATAGTCCGCCAGCCGACCCAGGACCCTGGATAGGAAACCCGTTGGATCTTTATTTGGGGCGTAAAGGTTCACTAATGTCAATATTTTCCCCCCTATTTTGCATTTCAAAAACAAAAACCTTCCCTCGTAGTCTGTCAATCTGTCCAACAATTTGAATTTTGTATTTTTTGCGAACCCAATAGCCACCCCCTTGGCACCTCTTGTTGGTGAATCACTGCAATACCACACAGGGTGGTCATGAGAAAATATCCTTACATTATTCTCGTGTTGAAAATGGGTCTCCTGTAGGAAGATAATATCTGCATAATACTCACTGATCTCTTTAAGAATCTTAAATCTCTTCTCCTGTGAATTAATACCCTTTACGTTATACGTTATAAGCCTCAGTACACTGTCATCCATTTTTTATTCGTGGGATTACAGCCCGGCTGGGCCATTTAGACTTATGCTCCATTTTTAATTCTTGCAAGGCAGGGACGGCCTCTTTCCCTCCCCCTCCCCTATCACCTCCCCTACCCTCCCCGCCCATCCCCCACCCCCCTCCCATACACCTTCCTCCCCTCCCCTACCCCCCGGTCGATATCCGACCTTGTGTGTACAGTGAGGTGTCCCATAGAGACTCCCCCTATTCACTTCTCTTCTAGGGTGGGGTTGGGAAGTAAAGTGCAGCGCTGGGAAGGTGAACAATTAAAGTAACCTTCAGTGAACAAGAAAATTCATCAATAGCGGTTTGAAGAAATACTTATAAACATACATTCAAAAAATACAAATATATATATATATATAATGAACCAAAAGAGTCCCAAGAAAAATCCTCAATCGTAATTAGGAAAATAATTCTACATGAACTTGAAGTGAAAAGTAGCATATACAAATAGTGCTTGTGATAAACAGAAAATGTCCCAAGGGGATATAGTATAGGTGACGTCAACCCGGGATGTTCCTAGACTGAATCCTCTGGTACACACACTCGTGGAAGAATGGAAATAGATTTGCGCTTACCGGAACAGGTGGACCCCCTGTCAGCAACAGGGAGTCAAACAGGCATAGAAAGGCTCCAGACGGCCTACGACCTCGATGTTCCAGGGCGGACGGGTAGACTCTATAGAACCACTCACGACTTCGCCAACAGGATAGAGTAGGTCAAAGTGAAGGCAGCTGACATGGATTCTAGATCCTCATGGATAAAACCGGAACTCTTGGATGGTCACTCGGTAGGCAAAATTAAATAAGCCAATGGTGGACACCAACTACTGATAGAGCAAGGATCTTTTAGGGTGCTCTCCAAGAAATGTTCGGATCATAAGGAGAAAAACAAGAAGAAAACAAACCAGGAGGGGACTCCGATGGTGTAGATCAGACGGGCAGGTTTTTATTGAAAAAAACTGAGTACAAAAACAAATAATAATAAAAGTGATCACGTTTAAAAAGAAGTGTGGGAATGGGTATGACCTGGCCCTACGCGTTTCGTCTATAGAAGACTTCAACTGGGGCATATATCCCTTCCCCTACACTGCACATATATATATATAGATATCCCACATAGTTATCATCCAATCAAAAAACGTTAACATGTGATACAATTGTTACCTCATCTGATAGGACCAATAATGATCATGTGATGAGGGATGTGGTCCTGCTAGATACAAAATAACCAATCAGAAGCCAGTGTGGCTAGATAGAGCAGAGTGATAGGTACAAACCAAAACACACAGCACCCAAACATGTTGGGATGAGCACATGTTTAGAACTGGTGCCAAAAATCAGCCAATGTGAGGTTAGATACAATCACTTGATCAGGCTCTCAGTCCTCATCCAATCAGAGAAAGGTAAACAAACCATCTTCAGGCCAATCAATGGACTTGTAAGCAACCAAACATAAATGGTAATGTTTGTGAACAGGAAATGACATGATGCAACATACGTGTCCAATAGTGTTGCACAAGGTGAATATCCAATCCTGGTGGGATATGAAAGTGTGTCATCTGACCTCTGATTGATCGACGTTGTCACCGCACATTGTCTCTATAATCCCATAATAGCATGGGTACGAGTGCTCCCAGTCATGTGACCCGTCAGGTGGAGCTGTGGGGCGGCGCCAAGCGCGCCGTGAGACACAACAGCCCAATCACACACTCAGATCTGAGAGAAGAGAGCTCCGATCATGTGACCAGTCACATGACCGGGTGAGCAGGAAGTCTGCACGGAGGCCGAGTGTGTACATACTGACGCCACATAGCCACAGTGCAGATGGGCACAAAATAGGAGAAAACTGAATAAGGGCCAATGTCCTTAAAACCCAAACTGCAAAAATGACATTTTTAAAACAAATATATATAAATGTTAAATTGTAATTGTCCTTTCCTAGATATTCATTCTAATGTCACTGAAGGATGAAAACAGCGACATCTTGTGGTGAGAAGGCATATTAACTGCACAAAAAACCTTGAAGAGGAACTGGAAAGGGGGGGGGTTGGGCAAGAGCGCCATCATGTGTATATAGAGCACAATGCATTGAGAACTCTAACATGGGAACACATAATGAAACAAGACCAAAAATGAAAAAACTGAAAGATGCTAATGGATGCAGAAAAAGCTGCCCGACATTATATGTGACATACCACTAATTATATCTCATATTATGTCCTAAATGGACCACATAAGGGATAAGAGTATGAGGACTGAAGCAATGGCGAATAGGGAGTGAGTCTGGAAAGTTGGTTTGAAACAAATTGGATTTAGGGTGGAGCTCTGATCCCAGCGGTCATGAGCTGGATTTCTCCCCTCCCCCCGTTTATAGAACAGGAAAAAGGGGGGGAAGGGAGAGCCAGCCTAGGCCATGTAGAACCCTCCAGAAAACACTGAATATTCTCCGCCCACAGAATCAGCCCCCTCCCCAGTGACTCCTCCCCCCGCCCCTCGAATAGTACCAGGAACCAAGCCAAAGACTACATAGGGAGGAGAAAAAAAAAAGGGGGGACATCTGGGATATTATCAAGTTAGTCCTGGACCAACAGGAACAATGGGGAGAGGGATCCCCAGCTCCTGACAAAAGTTCTGCATCTCATCTAGGAACTTCATACGAATTCCTCTTCCTGACTTGATGACGATCAAAGCTGCGGGGTAACCCCAACTGTATTTTATATTTAAAGACCGTAAGCTTTCCAGTAATGGTCTCATTTGTCTTCTCCTTGCCAAAGTCCCCGCAGATAGATCCGAGAAAACTTGTAACTCAGCTGATTCAAATTTTAAAGGGGGGTTTTCTCGAAGTTTGTCCCATATTAGGGATTTATCCTCGTATGAGTGGAACCTGACAATCACATCTCTGGGAGCTTCTTCTCTGACCCCAATTGGTTTCCTGATACGGTGGACCCGATCAATTTTTAAGTCCATTTCCTCAGCTCTTCCTAGTATTGGTTCAAAAATACTTTTCATTTTTAGCACCAGGTCTTCACCTTTCTGTTCAGGGAGAGCCCGGATCCTCAGATTTTGTCTTCTACTCTGATCTTCTAAACTTTCCATTTTGTAGGCCACATCTCGTTGACTAATTTGCATTTTTTCCATCTGTTTTCTCATTTACAGATTCTCCTTTACTTCTTCAGATGCAGTCTCTTCAATTGCCTCTACTCTTTTCAACAAAAATCCCATATCAGTTCTAATATTTAATATTTCTGTTTTAATTGAGCTTTCGAGTATTGCGAACATCTCCGCCATTTCAGTTTTGGTTGGGATTTGTGTGATGTCCCCTTGCGACATACTAGAACTGGCCTCTGTGGACCTTTCAGGTGCGGCTTCTGATCTAAGTAACTCTGCCTGTTCTGCTCTTTGTTTTTCCAACTCTTTCTTCATTTCTTTCGCCCCCTGCTGTTTCTTTTCCATTTCAGGACTTTTTAGACGTATGTCTTTCAGGTATTTCTGTATAGTACTAGTGTTGAGACTCTTCTTAGGGGTCTTGGGCTTTGTTCCTTTTTGCGACCTTCCCTTCATTTTTATCTAGGAAAAAACTCTAGCCATTCCTCTCTAGGGGAGAGTACTCTTTGCTATGAGGTGAGGATAGTTTCTTATACGGCCCACTAGCAGGTAGGGCTGCCTTGTTGTCCTATAGAGTTTTCTCTTAAGAGAGTTTAACTTGGAGAATGTAACAGTAAAACAAAAAAACCTTGTGGTTGTACGGTTGTACTTAGGCCTCTAGAACCATAAATGACATGTCGACTAACGGTGTGTGCAGATATTGAAATATGGCCAAGTAGCCGTCGAGTTTATGCAGTCTCACACTGTTCACTCCTCTTTAGCCAGACAGGATTGTACTCCCCCTTTTTTTACCTTTTTTCCCCCTTCTCCCTGGCCTTTCCGCAGTCGTGAAAACTCAGCTGCAGCTCAAGAATTTGCCAGAAAGCCTGGGAAAAAGGGACCGTACAGGAAGAAGATAGGGACGGCAGTCCATTCAATGCTTACTATAACCTTTTAAGTATTCGTACTTATTTATCAATCCCTTTTTTTTTTTTTTTTTCCTTTTCCCTCTGGAATGGTTCTAAGCAATTTATCAGATTGAATTAATATTACAGTCAGATTAGACTGGAAAAACACACAGTCCTCAGATCATTCGGCCATATAACCATTACTTAATAGTCATCAACATTTGAGGGGAGTTCCGGGCTTCAGTGAACAAGTCTATTACAATGATTAGTCCAGCCTCTTACTTAAGAATTATCTGTCTTTTTAGGCACTCTTGTATTTATGTTCCTCTGTGACAAACATATTTGCCCATTATAACAAAGACTCCAGAGAAGCATTTATATGGTAACAGAATGGCCTTGGAACAGAGAGGAAAAAAAAGAAAAAATCCATACCTGAGAGAGGGATGCCCGTCATGAATATCCCCTCCCAGTCACCTGTTGTTTCTCTGATCGCTTGTGTAGTTTCATTCATCCGGGCCGGCAGAGGCTTCTTTGCACTGAATTCTCCCAGAAACGTTCCAGATAAGAAGATTGCAGAGGGCAGGACTTGTCAGTAAGTTTATTCGCTGTGTTCCATGACTCCTATACAAAGGTTACTTGGGATGGCTTTCTATGGGGCGGCTGGTTAAAGTCACAGGGGGATTCTCCCCCAGGCTGCTGGTATCCGCATACCCGCCGCACCTCCGCTACTGTAGTCCGGATGCCGGTTCTCTCTTCCCACCGAGCCTAAGCAGCAAAGCGGCTCGCGTGGGGTAGGAGACAGAAGGAGGGGAGAATGGAATCCTAGAAGGTTCTCTGCGCCGGTATCGGGGGACGCTAAGCTGGCTCACACCACCGCATAGCTCTCCCTAGGTCTCCTAAACCGACGCAGCTCCATGCAGCCTGTATCACCGCCGTCTCCAGGCTCCTCCCCCTACTCTGACGTCTCACGTCCGCATGACGCGGGACAGCACTGAGCTACTCCCTCTTCTATTTTTATTTATTTATTCTATTTATCTATTCTATTTCATTCTATTCAATTCTATTCTATTCTCTACTATTCTTTTATTTCTATTCTATTGGTTTTTTATTTTTATATTCTATTTTATTGTATTCTTTTTTAGAAATCGATTTATATTTTTTCTAATTCGTTTCAAATTTATTTTGAATTCGATTCGAATTTCGTCCGCGATTTTTCGATTCGAAAAAATTTTGATTTGGTTAAATTTGTTAATATTGTAATTCGGTAATTCGGATGCATCCGAATGTCGAAATAATGAAAAATTCGTCCGAATTTCGATTCGGAACGAAACGAAATGCACATGTCTATAATTTATAACCACTCATGGCTATAATGAATTGTCGGGTCTCGGCAATACAGATAAAAGTCATTGAAAAAAAACGGCATGAGGGTCCCCCCAAAAATCCATACCAATCCATAAAAATCCATAAAAAAAGAGATTGATCGGTGGGTATGCCCACCATTAGAATACCTCCCTTCATCCACCCACTTCTAATGATGGGCATACATGCACCATTTTGTTTTTAACTGTGGTGGTGAAATCACCTCCAACAGCGCTGGAGTCACAGATTTATGTATCGTGGGAGCAAACGCTGTTGCTGTCAAGATAAATAAATCCGGGCTGCAGCTGAATGACGTACCTGCTAAGCAAATTATGGTTAACAATAAAACAAAGTAACGTTACAGTATAACAGTAAGACTCACCATACCTGCAAAGCAAATACAAAAAAAAAACCATAGTAAAAAATAAACATTTTTTTAACGTAACCTGTGCCTAAAATATATATATGCCGAAGCATGGGGGCATCCTCCCGCAAAAGGTAGGAGCAAATCACTCCTCCGCCCCTGCTGCCCCCATGCTTCGGCATATATGCTCTTTTTTTAACTGTGGTGGTGAAATCACCTCCGACAGCGCTGGAGTCACGGCTTTATGTATTGTGGGAGAAAATGCTGTTGCTGTCAAGATAGATAAATCCACACTGCAACTGAATGGCGTACCTGAAAACAAAAAAATGGTTAACAATAAAACACAATAAAACATTGCAGAATAGAATACAGTAAAAAAGAGCAGAAAAATAGAGAGAGAATAGAGAGAAAGAGAACAATAAAACGACAACTATTTTTGTTTTTTTATTTTTATTATTTATTTATTTTTTACACTTTTTTTTGGAACTGTTGTAACGGTTCCAGCTGTTTTGGTCTCAAAATGCGATGGCATCTTGGGAGGCCCTGTGAACAGGTGTCTAGTCTGTGCAATGCTGTACTCAACTAGTGAATGGTAGCGTTCAAAACATTCACTAATGCAAAGACCAGGATTGTCAGAACAGCGGGGACAATAATAGCGGGTGTCACGCCTATATCCGCCCGTTCTGCAGACACTACATTTTCTTTGGGGGGCTTGTTGGGTAGGGGTACGCGGGAGGGCATAAGGATAATGCCGCTCATGCAGCCGACTTACTGCATTTGGTTGGGGAAGGGGAGGTGGAGCACCGACTGGATGCAGAAGGGCTCCAATGACCTCTTCCTGGAATTTAAGGAAGGATCCAGTCCGTCCTGAAGCTCTGTATAGCACATGAGCGTTCAGAAAAGCCAATTGAAATAAATAAATAGACACTTTTTTGTACCAGCATCTAGCCTTACGGGCAACTAGGTACGGCGCCAACAACTGGTCATTGAGGTCCACCCCTCCCATATTTTGGTTATATTCGTGGACACAGAGGGGTTTCTCCACAACACCAGTCACCATAGTAATTTGGACCGTCGTGTCTGCGTGAAGGGAGGTAAGAACGAAAACATTATTATTATTCCTCCACTTCATAGCGAGCAAGTTATTACACTTCAAGCAGGCTCTCTCCCCCAACCTAAGACTGGAATCTACAAGCCGCTGGGGAAAGCCCCAGCGATTAGGTCGCATGGTGCCACATGTTCCAATCTGCTGATCAAACAAATGACTAAACAGTGGAACGCTCTTGTAATAATTGTCCCACACAATCTTGCCAGCGCTCCATATGTAGTCAGGGCAGTTTGTCGGCTCTACGTGACTATCTTTGCCCTTATTAACCATAAAACTACATGTATAGCCTGTGGCCCTGTCACAGAGCTTATACATCTTTACCCCGTATCTGGCACGCTTGCTGGGAAGGTACTGTTTGAGTGACAAGCGGCCAGAAAACTTAATCAGGGACTCATCAACGCAGACAACTTGATCGGCAGTAAACAAGTCTGCTAAACGTTGGTTGAAATGGTTTATGAGGGGCCGAATTTTGTAGAGCCGATCGTATGCAGGGTCTCCACGAGGACGATTTTCATTGGCCGGGAGCGATTGCAAGGGGGTGGCCACGAATGAGTGGCCTCCCCCTCATCTCCGATCCCTCTCGCAATGATTCGGACATTCACAGGCAGTTAGGGATGACATCACTTCCTCTAGCTCTGTTTACATTACAGAGCTAGAGGAAGTGTTTCATTGGCCGGGAGCGATCACGAGGGGGTGGCCACGAATGAGTGGCCTCCCCTCATCTCTGATCGCTCCTGCAATGATGCCAACCACCACAGGCACCAGGGGGGCCCCCCACACACGGGCAGGTAGGGACGTACATGTACCCCCATATGCCTGCCCATGCCATTCTGTCGATGTATATCGTCATGCGGTGTTCGGCAAGTGGTTATTACATATTAGAGGGAGTAAAGAACAATAGTGATTTTGCGCTAATAAAGCACCAGAAAAGTGTATAAATATACTATAAAAGTGTCTCCAAAATATGTATATAAATAAATATACTGATATATAGTGCACCAAGTGCTAATATATAAATAATCAATAGTGATTAAAATAATATATAAGTGAACCTAATAAAGTATCAAATAAATAAATGATCTATAAATTAAAGTAAAGTGCACAATGTGCTGGTTAACACAAGAAAGTGTCACAAAAAAGGGGGTTATATAGACATATAAGAACACAGTGCTCCTGGTAAGTCCCAATTGGTATATGAGAAATAAAATAGACCTTCTATCGCATAAATAAATGAAATGGTAAAGTCCAGGTGGTATAATTATATAACCACCAACCAAGGAAACCTCAATGAGATCAATTAGCCCCGAAATAGTCTCTAAATATAAGGGGGGTAACAGCAATGACAATGGTCTTCTATATCCAAATGAGGGATGGTGGGTGTGTGAGGACCTGATCCTAAATCGTGCTCACTAGCCTCTCACCTGAAGATCAGCATTAATAGGCATCCAAAAGACAAGGGGGTACACTCTGCCTCCACTATGCTCCTCCAAGGTCTCCGCTGACTTGGTACTTCTAAAGGTCACTATCAGCCGGCATCAAGGGAGATGGATACACCTTGCCTCCGCTATCCTCCTTCAAAGGCTCCACTCACTGGGTACTTCTACTGGGGTGGTCTCACCAACTTCCTACAACAAAATGGCGGCTGCCGTCTAGCAGAAAAGACTCGCCAAAAAGTGGGGGTAAAATAGAACAGAGGGGACCCAATCGTGAAGTACGTCAGATCTCCAAGTTATAAGAGAGCGTGAACCTATTAGGGGGAGTACAACTGGGGGAATCAGTGGTGGAGAAGGATCTGGGTGTTCTGGTAGATCATAGGCTTAATAATAGCAGGTAATGCCAAGCTGCAGTTTCCAAAGCGAGCAAAATCCTTTCTTTTATTAAGAGAGGTATGGACAGCAGAGAGAGAGAGAGAGAATTTTACCCCTGTACAAATCATTAGTGAGACCTCATCTGGAATATGCAGTTTAGCTGTCGGTACCAGTTCACAAAAAGGATATCAGGGAACTGGAATAAGTGCAGAGAAGGGCAACCAAACTGATAAGAGGAATGGAGGAGCTCAGCTATGAGGAAAGATTAGAGAAGCTGAATTTATTCTCTCTTGAGAAGAGGAAATTAAAGGGAATATGATCAACATGTATAAATACATAAGTGGTCCGTATAGCGAACTTGGTATTGAGTTATTCACTTTAAGGTCATCACAGAAGACAAGAAGCACACTTTACGTCTAGAGGAAAAAAGATGTAATCTCCAAATATAGAAAGGTTTCTTCACAGTAAGAGCTGTGGAATAGACTTCCTCAAGTGCTGACTGAGATAATAAAATGTAGCTGCCAGCTGTTAGTATGTGCACTTAGAATACTTTGGCAGCAATACAGCATCCTCATTTGACATGTGGTTCCAAGTATAGCTGGTCATTGGAGAGTAACACACTCAAGCACCCCCCACACAGTTAGCAAGCACTCCCTAAGAACACATTTAACCCTTTGATCTCCACTGATGTTAACCCCTTCCCTGCCAGTGTCATTAGTACCATGACCGTGCATATGTTTTAGCACTGATTACTGAATTAGTGTCACTTATCCCCAAAAAGTGTCAAAAGTGTCAGTTGGGTGTCTGATTTGTCCGCCACAATATTGCAGTCCCACTATAAGTCGCTGATCGCCTCCATTACTAGTGATAAATAAATAAATAAAAATTCCAAAAATATATTCCATAGTTTGAAGTATCTAAAACTTTTTTCCGCAAACCAATCTATATACGCTTATTGGGTACAGCATCGCACCGCCATGCAATTGTCAGTTAAAGTAACGCAGTGCCGTATCACAAAAAAACGGCCTAGTCATGAAGAGGGGTAAACCTTCCCAGAGCTGAAGTGGTTAATAGGCTGACACAGACACTATATTTTGCAATGAGGTGCTTAAGATATATCACTAAAGCTTGGGTATCTGATGCATGTGGCCAATCAGGAAACCATTACAATTCAAAGGCAACACATTATTTTTTCCATTGACTTCAATGTATTTTTCCAAAATTGTCAAAAGCTCCTTACACATCAAAATACGTAGCAATGCCATACTTTTTCATAAACACTGTACATTTTTACCTTAAAAAATATATGTTTTTAAATGCTTTAGAGTCCACTTACTGTTTCAAGGAATAGTCTCTCAATGATTGCCTAAAAAGAATCTATGAGAATAAAGTCATTAGATTTCTGAAGGAAGCAGGAAAACCTTTCATCCTGTAATTGCTTACAGTGTATTGTAGCTTTGCGGTAGATAACAAGGTTGGAGGGAGCAGATGAAGAGGCAAATTTGTTTGAAACCAACAGTTATATGAACATATTGACCTGGATATTTACAGTTTTAATGTCTTTGGGCGACCATCTTAGGCCATAAAATAGATGCCGGGCATGTGTCATGTTTGAATAAACATTCCACTGGCATTATGAGGATAATGTTAAATTAACCACCTACCATCCTTAGGCCATATCTCTTTTTCAGCAGGTGATTGGTTTTCATGTAAAAGTGATTTGAGTGGTTTTACAACCACTTGATCACTTTTACAATGCTTAGACGGGGGTCCCCTCAAACAACCACCTACCACCATTCCATGGCTCTTCTGCACTGGGGAGCCTGGGACCTGCTGTAAGCATTTGGGTCAGCTGCACTCAGAGGTGATGGAGGAACACCCATTCCCCAATATCCTATGTAATGAATGAAGCCAGGAGAGACAAGGATTTTGTCAATTGCAATTTTAGTGATGTGTTTCCCTGGCCACTAAAGATCTCTGTTTGATCAGCTGCCATGGTTTGCAGATGAAGGATCAGATGTCCAATGGACCCCTGATCTCTCCAAAAAGAGTTCCAGTCGCTGTCCAATGCTGTTAGAAGGGGCTTGTTCAATCCTTGTTAAGGCAATTAAGTTAAATGAGAAAGGTGTAAAAAAATTCTAAATAAAATGAATATAAAAATTAAAAGCACCCCCTCTCCTTGTGCTCACATGCAAATGTGAATGCACATGTAGATCTAGCACATATGTGTAAATTGTTATTGCACCGCAAATGTGAGGTATCACCTGAGAAAAATAATTCTAGCACCATATCTCATGTTTACTGATAAACCGATAACCAGTAGAGGCTTTAAAAGCATTGCCTATGGACAATTTTATGTATCATAGTTTGTCACCATTTCCATTTCAAAACTTGACATGTTTGGTATCTATTTTCTTGATGCAACATCATGTTGTATACTTTTAAAAAAAACTGGGTATTATATTCTGTTTGTGTGCAGTAAAATTAGAAAATTTGAGTTTAAAAAATGTCCGCGCATATGTCATGTAAAAAATCAAAAGCCACCTTTTTATTGTCCAGGGCCTCTGGTTTCAGAAAATCTATAATGTTTTGGGGTTTTAGGTAATTTTCTAGCAAGAAAATGCAGATTTTAACATGTATGTTAAAAAATTACAAAGTTACCCTGGACGTCAAGTGGTTAAGATACTGTCAGGACAAATACTGCAAATTTTTAAAAAACATTTTAGATAAAAAAAAAAATGCATGGAAGTGTAACACATATTAAGCCCTTGTTTTATATTTGCTAAATAAACTCAAGGTGTAAATCTTTTCAGTTAATTACTTTAGAAAACAGCTCCAGACTGAGTAGAAAAGCCTACAGTATTTTAACAGAAATAATCATAAATAGTGGAAAATTGTAGTCGCAGCAAATGTCACATGTTGATAATTTTTGATTATTTCTGTTAAAATACTGGGAATTATTGTTTTGCACCGGTGGCACATATAACACAGCTGAGTAGAAAAGCCTGCCCCTGCCTACAACTGCAGAGTGGAACACTTAATCTCAAGAAGGAGTGGTCACATTGCTGAGGTCTGACACTCGTCCCCCTTCCCCCACAGGATTTTCTACTCAGACCATGGCTGCTCTAAGAAGAAATAGAACTGTAAGATATTGAACAGCTTTTTTTCTGATGCATTTGGAATGTAATCAGCTGATTTAAACTAAAGACTCAATTGGGCTTTACCAGTGTATGCACTTCACATTTGTGTTACTTAAGTAAATTTAAATGGCAACATGGGAAGCTGCAGTAATCTATGCTAATTAAAAATAATTATATGAAGGGGCCCTGCCAACTAGAAGAGCATCTCACATTTTACCTAAAGGACTTACAAAGTAACCTATTATCAGTCATAGGGTCATCAGTCATAGGGAGGGTAAATTTACTCTAAATTTACAGTAGTGTAAATAAGATACTTTGTGTAAAAGCTTTATGAAGGGTTTTCTGTTGTAGCCACCCTCCCCCAAGCTGATTTAAGCTACTGCGCTAATTTTGTCTTCCCATAAACTCAGTGTTGCTGTTGTTCTTGCCCACTGCCAGCAGGTGTCACTGTGGCCCAATGCTTCTCAACCCCTACTAGCCATGGACTCATGGGGACTGTCAGAATATGGGTTGTTGTTGCCCTTAGCTGTCAGGTTTCTATGGTAGTGATCCCTTGTAGAAAGCCAACTTAGGGATCCCCAGGCTGCTAAGCCCCAGCCTGATTCTTCTCCTGGGCCCCTGATGGTGGATATACGCTTGTAGCAAACTGGAACCAGATTTCAGCTCCCAGGCATGACCAGCTGACAATGCATAGACCGTTTACATGTGCAGAGTACAGATGTCAGGAGACAGAAGAGAATCTGGGAAACTAGCCGAAGTCAAGGCAGGCAGCAGGCAAGTGAAAATGGTAGACAAACCAGGGTCAGTACACGGGTAGTCAGGAACAGAATACAAGTAATACAAGGCAAACCAGGAGCACAGCGAAAGTAGGAAGTTGCTCAGACAATCCAGGCTGCACTAAGCATGTCTATGTATAGGGAAGCAGACTAGGAGGTGGGCCAGGAGGTGATAGAAAGCAAAAGGATATAATTCCACAGTAGAGAAGGCAACACCCATAATTGAACACAGAAGCCACTAGTACATGTGAATGGATTCATAGATCTAGAAAAACTAGTGCAGTAAGGAGGTTAGAATTTCACAAACTGAAAACTGCAGACTAGACCGTGATATTTGCAATCAGCTGTAACTCTATACTTTCCTCTTTGCGTCATGCAGATTGTGGACCAAAACACTGGGCAAAGGCTTAGAGCCAGTGTCCATGGTGCTCTACCATTGTGTGGTTAAGTGCCTGGTGATTTGTGTGAGGAGAGGTATTTCCAGACTTTGTCCCTTTATCTGGGAACTGAAAGGTTAACTGCAGACAGAACTTTTTTTTCCTCAGAGTTTACAGTAGGTGCAGGAACTCCCCCTTTCTGAGTCACCCCTTTTCTCCACCCTTACCCACCTCTGAGCATCATTCTTTGGTTCCATCTCCTACCCACCTCCCAGTACTGCCCTTTTAGAGAATACTGAACCAAGTATAATTTTGTGTTCCTAAGTAATTTGTATGAAATATGTTAATGATAACAACAAAAGCAGTAAAAAAGATCCTCTAACAATATAGCCCCCCCCCCACCCCCACCAGCAACAATAGATCTCCCTAACAATGGACCAATAACAAATACAAAATATATACACAATGAAGGACAAGGGTAGAGATGAGCCGAACACCACCCCGGGTTCAGCCACCAACCTGCAATAAATCCCTCCCTTAACAATAGATCTCTCCCAGCAACAAGTCAGGATTCAACAGCTGGGAGACCAGATATATGTAGCTGCACACAGAAAACTGTGACCAAACAATGTATCTATCTTTAAAGTGAGATTTATTTACAGTGAAAAAAATGGTACAAGGGGGGTTGTCTAAAGTATGCCTGTGAAGTGGCAGGTGGTTCCCTGAACAAACCCCAGTGACAAAATACATAAAATACATAAAAAACCATTTAAAACTGCTTGCGGCTTTAATGTCAATATATTGTCCTGGCAATATGGAAGAAAATCTTTGATAAAAATAGAGATGGGCCGAACACCCCCGGGTTCGGTTTGCCACCCACACTGGGGCGGTTTTCAGGCGGTACAGCGCTAAAAATAGCGCCTGTATACCGCCTGAAAAAACCGGCCCCATTCACTCCAGTGTGAAAGCCGGCGGGCTTTCACACTGGAGCAGTGCGCTAGCAGGACCGCAACAAAAGTCCTGCTAGCTGCATCTTTGGAGCGGTGAAGGAGCGGTGTATTTACCGCTCCTATACCGCTCAAACCAATTTAAACAATAGTCAAGGACAACACAAGTAAACACAAAATGCAATTTGTAAATGAAGGTGTTTATTATAAAGGTGAAAAAAAATCCAAACCATCATGGCCCTGTGTGAAAAAGTGATTGCCCCCCTTGTTAAAACATACTATAACTGTGGTTGTCCACACCTGAGTTCAATTTCTCTAGCCACACCCAGGCCTGATTACTTAAATAGGAGCTGCTTGACACAGTAAGGTCCACCAGAAGATCCTTAAAAGCTACACATCATGCCGAGACCCAAAGAAATTCAGGAACAATTGAGAAAGAAAGTAATTGAGATCTATCAGTCTGGGAAAGGGTTATAAAGCCATTTCCAAAGCTTTGGGAATCCAGCGAACCACAGTGAGCGGGGGTTTGGTGTGGACCGATGAGACAAAAGTGGAACATCTTTGGAAGGTGTGTGTCCAAGTATATCTGGCGTAGAAGGAACACTGCATTTCAGAAAAAGAACATTATACCAACAGTAAAATATGGTGGTGGTAGTGTGATGGTCTGGGGCTGTTTTGCTGCTTCAGGACCTGGAAGACTTGCCGTGATAAAAGGAACTATGAATTCTGCTGTCTACCAAGAGATCCTGAAGGAGAATGTCCGACCATCTGTTCGTGTACTCAAGCTGAAACGAAATTGGGTTCTGCAGCAGGACAATGATCCTAAACACACCAGCAAGTCCACCACCGAATGGCTGAAGAAAAACAAAATGAAGACTTTGGAGTGGCCTAGCCAATGTTCTGACCTGAATCCTATTGAGATGTTGTGGTATGACCTTAAAAAGGCCGTTCATGCTCAAAAACCCTCTAATGTAACTGAATTAGGACAATTCTGCAAAGATGAGTGGGCCAAAATTCCTCCAGGACGCTGTAAAAGCCTCATTGCACGTTATCGCAAACACTTGGTTGCAGTTGTTGCTGCTAAGGGTGGCCCAACCAGTTATTAGGTTTAGGGGGCAATCACTTTTTCACACAGGGCCATGATGGTTTGGATTTTTTTTCACCTTTAATAATAAACACCTTCATTTACAAATTGCATTTTGTGTTTACTTGTGTTGTCCTTGACTATTGTTTAAATTGGTTTGATGTTCCGAAACACTTAAGTGTGACAAACATGCAAAGGAACAGGAAATGAGGAAGGGGCAAACACTTTTTCACACCACTGTAGGTAACGTCCCTGTCCATGCCTGCTGGACCATGAGTCAGCGGTAATATGCACCGCCCTGTCCAACAAGGCCAAGACATTGCCTTCCACATGCCGGTAGAGAGCCGGAATCACCTTCCATGAGAGAAAGTGGCATTTGGGAACCTGCCACTGAGGAACCGCACATTGCACAAACTCATGGAGGGGGCCGAGTCTACCATCTGAAAAGGCAGCAGTTGAAGTGCCAGAAATTTAGCCAAGCTAGCATTCAACCGCTTGGCATGTGGATGCTGGGAGTGAAATTCTTTCGACGGTCCAGCAGCTGGGGCAGGGAAATTTTCCTGGTACAATCAGACGTCGGTGTACTGCTAGCAGAGTGCCCGCAAGTACTTGCCTGTGACACACCTAATTCTACACCTTCATTCCTCTCAGTGCAGCTTTCAGAGAGGACTGAAGGTATAGTGGGTTTGGAGATCCCAGCTGATGAGGAGCAAGGAGAGGTCCGCTTTGTTCTTTGGTGTGGGTCTTTAAGGTACGCTTGCCAACGAGCTGCATGGCAGGTCAACATATGTCTGGTCATGCTTGTGGTGCCCAAGCGACTGATGTTTTGACCACGCGAGATACGCTTGAGACATATGTTGCAAATAGCAGCGGTGCGATCTGATGCACTCGTCTCAAAAAAGGCCCACACCAAAGAACTTTTGTAATAACGTGCAGAGGCAGCGCCCTGCACAGGCGGAGCTCTGCGGTGTGAATCAGTTGGTGTTCTGCCCTTAAGCTGGCCCCCAGAGGGCATCCTGCCTCTTTGGAGATGTGCCGCCTCCTCCTCCTCCTCTCTCTGATCAGGCACCCACGTGGAGTCAGTGACATCATCCCCTCCCTCTTCACCTCTGGAGAAAACCTGGCAGTATGCTGCAGCTGGTGGAACATGACTGCCAGATTTCTGTCCTTGAGCATCCCCTCTCTCTGCGTTTACGCTACTGCCTTCCTCTAGCTGGGTATCATCATCAGAGCCTTCAAAATGCTGGGCATCCTCCTGGAGCATGTACCTGTCAGGAGAACAGGCAGTTTAACACGGTGCGCCGGGTGCCTGTGCGCACGCGCAACGGGACGGCGCTCCGGCGCATGCGCATTCGCGGCTCGGCGCTCCGACGCACGCGCATGCGCACTAGCGCACGCTTGAGCGTTCCAGTGCGTGACAGCGTCACATGACCACTTACAGGTCCTATTTAAGGAAGTGGTTCAGATCAGTCCAGCGCTGGCTTGTCTTCAGCTTCCTGCTTAAGCTCTGCTCCTGTTTCCGGTATCCTGTTTGATTGACTGCCTGTTTGACCTCGGATCTGCCTTTTGACCTTGCTGCCTTCTCCTGCCCCTTGACCCCTGGACTGTTTACTGGACTACCCGTTTGCTGCCTCTGGCCCTCTTGAACCTTGCTTGTGACCCGGATTTGTCTACTGTCTCCTGCCTTGAACCTCTGCTAGTGACCCGGATTTGCCTGTCTACAGACCTGTACCTGCACCTGCATTCCGGAAACTTCTCTACGTATTCCTGACCCCAGCACCTGGCTCCTACTTCAGTCTTCATCCTCTGGTTGGGTAGCCTGTGCCTCTTTGTGCCATTCACCCCTGTCTCACCTCCAGGGGGCGGACTGCGCTCAGTTGCAAGGGTGAACCACTCTCGGCACTTCGGCCTCGGTAAGTACTCTCCTGATAGTACAAGCCAGCCATGTCTGAGGCCGACAGAGTGCGTTCACCCCTTGAGGCTTTGTGCCAACAAGTCTCAGCTTTAACTGAAGCCGTACAAAAATTGCAAGAGGGGTACACTCAAGTGGACAGTCGCCTGCAGCATCTGTCGGGGTTAGCTGCACCTACCTTGGCAGCCCCCTCAGCTTCCAGCGGAATCTCCGCTCCTCCTGGATCAACTAATCCTACTGTAATCATGGCCTCACCTGAACCCAGGGTCCCTACCCCTGAACGCTTCACGGGTGACCGTAAGAAGTTCCGGGCCTTCAAGAACGCTTGCTCCCTCTACCTGGCTCTTCAACCTAGGACTTTTTCGTCAGAAGTTGTAAAGGTGGGCTTCATCATTTCACTCCTGGCCGAGGAACCCCAGGCATGGGCCCATAGCTTGATGGAGCAGAGGAACCCCGCATTGAATGCGGTAGAGACTTTTTTTGAAAGTATGGCACAACTTTATGATGATCCGCAACGTGGGGCCACAGCTGAAGCTACTTTACATAACCTACTTCAGGGTCGCAGACCGGTGGAGGACTACACCGTAGAGTTTCGAAAGTGGTCAGCTGACACCGGTTGGAACGAACCGGCCCTCAAATACCAGTACCGCCAGGGGTTATCCGAAGTTTTAAAGGATGAACTGGCAAGATCCGAAACTCCCGACACGCTGGAGGACCTGATTCAAGCTGCCACCAAATTGGACCGGCGCATGCGGGAGAGGCGTTCTGAACGCTTCCAGTCCCCCCGCTCCAATTGGACTTTTACCAGACCTACCTTGCCTCCACCCGCCACTGCGGCTTCAGCCGTGGCCAACCAGGAGACAGAGCCTATGCAGTTGGGGTTGGTCCGGGCCCCCCTCACGGCTGAAGAACGGCTCCGTAGGCGACGGGCGAATCTCTGCCTGTATTGTGGGGCTTCTGGACATTTCCTCAGTACCTGTCCTATAAGACCGAGTAAGTCCTACCGTCAATGTCTTATGAACTATCAGTCTTCTGGGTTCTCCCAGACTTATGTCGCCCTCTTTGTCTCCTTACAGCTGTCGGGAGAGGAGATCCGGCTATCAGCAATCATTGATTCCGGTGCTTGCAGCTGCTTCCTTGACGCCACATTAGCTTCCAAATTACACTTACCTCTGGTCCTGAAGAAACAAAACTTGCAGGTACACTTGGCTGATGGTTCTCTTCCCCGTTCAGGACTTATCACCCATGAAACACAACCCATCCGGGTCACCACTGACTCTGGCCATCAGGAACTCATTCAGTTCGACATCATCCCATCTCCTATGTTCCCCATCATCTTGGGACTTCCATGGCTTCAAATCCACGAACCACAGATTAACTGGGGAAGGAAAGAAGTCTCCTTCTCATCTCCTCACTGCACTCAGCATTGCTTCATTCAGGCCTCCGTTTCCTGCTCCACCATTTCTTCGGTTCCTGAGAGCCTTCTTCATGTACCCCCAGTTTACCTGGAGTTCCGAGATGTGTTCGACAAACAACAAGCGAACTGTCTGCCGCCCCATCGGGCATATGATTGTCCCATCGACCTACTCCCTGGATCAGCGATTCCTTTCGGTCGTATCTTTCCTCTGTCCGAAGTAGAATTAAAGGTCCTCAAGGCCTACATTGATGAGAATCTGGAAAAGGGGTTCATTCGCCCTTCCTCATCGCCAGCTGGAGCTGGCATCTTTTTCGTAGGAAAGAAGGATGGCTCCCTGAGGCCTTGCATCGATTACAGGGAATTAAATAAAATCACAATTAAAAACCGGTATCCCCTGCCACTAATCCCAGAACTTTTCCAGCGTTTCAGATCTGCCCGAATCTTCTCCAAGTTGGATCTTCGTGGGGCCTATAATCTTATCCGAATTAGGGCAGGAGACGAATGGAAAACTGCCTTCAGATCCAGATTCGGGCACTACGAATACTTGGTAATGCCCTTTGGGCTCTGTAACGCACCAGCAACTTTCCAGCACCTGGTCAATGATATTTTCCGCAAACATCTCGATGACTTTCTTGTCGTATATTTGGACGACATCCTTATCTTTTCAGACACCCCGGAACTTCACCGAGTGCACGTGAAACAAGTTCTTTCCATTCTTCGGAATCACAGTTTGTACCTCAAAGCTGAGAAGTGCGAATTCGAGAAAACTACAGTGCAGTTCCTGGGGTTCATCATTTCTACAAGTGGGGTCTCCATGGACCCACAAAAAGTTAAAGCCATACTGGAATGGCCCGCTCCGGTTAACAAGAAAGGGGTACAGCGATTCATCGGTTTTGCAAATTTCTACCGAAGATTCATTGTTGGCTTTTCTTCCATAGTGGCACCCATCACCAAATTGACTCATCAAGGCACCCAATTCCATTGGTCCCCGGAGGCTCAAGGGGCCTTCGACACATTAAAAAAGTTGTTTTCGTCAGCTCCCATCCTGATGCATGCAAATCCAGCCTTACCCTTTGTGCTGGAGGTGGATGCATCAGAGACGGCGACGGGAGCTATCCTGTCCCAAAGACTAGGTCCCAAGGCTCTTCTACATCCGGTGGCTTTCGCATCCCGGAAGTTAAGTCCACCAGAGAGGAACTACGATGTGGGAGATAGGGAATTACTGGCCATCAAGTTTGCCTTGGAAGAGTGGAGGTACCTCCTGGAAGGGGCTTCTCATCCAATTATGATTTGGACCGACCACCGAAATTTGGAATACCTCAGGACAGCCAAACGCCTAAAGCCTAGGCAGGCCCGATGGGCTCTTTTCTTTGCTAGGTTTAATTTCCATATCTCGTACAGACCCGGCTCGAAAAACGGGAAGGCAGACGCTCTCTCCAGGATGTTCCATGAAACACCCCAAGAAACTGAACCCAGTACCATTCTTCCACCACAGAATTTTCTTTCTCTCATTTTGCAACCTGATCTGATTCCCGCTATTAAGGCAGCATCTGGGCAACCTTCAAATCAAGGAACTCCTCCAATGGAGATTCATGACGGATTACACTGGTTCCGGGGAAAGGTATTTGTTCCTACTGAAGTAAGACCCTTGACACTCAAAACTTTGCATGATCTTAAACTTGCAGGACATTTTGGGGTTCGTAAAACAACGGAGCTAGTTTCTCGTTCCTTTTGGTGGCCTGGGTGGAGGCAAGACTGTCGGGATTATGTGTCGTCCTGTGTAGTTTGTCAACGGAACAAGGGGACCAACTCTAAAGCCTGGGGCCTGCTGAGACCCTTGTCCATCCCTGAGCGTCCATGGGCGGAGATAGCAATGGACTTTATCGTGGAACTACCTTCCTCAGAGGGATTCACCACAATAATGGTCGTAGTAGACCGACTGTCAAAAATGGCACATTTTCTTCCAATTACCGGCACCCCGTCTGCTTCTGCTACAGCCGATATCTTCCTCAAGGAGATTGTCCGACTCCATGGCTTACCTGCAACTATTACCTCGGATAGGGGTCCTCAGTTCACCTCTAAGTTCTGGCGAGAGTTATGCAAGACCCTGGAGATTAAAATATGCCTCTCTTCGGCCTATCATCCTCAAAGTAACGGTCAAACAGAGAGGACAAATCAGTCATTGGAGCAGTATCTTCGTTGCTTTTGCTCAGATTCTCAGGACGAATGGTCCAGTCTTCTACCATTTGCAGAATTTGCTTATAACAACGCGGTCCATACCGCCACCAATCAAACGCCCTTTTGGGCCAACTACGGATTCCATCCTTCCTTCCTACCAGGGTTCCTTCCTGAAATTGCCGTTCCGGCTGTCCAGGACCGAGTACGGTCCCTTCAACAGAACTTCCAAAAAATACAAGAAGCCATGCAGAAAGCCCAGGAGGGGTATGAGAGATACTTTAATCGGGGAAGAAAGGAGAATCCAGATTTTGAAATAGGAGACGAAGTATGGTTATCCTCAGTGAACCTCAAGTTAGCTGTCCCCACACGGAAATTAGGACCTAAATTTATCGGCCCTTTCAAAATAAAACGGAAGATCAATCCTGTGGCTTTTGAACTTTCTCTGCCGGATTCGTACAGGATACACCCTGTCTTCCACGCTTCCCTCCTGAAACCTGTTACTCCCAGTCCTTTCCCGGGCAGGATTGAACCCCCACCTCCACCAGTTCTGGTGGATGGCGAGACGGAATTCGTGGTGGAGAAGATCTTGAGTTGCAGGAAGAGGGGGAGGCAACTCCAGTATTTGGTCAAGTGGGAGGGTTACCCCACGGAAGAAAACTCATGGGAGCCCTCAGGAAATCTGCATGCTCCACGTTTAATTCGGGCCTTCCACATCGAGCATCCAGAGCTGATGGCTAGTTTGGGCGTCCGGAGGCCGCCCCTCGGGGGAGGGCACTGTCAGGAGAACAGGCAGTTTAACACGGTGCGCCGGGTGCCTGTGCGCACGCGCAACGGGACGGCGCTCCGGCGCATGCGCATTCGCGGCTCGGCGCTCCGACGCACGCGCATGCGCACTAGCGCACGCTTGAGCGTTCCAGTGCGTGACAGCGTCACATGACCACTTACAGGTCCTATTTAAGGAAGTGGTTCAGATCAGTCCAGCGCTGGCTTGTCTTCAGCTTCCTGCTTAAGCTCTGCTCCTGTTTCCGGTATCCTGTTTGATTGACTGCCTGTTTGACCTCGGATCTGCCTTTTGACCTTGCTGCCTTCTCCTGCCCCTTGACCCCTGGACTGTTTACTGGACTACCCGTTTGCTGCCTCTGGCCCTCTTGAACCTTGCTTGTGACCCGGATTTGTCTACTGTCTCCTGCCTTGAACCTCTGCTAGTGACCCGGATTTGCCTGTCTACAGACCTGTACCTGCACCTGCATTCCGGAAACTTCTCTACGTATTCCTGACCCCAGCACCTGGCTCCTACTTCAGTCTTCATCCTCTGGTTGGGTAGCCTGTGCCTCTTTGTGCCATTCACCCCCTGTCTCACCTCCAGGGGGCGGACTGCGCTCAGTTGCAAGGGTGAACCACTCTCGGCACTTCGGCCTCGGTAAGTACTCTCCTGATAG
This sequence comes from Lithobates sylvaticus, assembly GCA_028564925.1. Classification (NCBI taxonomy): domain Eukaryota; kingdom Metazoa; phylum Chordata; class Amphibia; order Anura; family Ranidae; genus Lithobates; species Lithobates sylvaticus. The sequence continues at coordinate 285,236,634 of CM053029.1, forward strand.
TACCCAACACTGTGGTCAAACAGTTCGGGGGATTCCTCAGGAGGACATGGTGGGTCTAGGGAAGGGGTGACTGATGACATTGAGACGAGGGAAGAGTATGCGTTGGCAGCTGCTTTGCCAGTACCCTGAGCCTGGGTGAGAGAGGATGAGGAGGATGAGAAGGGCTTGGTCATCCACTATACCAAGGCTTCGGCATGATGCGGCTCAACATGTCCAGCTGCCGAAAATAAGGACAAGCGTGTCCCATGGCCACGTGCTGATGACGATGCACCGCGTCCACGACCAGCACTGTTGTCTCTAGACACAGAGCCTGCTTGCCCTCTTTTCTTGGCTCGCGACTGTCTGCCTCTCCTTGTTGGCCTTCCAGACATTGTAATGGCCTGCAGGGAGATGGGAAAAATGGCAATTAGGTAGTGTATATTGTTCTGGAGTCACACAACACACACACTAACTTATGCAGATGGCTGGATTAGATGACACCAGCAAAGAAGGGCAGATATATTGTTCTGGAGTCACACAACACACACACTAACTTATGCAGATGGCTGGATTAGATGACACCAGCAAAGAAGGGCAGATACAGGTGCAGGTTTATACTGTGCTGGACTCACATAACACACACACTAACTCCTGCAGATGGCTGTATCAATGGAGAACAACAGCACTAAAGGGTAGATACAGGTGCAGGTTTATACTGTGCTGTGCTGGACTCACACAGCACACACTATCTCCTCCAGATGGCTGTATCGATGGAGAACAACAGCACTAAAGGGTAGATACAGGTGCAGGTTTATACTGTGCTGTGCTGGACTGACACAGCACACACTAACTCCTGCAGATGGCTGTATCAATGGAGAACTGCACTAAAGGGTAGATACAGGGGCAGGTTTATACTGTGCTGTGCTGGACTCACACAGCACAAACTAACTCTTTCAGATGGCTGTATTTATAGAGAACAGCACAAAGGGTAGATATAGGTGCAGGTTTATACTGTGCTGAGCTGGACTCACACAGCACACACTAACTCCTGCAGATGGCTGTATTGATGGAGAACAACAGCACTAAAGGGTAGATACAGGTGCAGGTTTATACTGTGCTGTGCTGGACTGACACAGCACACACTAACTCCTGCAGATGGCTGTATCAATGGAGAACTGCACTAAAGGGTAGATACAGGTGCAGGTTTATACTTTGCTGGACTGACACAGCACACACTAACTCCTGCAGATGGCTGTATCAATGGAGAACTGCACTAAAGGGTAGATACAGGTGCAGGTTTATACTGTGCTGTGCTGGACTCACACAGCACACACTAACTCCTGCAGATGGCTGTATCAATGGAGAACTGCACTAAAGGATAGATACATGTTCAGGTTTATACTGTGCTGTGCTGGACTCACACAGCACACACTAACTCCTGCAGATAGCTGTATTTATAGAGAACAGCACAATGGGTAGATATAGGTGCAGGTTTATACTGTGCTGGACTCACACAGCACACACTAACTCCTGCAGATGGCTGTATTTATAGAGAACAACACCACTAAAGGGTAGATACAGGGGTATACTGGAGGCACAGAACACACACTAAGTCCTGCAAATGCCTGGTAATAAAGATTCAAGAACAACTGTCCCTGCCTATCAATGCTCTTTCCCTGCACTTTCCCCACACGCAAATGCCTGAGAAGAACACACTATCCCTGCATATCAATGCTCTTTCCCTGCACTTTCCCCACAGGCAAATGACTGATAAGAAGTTCACACTGTCCCTGCCTATCAATCCTCTTTCCCTGCACTTTCCCCACATGGAAATGACTGATAAGAAGTTCACACTGTCACTGCCTATCAATCCTCTTTCCCTGCACGCCAGAAGACACTACACAAGGCCGCCGGCGCTGCGGCCTTATATAGTGTGGGGCGTGTACTAAACCCCCTGAGCTATAATTATTGCTCTCCTCGCTGCTGGCGCTATGATTGGCCAAGCATGCAGGGTCACAGTGCATGCTTGGCCAATCATCAGCCAGCAATGCACTGTAACTGGCGCAGTGCATTGTGGGCCGTTCTTATCACGCAAATTTGATGCGAACGGCCCGCAGAGTTCTGGACTCGACTAACGGAGGAAGGCCCGATGTTCGATTCAAACATGGGTTCAAATCGAACACTGGGCTCATCCCTAGACAAGAGTAATAGGGAAAACCGGGTTGCAAGGAAGGGGGGAACAAGAGGGTACAAGAACTAGGAGAAGGAGTAAGGAGCAGGGTACATGATGCATGATTAGCTTAGGAGCAGGATACACAGTTAACAGGATCTGGCATCAAGGAGTCAATCAAAACAGCGACAAAAGGTGTGTTAGTGGAAGCAGCCATATATAGCCACCTGACAGCTGAAATCCATTACTGCTGGCTTCTGGGAGACTGGTGGGGGATACTGAAACTGAAGCAATCAGCCCAGAGCACAGTGCCATCAGTCCTAACACAACAACCCACCCCCAGCAATAGTAGGTCCCCCACCAGCAATAACAGACCTTCCCAATAACAATAGACCCCCCTGCAAAAATAGATCCCCTCCAGCTGGAATAAAGCCAGCATCGATAGACCTTGCAGCACACCCCAGCACCCCTTGCAATTACAGTATCTCACAAAAGTGAGTACACCCCTCACATTTTTGTAAATATTTTATTCTATCTTTTCATGTGACAACACTGAAGAAATTACACTTTTCTACAATGTAAAGTAGTGAGTGTATAGCTTGTATAACAGTGTAAATTTGCTGTCCCCTCAAAATAACTCAACACACAGCCATTAATGACTTAACCGCTGGCAACAAAAGTGAGTACAACCCTAAGTGAAAATTTTCAAATTGGACCCAATTAGCCATTTTCCCTCCCCAGTGTCATGTGACTCGTTAGTGTTACAAGGTCTCAGGTGTGAATGAGGAGCAGGTGATTTAAATTTGGTGTTATCACTCTCACTCTCTCATACTGGTCACTGGAAGTTCAATATGGCACCTCATGGCAAAAAACTCTGAGGATCTGAAAAGAAAAGAATTTCTGCTCTACATAAAGATGGCCTAGGCTATAAGAAGATTGCCAAGACCCTGAAACTGAGCTGCAGCATAGTGGCCAAGACCATACAGCGGTTTAACAGGACAGGTTCCACTCAGAACAGACCTCGCCATGGTTGACTAAAGAAGTGGAGTGCACGTGCTTAGCGTCATATCCAGAGGTTGTCTTTTTTTAAATAGATGTATGAGTGCTGCCAGCATCGCTGCAGAGGTTGAAGGGGTCAGCCTGTCAGTGCTCAGACCATACACCACACACTGCATCAAATTGGTCTGCATGGCTGTCATCCCAGAAGGAAGCCTCTTCTAAAGATGATGCATTAGAAAGCCTGCAAACGGTTCGCTGAAGACAAGCAGACTAAGATAAACTTATTTGGTCCAGATGGCATCAAGTGTGAGTGGTGGCAACCAGGAATACAAAGACAAGTGTGTCTTGCCTACAGTCAAGCATGGTGGTGGGAGTGTCATATTCTGGGGCTGCATGAGTGCTGCCAGCACTGGGGAGCTACAGTTCACTGAGGGAGCCATGAATGCCAATATGTACTGTGACATACTGAAGCAGAGCATGATCCCCTCTCTTTGGAGACTGGGCCACAGGGCAGTATTCCAAGATGATAACGACCCCAAACACACCTCCAAGACGACCACTGCCTTGCTAAAGAAGCTGAGGGTAAATGTGATGGACTGGCCAAGCATGTCTCCAGACCTAAACCCTATTGAGCATCTGTAAGACATCCTCAAGCAGAAGGTGGAGGAGCGCAAGGTCTCTAACATCCACCAGCTCTGTGATGTCATCATGGAGGAGTGGAAGAGGACTCCAGTGGCAACCTGTGAAGCTCTGGTGAACTCCATGCCCAAGAGAGTTAAGGCAGTGCTGGAAAAGAATGGTGGCCACACAAAATATTGACCCTTTGGGCCAAATTTAGACATTTTCACTTAGGGGTGTACTCACTTTTTGTCAGGGAAATACCAGGCCTCTTCGCCGGGTTCCAGGGTTGCGCACGCGCGGTAGAGCGGCGCAACGAATGTTACAGGTACGCCGGGTAACGGGTGCGCATGCGCGGGTCCGCAGCACTCGGGTATCTGACACAACCCAGCCAGTACGCCTCACCGCTGTGCGCGGCGCTGACAGAAGACGAGTGCGCATGCGCACTCGTCCGGGTATCCCACCTGACCATTTACCTGGCCTATAAAAGGCCTTCCCTGTTCGCTTTCAAATTGCTGGTTTGTTGTCTCTTCTGAGTCCTGTCTCCAGTCCAGTATCCTGTATCCTGTATCCTGTATCCTGTATCCCGCATCCTGTATCCTGTACCCTGTATCTACCTGACTACCTGTGCCGACCCGGAATCCGTCTGACTACCGCTGCCGCTACTTACCTGTGTTTGAACCCCTGGCTTGCTTCCTGGATACTTCTACTGCCTGACTACCTGTGCTTGACCCTCGGCCTGCCTACTGGACATTCTCTGAGTTACTTACCTGTGTTTGACCCCTGGCTTGCTTCTTGGATACCTCTACTGCCTGATTACCTGTGCTTGACCCTTGGCCTGCCTACTGGACATTCTCTGAGTTACTTACCTGTGTTTGACCCCTGGCTTGCTTCTTGGATACCTCTACTGCCTGATTACCTGTGCTTGACCCCCGGCCTGCCTCCTGGACATTCTCTGAGTTACTTACCTGTGTTTGACCCCTGGCCTGCCTCTTGGATACTTCTACTGCCTGGTTGCCTGTGTTTGACCCTCGGCCTGCTTGCTGGACTATCTCCTGCTCCTGGTGCTGGACCCCCTGCTCAGTGTTCTGGACTTGCAGTTCCCTCATGCTCCCGAGGGTTCTCCTTCAGTATATGCTTTGGTACCTCTGCAACCTCTACCTGATCACAGCTCTGCCAGGTGTCTACTCCCAGTGCAGCTTCAGCCTCTCCTGGTCAACGTCGCTACTGCACACCACCTGCTACACTCCTGCTGGCAACCCGTGCATCTTTGAGCCCGGTGTCCTCTGTACCCACTCCAGAGGCATCGTGCGCTTAGTCGCAAGGGGAGCAGCTCTCAGCATATCGGCCCGGGTGAGTACCTCTGACACTTTTGTTGCCAGCGGTTTAGACATTAATGGCTGTGTGTTGAGTTATTTTGAGGGGACAGTCAATTTACACTGTTATACAAGCTGTACACCCACTGCTTTACATTGTAACAAAGTGTAATTTCTTCAGTGTTGTCACATGAAAATATATAATAAAATATTTACAAAAATGCGATGGGTGTACTCACTTTTGTTGCCAGCGGTTTATACATTAATGTCTGTGTGTTGAGTTATTTTGAGGGGACAGCAAATTTACACTGTTATACAAGCTGTACACTTACTACTTTACATTGTAACAAAGTGTAATTTCTTTAGTGTTGTCACATGAAAATATATAATAAAATATTTACAAAAATGTGAGGGGTGTTCTCACTTTTGTGAGATACTGTACATACAGTCAGTGCTGGAGGTGGCAAACTGCGTTCATGACTGCAGACCCCATGGAATGATTGAGAATCTCTGTTACATGCTCCAAAGAAAAAGTGTGAGGAGCTACCCACTTGTTTCTGGACTGGAGACTTGTACAGTACTATGTATATCGGCATTCTGCATAGATGTCACGGTTTTGGGTACATTGATCTGGTGCTGTATTTTACCTCCTGTTCGAGCTGCTCAAGTTCCTGACAATCTGCCCTGAACCTAGGTATTATTAAGCCTTTTCACCTGTGGCTTAGTGTTCGAGGGGCGTGTCTTCACGCTGAAGCCAGACACTTCTATTCATCTGGCATTTGCTGTTTCTGAGCATTTCCTTATTCTGTGTGTTACTTGATCCTTTCTGTTGTCAGTGTTTCCATCTGGCTGTGCAGTTAATCGACTGGTCTGGTCTTTATTTGTTGGCCTGGGGGCCACCTGTCACACCAGATGCCTAGGCAAGGTGGTCCCAGTCAAAACCTTTCCAGTGGCATCCGCTGAGGCTTCTTCACTGGTGCCAATTCAGAATTTCTGGATGTGTTTTCCGAGCACAAGGTGGACCAACTTCCTCCCCACAGATCCAATGATTGTATCATAGACTTAGTCCAAGTTCCAGCATCCCCAGAGGCTGGGTTAATCCCCTCAGGCTCCCTGAGACTAAAGCCATGTCCGAGTAAATTGCAGAGAATCTTCAAGAAAAAACACAGTTCCCTTTGTCCTTGTATTGACTACTGGGAATTAAATGCCATTATGGTTAAAAAACGTTACCCGCTGCCACTTATTACTGAGTTGTTTGACTTCATGGGGCACAATTTTTCATGAAACTTGATCTAAGAAGAACCTATAATGTGATTCGCATCAAAGATGGAGATGAGTGAAAGATTGCTTTTAACACCAGGGATGGCCACTATGAATATCTAGTGATGCATTTTGGCCTCTGTAATGCCCTGACAATTTTTCAGCACGTCCTCAAGGAGATCTTCCATGACCTTCTCTGTCATCTGGATAGACTATTACACAGATATATTCTTATTTTTCACCTCCCTTTGTCCGCTGGGCGAATAACTAAGTTGTTTCTTTCAGTAAGTAGTTTGATGCCCTTCTTGATGTGGACGGGGTCTGAGATTTTCTTAATCTTAAGCGCTTCCAGATCTTGTAGTACCCGATTTTTGAAGACTTCTATATGTTGGTTGTTTGATACTTGAGGGTTGTAGACTGAATTGTTCCGAAGCGTGCTGTGTATAATTGTTGGTGTAGCCTGTCTTATTTCATTCTGTGGTTTCTATGGGTTATTGAGAATACATTTTTTAATATTGATTTTTCTAATATATTTTTGTATTCCAATGTATGTATTAAACTTGTTTAGATTTTTGATTGGTGCATGTTTTAGGCCTTTATCTAAAACTGACAATTCTTCAGTAGTGACGGGTATGTTGCTAAGGTTAACCACATTTTCTCCAACTATTCTCTTTTTCGTTGGAGTCTCTTTCCCGCTCTATGTCCTCTCTTCATTCTGGGGTGTTTCTTCAATCTTCTTGTGGGCGTCTCCTGGGTGAGTAGTTGGCTTTTTGCATTTGTGTCCGAGGGGAGTGGTCTCTCCTCTCTCTGTCTAAAAAAACATTTTTCAAAAATGTTGACACCAACACTTACACAAACAGTTGCCATCACAAGCCATGGCTATTTAACATCCCAAAAGGACAGATAATTAGAATAAAATGAAATTGCAAAAAGGAAGAGGACTATCAGAGACAAGCAAAACAGATAGGATAAAGATTCAAAGTAAAAGGTTACGATGAACATTGGATTGAGGACCAAATACAGACCATCAACCGAATGGATAGAAGCGTCATGCTTAAAAGCTACCCAAAAAAACCTTACCAGAATGAAGCACCATGCCTTATACTCGATTACAACATCCAACATAAAGAAGTAGCCAAACTTATCAAGAAACATTGGCATATCCTAAAAAAGGACAAAGACCTCAACACACTACTACCTCAAAAACCAAACATAATATACAAAAGAGCCCCTACAATTAGGGATCTCATAGTGAAATCGGTAGTAGAACCACCACCAAAACCCACCTATACTTTCTTCACAGGAAAATGTTTTTACCCGTGCCGTAACTGCTATGCGTGCAGACATGCCAAAAGGGGTTGTAAAGGTACATGTTTTTTAAGGTGTAAAAACATCTGACAATTAGAGGTCGCCCAGCCCCCCATTTACTTACCTGAGCCCTTGAAAGTCCCGCGTCGTGAACACGCTGGCTTCTCGACCGGGCTTCTCGGCTCTTCTCGGCTCATTCATTGGATGATTGATAGCAGCGCAGCCATTGGCTCCCGCTGCTGTCAATCAAATCAATGACGCGGCACGCCGGGGGGCAGGGCCGAGTGATACATCACTATATCACGGGAGTGCGCCTACAAGCTAACCCCCTTGGGAGAGCGTGTCCCAGAACGGGGGTTAGATGATGTGGGGAGGAGCCGAGACAACCGCCGAGGGACCCCAGAAGACAAGGATCAGGGCTACTCTGTGCAAAATGAGCTGCACAGTGAAGGTAAGTATGACATGTTTGTTATTTTTAAGAAAAGGAACCTTTACAACCCCTTTAAGGTTGCCTAGGTTGTGTTTTATTATTTTAATTAAAGCATAATTACATTTTTTTATTTTATTTGGATAGAGTGGTGAGGGGATAGAAGCACTGTCCGTTTTTTATTCCTGTCTTCAGGGCTTTTTTTCTTAGAGAATAGGTGCAGGAACTTCCCCTTTCTGAGTCAATTCTTGTCTCCACTGCTATCTATCTCTGAGCACCGCTTCTTGATTCCACCCCCACCCACCTCTCAGTGTCACCCATTTTGAAGAATTCATAGCCAAGTATCCTTTTGTGGTGCCAAATTAAAAAAATCCATACAATATGTAATTTGTATGGAATTTGGTAATGATAACAAAAAAAGCAGTACAATAGATCCCCTGCAGCCAGCAGTAATAGACTCTCCCCAGCAACCACAGATCTCCCAGCATCCAGCATCAATAGACCCCTCCCTCAACAGCAGATCCTATCCAGCAACAATTGACCCCCCCCCCCCCCCCCCACCAGCAAAAAAAACACCCCTTCAGCAAACCAGCAACAACAGACTTCCCTAGAAACAATAAACAGCCATGCAAAAATAGATTCCCTCCATAAACAATAGATCACCCAGCAACCAGCATTATTAAACCATCCAGTACACCCCAGCATCCCTTGCCGTTACATACAGTAACATTCAGCTCTGCTAAGTGTTTTGTAAACATGTTGCAAATGCACATTCTGGTGTTCTGGTGTGTCACCAGCATGTGATAAGAAGCGATTCATAGGATACTTTGCTTGGGTTGCCATTTAGACTACAGTTGCATCTGCACGTTTCCAAATGCACAGCAACCTGCACAGAAAAGATGAGCTTTGCTGCATGTTTCAGAAACACATGGCAAGCACGCATCGCACTTGTGTTACCATTTAGCTTGTATTTGTATCTATGCGTTTTCCAAACATGTGGCAACCCACACATAAAATGTACACTTTGCTGCATATTTTGAAAACGCGGGGCAAATGTATATCATGCTTGCTCGAAAATGCACCACAAACCCGCAACACGACTGCGTTGCCATAATAGCAACGCAAGGGTGATGCGTGTTTGCAGCGTGATTCCCAAAAGCGCAAAAAAAGCAGCAAAGCATGCATCTTCTGCGCCGGTTGCCTGACATTCAGAAACATGCATAATTATTAATGACACTCCAATCACGGTTAGCAGTTGTGTGTGTTGCAGCGCATTTGTCACACAACAGAAGGTACTACAATTGTGCCAAAATGCACACTGAAAAAACATGCAATGGTTCACGACCGAAAGGGTTCTTGAGCTGCTTGGGGGCATTGTTTGTACATAGGGCAGCCCATTCATATAAATGGGCAGCAAAATGCATGATGTGCGTTTACGCATGAAAAATGCGAGTGGAAACGTGTGTTTCTGCTACGCTCGCATATGAATGGAATGTGCTTAGGAGGAGGCAGCCAGGATGACCTGGAAGGAGAGGTGAGGGTAAAAAAAAAATACTTATTGTACCAAAGTCGCATAGGAGCTTCTTATCTAATGCTGATGCAACTTCTGTGAGTTAACACAAGTCTATGGGGCTAAAATCACAGGGCAGCATTGAAAACAATGTGATTTCCATTCTTATACGATTCTCATGGGATTCTGTGAGACTCAGAAGTTGCACTAATGTGAAGGAGGCTTATTAGTGACATATGCGTTCTGGTTTTCTTTTTTAGGTGCGTTCCAGTGCAGTTCCATGCAAAAAAAAATGCAATGTGCTTTACTTTTTGTTGACTGTACTGGAATGCACTGCAATGGTGAGAACTATGTCATTGGAATCCATGTAACCTACTGTCCGTGTCTTTTTGATGCAGAAAAAAACACACTGGATTGCATGTGATGTGAACCAGCCCTTACTGTCTTCTTACATTTTGTAGCAATACTAGTTCCAAATGCTTCCAAACTCCTTGCAATTGGTTTTAAACAACAAAGTCATTGAACAATATAAAGAAACACTAAAGCATCTGTCTTTTTTTTAATTTGCCATGTTCTCTATTGAATACCAATAGTTTCGAAAGACAATAGCTATTTTGTTTATGACATTGGTAGACTTGCCTAGATTTACCTAGGGCAATATGCTGTGCTTTAACTGCAGCAGGTAGCTCACAGTGGAGCCCAGATTTAAATCAGAGGTAGACACTGATATAGAATTACAGATGCCTCATGAAGGAGATCAAGATGTTGGCAGCTGCTATAAGGAGCGGAAATTCAAGCTATTAGATAGACTTGACTTTTCACTTGACCTTTTCTTTTTCTTTACTCCACAGTTTCTTTAAAGGTTTCATTTCTGGCTCATAAACAATTTGCTATTATACTAAAGATAAATAAAATGTCTATCAGCAGCCATATCTCTATCATTGTTTGGAAACATTAAAAAAAATATAAAAAATAAAAAGTAAGTATGCAGTTAGATGTACTGTATAATCTTGTTGATAGCTGATGCTATTCGAATATAAAATAAATAGTATGTAAAAGAAAAGTAAAATATAAAAGCAATTAGCAAAATACAGACCAAGAGCAATTTTTTTTTTGTTTTTTTTATTAGAAATGTTGTTCAATTTTTTTATTTCAGTTTGTCTTGTGCAAATGCTCCTTCATTTATTAATATTGTACTATATTATCTTTGTTATCAGATTTTGTGGAATGCATTGTCATTTTAGGACACAATTTCACCATGAACTTAAATTTTTCATATGACACATAAATCTGCAAATCTAATATTTACATACCACACTTTGATGAATGAGGCATTTCTGTGGGATTGCTTCTCAGTTTTCACTTACATGTACTGTATCTAAAAATGTGCAATAATGCAAGTGTTTGTTAACCCAAAAAATCCTGGTCCCTTAAAGCAGATTAAACAGCACAGTGCTTGTGCTGTGTAATCTGCCCCCTCTAAATTGTAAAAAAAAAAACATGCCTGAACCTGCCACTTCCTGTATCCCCTTTCAGTACTGACCATCATAATCAGGGCTGCTGAACCTTGACCACCGTGGCCATCATCCGCGGCCCTGTTCTCAGCTCTCCTCTCTTCCCCTTACCCCCTTCCTCCCTGCCTGTTAGCTCCTTCTTGTGTGTCTCCGCCCCCACCTCTATTAGTACAATTTCGACATGTGCACCGTCAATAAATTTGTTTTGTTTCGTTCCGTTTCGGTTCGTATTAGAATAATTTCCTATTTTGTAATTCGTGTCCGAAATTCAGTTTAGATTCGTACGAAATATGAATTGTCGCTAGGTTCGTTAACTTTTCGTAACAATTACGAACATTCATTATAATGAATTTAAAGGCAAAAATATATATACCATCTCAATATGGCAGTCGATGTTGATGATGGTAGTTTGGTTTTTATACGAAATTCCGTTGAAGAATTTTCAATCCGAAATACGAATTTTCATTAGATGCGTTCACTTTTCGGTCCAAATTTCTTTACTACGGAAACATGTGACTGTTGGTTGACCAATCAGAGGTTTTGTTCTGATGTTGAGGCCTACAGGGCAAGCCCGATCATCTGACTTCCCTTTGTGGGTTAGTTAGTGTAGTGGAGCAGATCACAAAATTATTTGTCTGTGCATCTGAGCGAATATCTTTGCAATCCTTTGTTTTTTGTTGTTCATTTTAGTTTATATCTGTTGTAGTGTGCGAGTGTATCATCTGTTAGTGTTTAGTTTCTGGTTTTATTCGTTTTTTGGTTGGTTTTGAGAGATATTTTTTTTTTTTATTTCTTGTTTCATTTAGTTAATATTTTGTTATTTTCTGTTGGTATAATATATTTTTTGTACATTTGGTGATTTTGGTGTTAGTTTGCTGCGATCAAAATCATATATTTTTTTTGTCTATATTTTCCAAACTTTTAAAGGAAAAATGAGCAGCAAACAAGGCCAAAAAAGCAGTAAGAGTGCTGCTAGGAGAGGGATAGCTATAAGCTGTGTACATGAGCAGCAGGTGGGACGTTCTGTCTCTGTGCCCTCTGAGCTCAGCTCACCTCCCATAAAGCTGAGGTAAACGGGAGGGAAGACTGGGCCTGAGCCTGGCAAACAGCAGACATTTGCAAGTCGCCAGCTGTTCCAGGATTTACCTCCTAGAACCAGCAGCACAGTTCATAGCAAAAGTGGCACTACCATCTCTGCCACTGCTGCTGGTAGCATGGTGCCCATTGGTACCTTTTATGGAAGAGGGCAGGCCAAAGGGGTTCCAAGTGCACATACATTGTCTCCTTGCTTGGTAGTGATCAGCAAGGAGACAGAGTTTACTGCTACTAATGATCACTGTGGCAACCTGGCAACGTGGAAGAGGTGGAAGCAGGCTTTCCTGACACTGTTGTAGACAAATTTGATTTCCAGCCCTCTACCTATGTTGGCACCACTGACAGCCCAGAATGTATCTCCCCTCAGTCCCCACTACTTTTCTCTCCTGAAAAGTCCCCTGCCCAAGTGCTTTCTAAGCCTCCAGCATCAGAATGGGCCAATGCAACCATTAGGCCTCAATCCATCACAGCACTCAAAATACCTGGGACGTTCAGGTCTCTTCCTCCTGCTCCTGCTGAACCTCAGGAAGAGAGTGTGACCACTTCAGTGGATGGGATTCCATCAGGCAGTGTCATTGGTGGTGGCTGCCGTTCCAGCATTTGGCAGCATTTAAAAAAAAATTGGTGTTGGTCAGAAGGCCAAATGCAATCACTGTGGCAGGGAGGTCAGCCGGGGCTGAGACATAGGGCATCTCAGTAATAGTGGCATGAACCAGAACATGCGTGTGCACCACCACGCAGTGCTGTTAGGGGAGAAAAGTATTATGGCCCCTCCTCCAAACACCAAAAGGGGAACCAATAGTGGCACCGCCACAGCCACCATAAGTGCCAGCACCACCAGCCAGTATAAGGCAGAAAAGAATGCTGTTAACATCCCACATCCAACCCACCCTGGAAGATTTTGGTGGCTTTCAGATTAAGGGTATGTCTCGGGCACAGGTACGTAAAATAACACGCCTTCAGCTCATTGCAGTTGGAGGAGCACCTTTCAACATGGTAGAAGGTGAGCCATTCAAACAATTGATGCAGGCTGTTGCACCACAGTACCGTGTGCCATCACGTAAGACCTTCAGCCAAACTGTGGTGCCAGCCTTATACAGGTCTTGTGTTGGGGTGCTCAAGAAGGAGATTGGAAGGGCAGGTGGACATGCAGTGCACCTGACCACTGACCTGTGGAGTGCGTGTAGTGCCCAGCACGCCTTCCTGTCCCTGACCGCACATTGGTGGCAGGCCAAGGTGTCCCATGATGTAGTTCAAACATCTGGATCCTCGTAAGCAGTTTACAAACGGGGGTACCGTTCCTTCCTCCTGCACGCTGAGGTGCTTGATGAAAAGCACACAGGGCAAAACATTCTGCAAGCCCTGCAGAAAATGTTGTTGCAGTGGTTTGGACAGGCAGACAGCAACTACCGGATTGGCTATGTTGTCACTGATGGAGGCAGCAGCATGGTCAAGGCTGTAAGGGATGGCAGTTTTGTGGGTGTGCGCTGCTCAGCCCACCTTCTCCACCAGGTGGTAACTGACAGTTTTCGGTTGGTGGAGGCTATTTCTAGTGGCGATGGAAGGCTGTCCAAAGTGGTGGACTCTTGTCGGAAGATGGCTGGCCACTTCCATCGGAGTGTGAGGGACAGCCACCTCCTCAGGGTGGAACAGAGGAAGGCAGGCCTTCCAAAAAACTGCCTAAAACAGCATGTGGGGACTAGGTGGAATTCAACCCTAGCAATGCTGGAACGCATCCTTGAGCAGCATAAGGCTCTCCATGCCATGGCCTGTGATCATAACATTGGCATAGAGAGACCTTTAGGCAGGGAGGACTGGGCCATAATTGGGCAGATTGTGGTAGTCCTCAAACCTTTCCTTTCTGTCACAGAACACCTAAGCCGCAAGGATGCCAGCATTGGTAATGTGCTCCCACTCTTCAACCACCTTCAAATTGGAGCGGTTCAAGTCGGCTGAGGAACCTTTGCCTGGTGGTGGCCCTCAACCTGATGTGTTGGCTCTGCTAAACACATTTCTGATGGAATTGGGCAGGCACACTCAGGAGTTGACCGCCTCTTGCTCAGAACTGATGCTGGCTGCCTAGTGTGACCCTCACATTAAGGGAAAAATAGCTGTGCAGTGCAGTGCTCTGACAACATGGCGGGACAGACTAATCGACAGGGTGCATCAGAGGGAAAGGCAGATGGTAAGGCCGCTAGAGCTGGGAGAGGAGGAAGAGGAGGAAGAAGATATTGTACACCCCCTCTCCCATGCAACATCGACAACTAGTGAAGTGAGCAGAGCTCCTGCCAGCTTCTGTCTTGGCTGAGGCACTTGACACCCTAATGGGAACCTCCAGCATAGTGCGCCCCAAGAAACCCATATCAGCAAAGGAGGTTGTCATGTCCTATTTGTAAGCCCCACCAGTGCACCCCACCACAGATCCAATGTTTTTTTGGCAGAAGAGCGAGAAGTGGCCTGCCCTCGCAGATATTGCCAAGGAGCTACTGTCCTGCCCTCCGACAAGTGTCCAGAGTGAGCGGGTGTTTTCTGTGATGGGAAACATCCTGTCACCCCAAAGATCCCAGTTGTCCCCCCAGCTAATGGAGCAGTTAGCATTTTTGAAAATCAATTTGCCAAAGCTGGGGTACCCCTCCCCCACCCTGAACATTCCTTGAACTGACTGTCTGCAGCAGAGATGGCCACTTGGTCTTAGTTGGCCCCTGTCCCTCCCCACAATCACAGTTTATTAAATGCCCAAAAAATATTGTTGGTCAATGTGCCAAATTTATACAATAATCCACAAGCAACAAAGATTGTGGTGTTCTCCTTGCTGCCCTCACTTTGCAAGGGTACCAGGCATGTATTGGCCATCGGGACTACCGGGAGTTTCCCGGTGGGCCTAATTTGCCTGTTGTATTGGAGGTCCACAGCGATCTACCCATCAAGCGCCGACAGCTGGCGCCTGACGGGTAGATCGAGATGCATGCAGAGTAGTGCAGGAAGCGTGTGTATTAAGTTCTCTTTCTGCTGCTCCCCGGCAGCCCCTCCTCACTTCTCATCTATCCCTATTTGCTTGTGACATCATCTGGGATGGACAAGAAGAGAGGAGGGGCCGCCAGGGAGCAGCGGAGAGAGAACTTATTACATATGCTTCCTGCACTACTCTGCATGCTGGCTGGTAAATGCTGTGCCCTGATGTGCCCCAATGTGCCCCAATATGCCCTGATGTGCCCCAATGTGCTCCAATGTGCCCTGATGTGCCCCAATATGCTCCAATATGCTCTGATGTGCCCCAATGTGCTCCAATATACACTGATGTGCCCCAATGTGCTCCAATGTGCCCTGATGTGCCCCGATATGCCCCAATGTGCTCCAATATGCCCTGCTGTGCCCCAATGTGCTCCAATATGCCCTGATGTGCCCCAATGTGCCCTGATGTACCCCAATGTGCTCCAATATGCCCTGATGTGCTCCAATGTGCTCCAATATGCCATGATGTGCCCCAGTGTGCCCTGATGTGCCCTGATGTGCCCTGATGTGCCCTAATGTGCCCCAATGTGCTCTAATATGCCCCAATGTGCCCTGATGTGCCCCAATATGCCCTGATGTGCCCCAATGTGCTCCAATATGCCCTGATGTGCCCCAATGTGCCCTGATATGCCCCAATGTGCTCCAATATGCCCTGATGTGCTCCAATGTGCTCCAATATGCCCTGAGGTGCCCCAATGTGCTCCAATATGCCCTGATGTGCTCCAATGTGCTCCGATATGCCCTGATGTGCCCCAGTGTGCCCTGATGTGCCCCAATGTGCTCCAATATGCCCTGATGTGCCCTAATGTGCCCCAATGTGCTCTAATATGCCCTGATATGTGCCCCAATGTGCCCTGATGTGCCCCAATATGCCCTGATGTGCCCTGATGTGCCCCAATGTGCTCCAATATGCCCTGATGTGCCCCAGTGTGCTCCAATATGTCCTGATGTGCCCTAATGTGCCCCAATGTGCTCCAATATGTCCTGATGTGCCCCAATGTGCTCCAATGTGCCCTGATGTGCCCCCGCCATTCTTCTCATTTACACATATGACTGCTAGAACAGATAAAAAGACATTTAGGGAAATTTATCGAAATTGGAGCAAACAGAATCTGGAGCAGTTGCCAGGCAACCAATCAGCTTCTCTTCTGTTCGTTACGTCAAATTTGAAAATGAAAGAGAGAAGCTGATTGTATGCCATGCACAGCTGGTCCAGTTTTCGCCTGCTCCAGTTTTGATAGATCCCCCTCACTGTTTGGGGTCACCGGGGATGTGCGGAGGGCACATTAGCGGTAACACCAAACAATTTCCAGTGACCCTGCACATCCCCGGTGACCCCACACAATGCGGGGGATCTATCAAACCTGGAGCAGGCAAAAACTGGAGCAGCTGTGCATGGCAGCCATGTGCTCATTATGAGGGGTTCCCACCATCCCTGTGCTGTGCTGACTTCCTCCTTGGGCTGTACTCCTGCTGTGCTCAGTATGTCAGCACAGCACAGGGATGGTGGAAGCCCCTCATAATGAGCACAGCAGGGCCCCAGGAGGAAGTCAGCATAGCACAGGGATGGTGGGAGCCCCTCATAATAAACACAATGAGTCTATGACTGCCATATTGAGAAAGGTATTTTTTGCTTTTTAAATTCATCATAACTATTGTTCGTAATTGTTACGAAAAGCTAACGAACCCAACCATCTGAAATTCGTAAACGAAATTTCATATTTCGTACAAAATTCGTAAGCATGGCAATTCGTATTTCGTATCCTCCTGAATGTACGAATTTACGGAAATTCGTACGAATTTTTGATTCGTACAAAACTAATCACACATGTCTATTACAAACCCCAAACTTTTAAATGGTCACTGACAGCCCCTCTATGATACCCAGGCATAGCACACTATATGTGTTTTCTAAAAATGAGGCTTGTAAATGCCTATTGCCTACATGTATGGCACTGATCGCTGATGCCCCGCCATCCGCCGTTATTATGATTGACAGCGCACTGTACCTATAACGGCAGGGGGCGGGAGCCCAGCGATTGGTATTCTCATATAACAATACCTGATACAGTGGTAGATCCCCGCTGTGTCATACAAGTGATTTCTGATAATAAATTCAGAGGACTACAACGGGGCGTGTCAGACCGCTGGCTGAGCTTAGAAGAGGGATAGAAGCAAACAGTCTTACAAACAGGATGTCAGCAGACAATAAAGTTTTTTTCAGCAAGTTCAGCAGCCTATTACAGAGGAACTACAGAGCTCAGAAGAACGTGGATGGCAAAGTTGGTGAAGGTAGGAGATCAGCAACAAGGACATGGAAAAAAAATAGTTTTTGCCGGAGTTCTGCTTTAACAAACACTTTAAGCAAATATGTGTTTGAAATGCATTGTTAGAAACAATTGTAATGTTCTGTCATAGGTATATCAGCCTGCGTGTCTTGTGTGCAATATTGTAGCATCAGAGTAAGGGGGTCAGGGGCCACGTGTTTCTTATTTTAAAGTGGTATTAAACCTAAAAAATAAAATTGATTAAACTACAGCTCATCAATTCTTAGATGTGGTGGCGGTATTCGTTTTCATTTTTTAAGCGATGTTCCTTTATTTTCAGATGGTGATCCACTGAGTAAGTCTGGTATTTTTTAACTTCCTTTAACAGACCAAGCTGTCCAGACAAATTAATAGTTAGAAGATTAAGACAAACTATTTAACACTGCCGTTCGGCAAGCCCAGAACTATTTGGGCCGCTCGCATCACATTCGTGTGATGCGAGCGGCCCGCAATGCATTGCGCCAGTCGCAGTGCAATGCTGGCTGATGATTGGCCAAGCATGCACTGTGACCCCGCATGCTTGGCCAATCACAGCGCCGGCAGCGAGGAGAGCCATAATTGGCTACAGGCAGGATGCCTGTAGCCAATTATAGCTCAGGGGCTTTAGTACACACCCCACGGTATAAGAGGCTGCCGCGGCGGCGGCCTTGCATATTGTGTTTCAGTGTCAGCGTGTCAGTGTGCTGCTGACTGCTGACATTATGTGCTGTATTTCTGGGGATTTGTGTGTGCTGTTAGTACAGCATTGCAGTATCACATCTGGGGGGTGTCTATAGGTTGCCTGTGAAGGGGGGCAGGTTTCCTGTGCTTAGAACTGTCCCTGCAAAAAGTGTAATTTTTGCAGGGAAAAAAGCTATTTAAAAGCACTCGCGGCTAATGAATTGATGGCCCCCGTAACACAGAGAACTGTCATTCATTGATAAAAAAAAAAAAAAAAAAAAGCGTGGGGGTCCCCCCAAATTCAATAACCAGGCCCTTCAGGTCTGGGATGGATATTAAGGGGGACCCCAGCCAAAAAAAAATGGCATAGGGTCCCCCTCAAAATCCATACCAGACCCTTGAGGTCTGGGATGGATTTTAAGGGGAACCCCAGACAAAAAAAAATGGCGTTGGGTCCCCCTCAAAATCCATACCAGACCCTTATCCGAGCACGCAACCTGGCAGGCCGCAGGAAAAGAGGGGGGGACGAGAGCGCCCCCCCCCTCCCGCCTGAGCCGTACCAGGCCACATGCCCTCAACATTGGGAGGATGCTTTGGGGGTCTGAGACCCCCAAATCACCTTGTCCCCATGTTGATGAGGACAAGGGCCTCTTCCCCACAACCCTGGCCGGTGGTTGTGGGGGTCTGCGGGCAGGGGGCTTATCGGGATCTGGAAGCCCCCTTTAACAAGGGGACCCCCAGATCCCGCCCCCCCTGTGTGAAATGGTAAGGGTACCCCTACTATTTCACCAAAAAAGTGTCAAAAATTGTGAAAAATGACAGGAGACGGTCTTTGACAATTCCTTTATTAAAATCTTCTTTCTTCTTTCTTCTGGTCTTCCTTTCTTCATCCTTCGGTTTCTTCATCTTCTCCTTCCAGCATCTTCTTCCATCTTCTTCTTCCATCATCTTCTTCCTCCGATCCGCTTCTTCTTGCGCTGGTTTTATCGTCCTTCTCGTCCGGCATCTTCTTCCATGGCTTCGGCGTCGGTGTCTCTTCTTGGACCACTCCTCGCAATGGGAGGCTCCCGCTGTGTGAGGCTTCGCTGCGTCTGACAGGTCTTTTATAACGGAGGGCACCTGATGACCCCGCCCCCTCTGACGCACGGGGACGTCATGGGGAATTCCCTATGGCTTTCCCCATGACGTCAGAGGGGGGCGGGGTCACCAGGTGCCCTCCGTTATAAAAGACCTGTCAGACGGAGCGAAGCCTCACACAGCGGGAGCCTCCCATTGCGAGGAGCGGCCCGACAGAAGAACAGACGCCGACGCCATGGAAGAAGATGCCGGACGAGAAGGACGAGAAGACCAGCGCAAGAAGAAGCGTATCGGAGGAAGAAGATGGAAGAAGAAGATGGAAGAAGATGACGGAAGGAGAAGATGAAGAAACCGAAGGATGAAGAAAGAAGAAAGAAGATTTTAATAAAGGAATTGTCAAAGACCGTCTCCTGTCATTTTTACAATTTTTGACACTTTTTTGGTGAAATGGTAGGGGTACTTTTGTACCCCCTTACCATTTCACACAGGGGGGGCGGGATCTGGGGTCCCCTTGTTAAAGGGGGCTTCCAGATTCCGATAAGCCCCCCGCCCGCAGACCCCCACAACCACTGGCCACGGTTGTGGGGATGAGGCCCATGTCCTCATCAACATGGGACAAGGTGCTTTGGGGGTCTCAGACCCCAAAGCATCCTCCCAATGTTGAGGGCATGTGGCCTGGTACAGTTCAGGCGGGAGGGGGGGGGGCCGCTCTCGTCCCCCCTCTTTTCCTGCGGCCTGCCAGGTTGCATGCTCGGATACGGGTCTGGTATGGATTTTGAGGGGGACCCCACGCCATTTTTTTTGGCTGGGGGTCCCCTTAAAATCCATCCCAGACCTCAAGGGTCTGGTATGGATTTTGAGGGGGACCCTACGCCATTTTTTTTTTTTTTGGTGGGGGTCCCCCTTAATATCCATCCCAGACCTGAAGGGCCTGGTTATTGAATTTGGGGGGTACCCCACGCTTTTTAAAAAAAATGAATGACTGACTTTCAATGAATGACTGTTCTCTGTGTTACGGGAACCGTCAATTCATATTAGCCGCGAGTGATTTTAAATAGCTTTTTTTCTTGCAAAAATTACAGTTTTTGCAGGGACAGTTCTAAGCACAGGAAACATGCGCCCCTTCACAGGCATACTATAGACACCCCCCAGGTACGAAATTTAAAGGAATATTACACTTTTATTGTTTCAATTTAAGCATTATTAAAATCACTGCTCCTGAAAAAACGTCAGTTTAAAAAAAAAAAAAATTGCATTGATACATGTCCCCTGGGGCAGGACCCAGGTCCCCAAACACTTTTTATGACAATAACATGCATATTAGCCTTTAAAATTAGCACTTTTGATTTCAAACGTTCGCATCCATTATAACTAATAGGGTTCTAAAGCTCGCACGTACTTTAGGTCCGTTCGCGGGTTCTGGTGCGAGCCGAACGGGGGGGTGTTCGGCTCATCCCTAGTCAAATCCATCTAAATCTGCTAGTCCAAGCTACTCACCCCTCCCTAGACTCACAATGCTACTGTCCAATGGTGTCTGCTTTACTAATTCATCCAGAATGCAGACACCCTATGACAGGGAGAGTGTTAGGCAGGTGAAAGATGGCATAATTTTATTTCCAGTAAGTAAGTGTTGATAGAATCCCTCCAACTAAGCTATTGTGTTCTTCAGGCAGGGGGGTACAGGGAGCCCTCCCTGTTGAGAGAACACAATGATTATAGCTAGCGACTATAGCCGCTGACAATAATCACATGCCAAAACTTCAAAATGCTTGTTGTACCCAAATTGATCGATTGATCAACTTGGGTACATTTAGCCTGTCCATAGATGTTTTGAATCTCAGCCGGTCCCCGCTGAACCAGCCAGGATTCAAACCATCTATGGAGAGCTTTAATGGCTTAATCACCAAGTGAAAATTAAGGGTGGAAAAAGCCTCAAAATTACTAATGCAGCCACCATATTGAAGTATATACCTAAACCACGTTGAAATCCAAATTATATATACACAATGTGCCAAAAAGGCATATACAGTGGTTATCAAATACGTAGTAATGCACTTACATTTGCTTTAAAAACAATCAGCATAAGAAACCAGGAAGTCTGGGACGCCATGCACTTTTTATTTTTTTTAAAGCAAATGTAAGTGCATTACCACTGTTTGGAGCACTGGTCACTTTATAGGAACTTTTTTTTAGGAATGCCATATTTTTGTTATTTGCAGCACTGTTCACTTTATATCAAATACTATTTACTGCTATTTTGTATAATTTGTAACACTGGTCACTCCATTTCAGCAACTTCAACTCTGCCTTATCTCTCCTGCAGCCGTTAATCACTCCCCTCCTTCCAAGCTCCCCTCCCCCTGTCGGCTTGTTCTCCTTCCAGGTCACTTCAGTCTTCCGCATTGGTCACTTTCACTTTGTGTGGCTCATCTCACTTCCAGCACATCTCTTTGCCTGCCCTGTAAGGATGAGCTCAGGCGTGTTTGCAACTCCACATACCCGCGCCCGACAGGAAGCTGACACTCTGCAGCGCTAATCACAGGCAGTGAGATATTTTCCGATCCGCAGCTGCACAAATCGGGAAGTCACTCACTACCTGTGATTAGCGAAGTGTCAGCTTCCTGGCGGGCTCGGGTACGTGGAGTTGCGAACATGCCTGTGCTCATCCTTACTGCCCTGCACAACCGTCGTCAGCACAGATTTTCCTGCTCCTCTCTGCAGTTCACATTAACCCTTCACTTTCTTCTTTCAGCTGCCTCATTCATAAATCTTCCCTGCATGTCCTGCAGCCTCTGCTCTCAGCTCTGGACATTCCACACAGCCATTTGGCTGACCCCTTTCATACCCAGTTTAGTCCTCTACTAACTGTCCTGTCCCTTACTACCCAGCCAACTCCTGCCTATCCACTCTTTCTTATCCCTAATATCCAGTGCCTTGCGGGTTGGCCACAGTGTGATTGTGTGTGTGGTTTTCTTGGGTTGTAGGTGCGCTTCCATAGAATTCTATTACACAGTGAGTTTTCATGAAAGCGCATCAAAGTCCTAAATGCTGCATCTTTGATGCAGTTTCAGAAAACACACTATTTCTCTACCCCTCAGCTCACTCCCTCTGTCTCCTCACGTATCACCAATCTACTATCAGATATGAAAAGAGGTTGTGGCCTAACTGTCTATTATAAACAGAGGAAAAGCAGGTATATTGTGTACCATCATCCGTATGAAATCTAGGGAAAAAATAGTGGAACGAATCTGGTCTCCAGCCAAGATTCTCCAAAAAGAGGGAGCTGTCGGACTATCGCGGTACATAAAGTGTTGGTAATACTGTTTATAAACCAAGAGAAATACATGAATAAAATATAACAATTTATTATAATGGTTCTTCACACATTGGAAAAATTGGACAGCTTTTATAAAATCAAACAAATGTACAATATTTCAACTAGTTTCACTTAAAAGCTTCATCAGGAAATATATAATTTACATCTGCAGAAAAAAGACAAAAGACAAGGAAAACATTTATAAGGGAAGAACTTTCAACTTTGATTTTTAGAAATTCAGTCGCCGCTGCTACTCAGCGGCATTGATGGTTTCTCATGAACTGGAGAGGGTGTATATAATTGTATATATTGAGCTGATTCTTACCCCGTTGGGAAGCCTCTGTGGAGACGAGGGCGCACCCCCCAAGATGCCTCACGCGGCGACTGGGGAGGGCGAATCAATCCGACAGGTTTGTTCAGGGTACCTGGGGGTAATGCAGTGATTTATAACTTCCAGAGTAGATGGTAAGAGATGAAAAAGATAAAAATATCACCTAGGTATAGCCCGGTGCCCGAGTCTACCTCGGGCACCGGGCTATACCTAGGTGATATTTTTATCTTTTTCATCTCTTACCATCTACTCTGGAAGTTATAAATCACTGCATTACCCCCAGGTACCCTGAACAAACCTGTCGGATTGATTCGCCCTCCCCAGTCGCCGCGTGAGGCATCTTGGGGGGTGCGCCCTCGTCTCCACAGAGGCTTCCCAACGGGGTAAGAATCAGCTCAATATATACAATTATATACACCCTCTCCAGTTCATGAGAAACCATCAACGCCGCTGAGTAGCAGCGGCGACTGAATTTCTAAAAATCAAAGTTGAAAGTTCTTCCCTTATAAATGTTTTCCTTGTCTTTTGTCTTTTTTCTGCAGATGTAAATTATATATTTCCTGATGAAGCTTTTAAGCGAAACTAGTTGAAATATTGTACATTTGTTTGATTTTATAAAAGCTGTCCAATTTTTCCAATGTGTGAAGAACCATTATAATAAATTGTTATATTTTATTCATGTATTTCTCTTGGTTTATAAACAGTATTACCAACACTTTATGTACCGCGATAGTCCGACAGCTCCCTCTTTTTGGAGAATCTTGGCTGGAGACCAGATTCGTTCCACTATTTTTTCCCTACTATCAGATATATCCGTCTGGATGTCACACCACTTCCTCAAACTCAATCTACCCAAAACCGAACTTATAATTTTTCCACCCCCATATGCCCCTTCCCCTGATCTCTCTGTCAAAATCGATGGCACAACTATCAGCCCATCCCTGCATGCCAAGGTTCTAGGTGTAGTCCTGGACTCTGAACTCTCCTTCAAGCAACACATCCAATCACTGTCCAAATCCTGACGCCTCAACCTCCGCAACATCGCCAAAATACGCCCCTTTCTAACCAATGACACAACAAAGCTCTTAATTCACTCGCTCGTCATCTCTCGCCTCGACTACTGCAACTCCCTTCTCATTGGCTTACCTCTACATAGTATATCACCTCTGCAATCCATCATGAATGCTGCTGCCAGACTCATCCACCTTACCAATCACTCTGTGTCTGCCACTCCTCTCTGTCAATCCCTCCACTGGCTTCCACTCGGCCAAAGAATTAAATTCAAAATACTAACAACTATGTACAAAGCCATCCACAATTTCGCCCCCAGCTACATCACTAGCCTAGTCTCTTAATACCAACCTACTCGTTCTATTCATTTCTCTCAAGACCTCCTGCTCTCTAGCTCCCTCATCACCTCCTCCCATGCTCGCCTCCAGGACTTTTCCAGAGCCTCTCCAATCCTATGGAATGCCTTACCCCAATCTGTCCGCCTATCTCATACTTTATTAGCTTTTAGACGATCCCTGAAAACCCTTCTCTTCAGAGAAGCATATCCTACCCACACCTAACAACAACAACAACAACCGTATTTTCATTTTCTCCATCAGCTCATCCCCCCACAGTATTACCTTTTGTTCCAATTGACCCTTTCTTCTAGATTGTAAGCTCCAACTGATCCCTCCTGTATTGATTTGTATTGTAATTGTACTGTCTGCCCTCATGTTGTAAAGCGCTGCGCAAACTGTCGGCGCTATATAAATCCTGTATAATAATAATAATAATGTAATAAAATTGAATGGAGGCGCACCTAAAACCCAGGTAAACCGCACACACAATAACACTGAGGCCAAACCGCAGCGCACCACTGTGAGCCCTCTATAAGGCTAGGTTCACACCGTTACATGTCAGCCACAAAATTGTGGCTTTTCTGACACACAAAAACACGCTGTCCATTAGAAGACATGTGCCAATAATTGTTAACACACATCTGCTAACACATGCATTTTCACATGCACCAAACCACATACTGTCTCAAAAGTGAAACATCTGGGGTCTGTTTAAAGCCCTGATATTTCATCAAAGCCCCCCCACCAGGGCAGTTAAAAATGGTAACAAAAAAAAATATTACATTCTAAAAACTATATAAAAAATGTGAAAGAATTAAAAAATAAATAGTTAAGGGCTTGGTCACATGTGTTTTGGTCTCTGAAAAGGGATCAGCATTCAGATTTCTCTTCAGAGAGCATTTGACAGGTGTTAAGGAGCCATTGTATCGCCACCTCACTGCCTGCTTTAAGCCCTCCAACCCTGCACTAGCATGCTGTAACTACGTGCATAGTTGTGGGGCACAATTCATTTCAATGGGTCAAGTTCAACAATGAGTATCATTCATGCCTCAGCAGTGAAGGGCTTTTAAAAATGTGATACATAGTAAAATTAGGAAATTAGATACCTTTTAGAATGTCTGAAGGTTCTACTTGGATGTTGGGCCTCTGTATGTGGCCAGGCTATGAAAAAGTCTCACACATGTGGTATTGCCGTTCTCAGGAGTAGAGACCCCCTGTCTGAACTTTTGAACATCGCAAAAGTTCGGAACCGAATAACGAACCTCATTGAAGCCTATGACTATTTTTAATGCTTATATGCAATAATTGGGCATACAATAGTTATGGGAGTCTGGGTACAAGCTTTTCTTATTTTAAAAAACAAAGGCTTGGGGAGCCAGTCTGTAAGATTTGGCCACAATTTAGTGCACTTGGAACAAGATTAGAGATTTTTTTAATACATTCTCGTGTTTCTTTTGCAGCCTTTGGATAGAAGTAAACAGGTGCAGAAAAGTTGGTCCTTGGGTGTCGGTGGTGCCTTCACACCGTAACCCTATAGAGGTACTCTTGATGAAATCAAGAATTGGCCTTGCTGTCAAAAATTGAAATGATATGCACCCATCAAACAGCTGCAGAAAAATTGGTCCTTGGGTGTTATTTGTGCCCATGAAGCCTACACCAAAAAATTTTCTTCAAGATGAAATCAACACCCACAAAGCTAGGCAGCCTAGACATTCTTTCAGATATTTGAGATCCAGAAAGCACGTAATCAGTGACATCAGCATCAGGGGATTGATAGATGCTGCTAATCCAGGGCTGATTCATTTTGATAAATGTCAGCCGTTCCATGGACAGGCACGCTCTCTTATTTGTCACAAAACTTTCGGCAGCACTGAATTCCCATTTGGAAAGCATGCTGGATGGAAGGCAGCCCAGCAGCTCTATTGCATACTGGGCAAGTTCTGACCAGTGGTCTATTCTCATGACCCAGTAACCTATGGGATTGTCAACTGGAAAGTTCTCCATATATGTTTTTGCCCCTAGATAAACTCTCGCCATATGATGAAGATGATACCAACGGGATGTGGAAGCTGACAGCCCTGGCTACCAAGAACTAAAACAATTTTGAATTATAGAAAAAATCTCTAAAAAGGGACAACAGTACCCCCCGGTACAGTGGGAATTTTAAGGCGAACGGGCAAATTTTATATCATAAAAATATTATTTATTTGAAAAATCTCTAAAAAGACATGTATAAAAACATAGTAATGATCTATAGAGAGCATCAGTAATACATTCTTTACAGATTCAAATATGAATACATAGTTATACAAATTTCCTAAATTAGCCTAACATGTTTCTGGAAAATGTCCTTTCTTCAGAGGCGTGGTTTAGGAGAAAGTGTATAGATATAGTCTGAAAAAAAGTTAAAGACATTTTAAACAGAAAATTTTTTCAGGGTGGAAACAGCATCACTACATTCAAACATGTCCAATATACATACCAATGTTAATTCATGTAAAGAAATTGTGTATAAACATATACAACAACCATTTTCCTTAGGCGTCTAAAAATACTTTGCTGCTATTTATCCACCAAAGGGTGATAAATCCCGTCCGGGCATAGACCAGCCCTCACCAAGGTACCACAGGAAACGACCAGAACCACACAGCCACAGATTAATCCTATAGAATAATAATAGAATGATTTGTTTAATTGTTTTTTTATACTAGCAAAATCCATTGGGAAAATCTGAAGCTTGCAGAAGCTTCAGAAAGTCCCTAGCCCTTCCATATAGTGGTGTCTATCTTTTGATACATTATAGGGATCTCCATTATGTATACCGCACACTGGGACAGAGTTTTTTTAACTTTCAATAATTTTTATTGTTTGAAAAAGAAAGACATATTACAGCCAACAAAACAAAACACTGTTGGGAAACGAGGGAGCATATGGACACAAGTTATATATTACAACATGGTAAATTACGCCAGGTTTTGAGAGAGACAACATGTCAGGCATTGATAAGCATATCCTTCAACTGAAAGTAAGCTTTTGGAATGAGACTTGAGAAGCTGGAGTTAGACATGGGCCATAGGCATAGCAGGGAGTATCCCTCACCTACTCCCTATGTTATATGGAGAAGAGGGTGGGACAGAGTACCCCCCGCCACCCCAAAAGGGTACTAGCTGTGGAAGGGTGAACTCCCCCCATTTCGAACTCCCAGACGGTGGCCCAGTGATGCTCCTGAAGGATGTCGAATGAGTATCTCACACTTAGCAGTCTAAGAATAAAACGATACAAACAACAATAGTAATATTGTCCTTTCTGTGCAATTATTACAGTGAAAGGGTTATCGCCCTCTAGAGCTCCAAAGGTAAGGGGCCCTAAGCTCCATCCATGGAAGAAAACAAGTAACAATAGAGAAGAGGAGAAAGAGAAGGAAAGATAGAAGAAGTGGGACAATAACGGAGCTGCGTCATCTGTTCAGGAGGTGGTTTAAGATTCGAAATATGGAAGGAGGAAGAAAGAGAGCTTTCCAGGATCAGTTGGTTTCTGTGTGTGAACCTTGAGATCGGGGGGAAGAGGGAGAAGAGGGTCAAGGGATAAATGGGGGGAGAAAGGCGGAAAGGAAGGGACAAAAAGTGGGGGTTTGGGAAGAGAAGAAAGGTCAGACCAGGGAGGGATCCTTTATAGGGGGATTAGAGACCCGGGATGAGGGATATATTTTGGGATTCAGCCCAGTGTTCCCAAATATTCTCAAATATACAGGATTTATCCTGAATGATGCCAACGATTCTCTCCTGTGCCATTATCCAAGAGATTTCGCGTTTCACAGCAGCAAATGGAACTGAAGTTTTTTTCCAGTGAGCTGCTATGGTGATTTTTGTGCCTAGTAAGATAAAGAATATTAGAGCCTGAGTATGTCTATCCACATTATCCACTTTGAGATTAAGTAGGGCAACTTCTGGAACCTGGGGCACCTGGGCTGACGAGAGCTTGCGAATAAGAGCAAAGACCTTATTCCACAGGCCCCTTATGCGTGGACATGTCCACCAGATGTGAAGTAGAGATCCCACGGGACCGCAGTCACGGAAACATAGCGGTGACACTTTAGGATAGATCTTGGCCAAGATAGCGGGAACTCTATACCAGCGTGTAAGTATTTTAAGGCTTGCCTCAATTAGGGAAACATTAAGGATTCCTTTAAAGGAACGTTGAAAGCAGGAGAACCATTTGTCCTGGTCCCATGAGATATTAAGGTAATTTTCCCAGGAATGGGCGTATGGAGGTTTGGATAAGGTTGTGGCTAGGGAAGAATAGATGATGGATATCCCTCCCCTCTGATCCGTGATGTCGGCACACCAAGATTCATATTCTGAAACTACGGGGGGTTCGGGTTTATTCGGCCAGATAGAATGGAGGAAATGTAGTAGTTGGGAATATCTGACTTTTTCGGATGGGGGCATCTCAAGTTTATTATTGCAGAACGTGATCGAGATGGGGCCCGTAGAGGTGAAGAAGTTTCCTATTCTAAATAGTCCTTTATTGAGCCACCAGCTAAAGGCCAGGATATTCATAACCGGAGGGAAGTCCGGGTTGTGAAAAATATGTGTTAAAGGGCGGAGGGCTGAGATCAGTGTGGTGTTTTTGTGTAATTGATCACAAAGGGCCATTGAATGAGAAAGAGTGGGAGCCATGATAGGTGGCCTATTTTTAGGGGGAGACCATATCAAGTAATCGATGGTGTGAGGGGGATCGCTTGTCTCTCCATATCTACCCAATCAGGTTTGGGTCCTCGGGCATAAACTATCGAAATCTGAGCCAGTTGAGCTGCCTGGTAATACCACCAGATGTTTGGGAGGGCTAATCCCCCTTGAGTTTTCAGTCTATACAGGAGGTGTTTTGAGCTTCTGCAACCTTTTGGGCCCCAGATAAATTTCAGGATTTTAAACTGAAGGGCTTGGACTTGCAATTTCTTAACGGGAATAGGAAGAGACCTGAAAAGGTAGAGTAGGCGGGGGAGAAAGGTCATCTTGATTGGTATATGCGGCCTATCCAGGATAGGCCTAGTCTAGACCAGATTACTAGATCCTCTGCCAGTTTTTTAAAAGCTGTTGGGTAATTAGAAGAGTAAAGGGTTTCTATACTGGAAGAGAGGTAAACCCCCAGGTACGGTATTTTTGTAGAGCACCATGTGAATGGGAAATGGTTTTGTAAAGTGCCTACTAGGTTGGGTGGTATAGTGATATTTAAGGCTAGTGATTTTGAAGCATTAACCTTTAATCTGGAAACTGTGCCAAATTTATCAAGCAGGGAAAAAATGTTGGGCGTTGAGATCAATGGGGAAGTGACAAACATGAGCAGGTCGTCAGCGAACAATGCTCATTTATGTTCTGACTGACCACATAGGACTCCATTAATATCTGGATGGGATCTGATGGCTATGGCCAAGGTCTCGATCACTATAGCGAAAAGGATGGGGGAAAGGGGACATCCTTGTCTAGTGCCTTTTTCTATGTTAAAAATTTCAGAATAACAGCCTTGTAGTCAGACCTGCGCACTGGGGTTGGAGTATAAAGCACGTAGCATCCCTAGAAAGAGGGGGCGAAGCCCCCTCTCTCCAGGACGCTAAATAGGTAGGGCCACGTGAGCATGTCAAAAGCCTTTTGAAGGTCAATTGACAAAAGAAAGCCTTCCTGGGAAGGTCCGCCATCCCAACGGGAGTTAAGGAGTGAAATAACATCAACTGCTCTCCGAATTTGGTCAGGTCCTTGTCTCCCCGGGATAAAGCCTGCTTGGTCTTTATGTATGTAAAGCGCTATAAATGTGGAGATTCTATTGGATAAAACTTTTGTTAGGATCTTAAGGTCATTGTTACATTGTTAATGAGGGAGATCGGGCGATAGTTAGAGACTAGAGACCCGTCTTTCCCTGGTTTAGAGATGACCGATATATAGGCTAAGTTGAGGGTTTTATCCAAGGGAGAACCGGACCTGATCGAATTAAAGAAGTTGACCATGTGTGGTGCGAGGGTCGCTGCAAATTTCTTATAGTATCCTACTGAAAACCCATCCAGGCCTGGGGCAGAGTTAGGTTTAAGCCGTTTGATAACTTCCAGGACTTCCGACACCGAGACCGGCTCGTCCAGGAGACTGGCATGTTCAGAGGTTAATTTCGAGAGCGGAATAGAGTTGAGAAAATCATCCATGAGAGTCTGTGGGGCTACTGAGTCATGTTTATAAAAGGAGGTGTAGAATTTGTAGAACGAATTCATAATACGAATGGGGTTCTGTGTCAAGTCGCCTGCAGAATCTCTAATCTTGGGGAATGTGAAGGAACGGGGCTTAGGAGAGAGTTTAGCTGCGAGTTTGGCTTCTATTTTGTCCCTTTGGGAGTAAAAGCGCGCACCTGACCATCTCAAGTGCTTCTCGGCCTCAGTAGTGAGAGACAAATTTAGGGATGTTCTGGCAGAGTCAAGGGAGCTCAAGGATTCTGAGGTCGGATTGCGTTTGTGTGCTTTACTCAGTGCCTCGAAGTCATTGGAAAGTTTAATTATGTTTGCCTTACATTCCTTCTTTAGCTGGGAGGAGATTTGAATAAGCCTCCCCCTGATGACCGCCTTATGTGCAGCCCATAGAGATTCTGGGGTAGTTGTGTTGTTCTTATTGAGGGTGAAATATTCTTGAATGTCTTTTGATAGGATAGAGCATTGAATAGGATCACTTAGGAGACTTTCGTTGAGCTGCCATGTAAATTGTGTGCAGGGGTTGTGGATGCGTTTAATATATAAGAGGACCATGGAGTCATCTGATGTGACCGTATCCTTAATGACTGCCTTCGAAGCCAAGGGATTAGCATTAGATTGAATAAAGATGTGGTCTATTCTAGAATAGACCTGGTGGGGGATTAAGAAAGGAGTGTAGTCTCTAGTTCTTGGGTTAATTTCCCTCCAGACGTTCACAAGGCCCTGTGAGTAGAGTGTCGCAGCGATATTGGTACTTTGACTAAGGGGTTTCCTAGTTCGTGGGATACCTTTCCTTGCTTTATCAAGGGATTGATCAAAAGGGAGATTAGTGTCACCGCCCATTATGACCTTACTTTCGAGTAAAGGGCCTAGTGTGGACATCACGGAGGAAAGGAATGAGACTTGACCTTTATTCGGGGCGTAATAGGAAATAAAGGAGTACATAGTCCCCTCCAAAGAGCCCTTAACTAAGAGGAATCTACCTTCCTCGTCTTTGACTACATCTGACGGAGAAAATCTCAGGTTCTTGGAGAGGCATATAGCTACCCCTTTCGTTTTATTTTTGGCTTTGGAAAGAAAGAATTGAGGGAAGTGCCCATGTAGAAAGGAAGGGTTGTAAGATGATGGGAAATGGGTTTCTTGCAATAATAAAACATCTATTTTTTGTGTTTGGTAAAATTTAAAAAGCTTCCTCCTTTTAACCGGGCAGTTTAATCCCTGCACATTGTGTTCAGCCACACACAGGTCAGGGATAGCATTGGTGCCAGACATCACGAACCAGAGGGAGGGAGAACCGCATCAGAAGAGTATGTCTTACCTGAGCCTCTCGAGGGAACACCCGGGTTACTGCCACAAATATCAGTTGGGTATGATGAGGAATTGGAAGGTGCGAGGATGATCCCCTGGTTGACCCAGAAAAGAAGAGAAGGGGGGTAAGAGAGGGGGAGGAGGGTACTGATCCTGGAAAAGAGAAGTATAAGAGTTAGATACTAACATGACGCTTGGAGTAGATTAACAGAAAAATCAGAGGCGGCAAATATATTAACATAAGTACCTAGGAGGGGAAGGAAGCCGCTATCGTTCCCCGGCAGGTTTTCCCTAGAATTTAAAAAACAAAAAACAGACCCCAACCATAGGGGCAATGTGGTAGTCTTCGAGTGTAGGGAAATCGCCACTCCGAGACTGGTGGAGGTGCAGTGCATACCACTCCAGCCCGACCTCACACAAGGAGGAGAGAAAAAAACAAGAAAAAAAAAAAGAAAAGGCGAAAAATGGCCCTACCGAGGATGAGCAGTATAGGCTATGATCAAATGTACACATTTCGAAAATGAACATTACCAGATGGGTCTAATAAAACAATTAACCGCCCTATTGGCACTTTAGCTTAGAGTTCTGAGTGTTAGAAGGATCTTCAATCCTGGAACAAGAAGTCTCGGGGGGGAGGGAGGAATATTCGCTGTG
This sequence comes from Lithobates sylvaticus, assembly GCA_028564925.1. NCBI lineage: Eukaryota > Metazoa > Chordata > Amphibia > Anura > Ranidae > Lithobates > Lithobates sylvaticus. Next base: position 285,269,090 of record CM053029.1, read on the forward strand.
GGTGTCCAGCATGGAAGGGAGGGAGTTGTGAGAATCCTTGGGAGAAATAGGAACAGGACTCCAGCATCAAGTGTGCCAGAGAACAAAAGCCCCACATCAAGTAGGGGAGGTGTAGGACAAAAGGAGCCGGGTTGGACCTTCTTAGGGTGGGTGACCGTCCTTAGATCTCTTTGCCTGTTTCTTTTGCCACAAGGGTTGAATGGGGCTAGCCGGGGGAGGCCTCTTTGTGGAGATGGATGCCTTGGGGTCCAGAGGGGGGCCCGGAGATTGGGAAATGAGGCCCAGTTGTAGTAGGAGACGTTCATCATCATTGAAACTTGAAAAGCCATACGGTTTGTTGGAGTACGTGAAATTCAGAGTAAACGGAGAGGCCCATCTGTAGGTGATTGAGTGTTGAGTGAGGACTTGCAAGAGCGGCTTTAAATATCTCCTCATTTGGATCGCGTATGGGGAGAGGTCAGAGAATACTTGTATTGGGATGCCCTGGAAGGTGAGGTTTTCCGTCTCCCGGCTTTGCGCATGACCTCCTCTTTGACCTTGAAAAAGTGTGGTTTAACCACAATGTCTCTGGGAAGACCATCTTGGCGGGGAGGTTGGAGAGCTCTATGAGCGCGATCCAGTTCCAGCCGGTGTTCTGGTAGATCTGGAATTAAGGAGGAGATGAAAGTGCGTACTACGTTATCTGTGTCCTTAAAGGTTTCAGGCAGGCCTCTTAGTCTAAAGTTATATCTTCGATTCCTATTTTCAAGGTCATCCATCTTGGAATATGCTATGTCCAGTTGTTCATGTAGCTCTGCGATTCTGTCAGTGTTCTGTACTGTCATGGCTACTGTCTGGTCAGCTTTAGCTTCTATAGCTTCTATCCTGGCTCCCAGGTGCTGCAAGTCAGCCTGTATAATGGAAGTGATGTGAGAGGCATTTTGGGCCAGGCCTCTGGAAAGCATGTTTGAGAATGTCTCCATTAGTGAGGCAAATTCTGTGGGAGTGGAGGGTAGAGAGCCCAGGAGAGGCCCTTGATGGATTGGAGTGTCATTAAAATCCTCCATAGGAGTAAGGGGGGAGCCCCCATGAAACCTCCCCAGCAGAGACTCAGTGGATGTGGGGGATAAGAATGGCATCTGGGGATTACTCACTGCGGGAGGATTCTGTCCAGGGATGAGAGGATCAGGTGGGGATGGATCCGCAATGGATTCGGCAGGAGCCTGGTTCAGGCCTTGTGGAGGACGCGCGGCCGCCATCATGGCGGCGGTCTCGGCCGAGAGGACCGGAGTGAGCTGCCGGCTCAGATTACGTCTCGCCGTGTTCCCGGTACATCGGCCGTTTGGCCTGGATACTCTGCGCCAGGGGTAGTGAGTCTGTGCCGTTGGATTCGCCTCGGTAGGGCACTATGGACGGGAGATCAGGCCGGAGTGGAGCGGAGCTCTCAGGACATGCGACCGTCCATTAAGCCGTCGCACATGCGCCTTGGGACAGAGTTTTTTTTATATTTTATATTGTCTATAATGAGATAGGTGGACATCTCATCTTATATGTTTATAATTAAATTGGGGCAAGAAAAAACACTTAGAAAAAAGCAGATGAAGAAAAAAAGTATATGAAGCTATTTTTCTCCCTTTTCCCCTAAACACATAAAACAGTAGATTGTAGAAAAAAGGTCCAAATCTATTGAGATACGTACTTACTTTGCTCAAAAATAGAGGAACAAGTGGCTGGAAGCATGTTCCTTCCAACAGGCAGGGGTTACACTGAGCAGGACGCTATCAGCAGACTTAAGCCCCATACACACGCGCGGATTATCCGAGGACCAGGTCCGTCGGACCATGTCCGTCATACTTTGTCTGATGTTGGTTTTGCGTACACACGGTCAGACAAAGTTGTCGGAAAATCCGATCATTCTGAACGTGGTGACGTTTGTTGCCTATGACGGGACTACGTAGAGGCTAGTAGCCAATAGCTTTGGTCTTGTAATGTGATCTGAGCATGCGTAGCACTTTGTCCGGTCGAACAACCGTACACACGATCGGATTTGGTGTGATCGGACCGTGTTGTCGGCAAATCTATCCAGCAGGAGATAGGACTTTGTCCGTCGGACAATCCGACGTACACTGTCCGATGGTGCATACACACGGTCTGATTTTTCAACAACATTGTCCGATCGGACAGAATCCATGCAAAAATCCGACCGTGTGTATGGGGCTTCAAAGTGGTGTTGCCACCAAAAAAAAAAATTGTCTTAAAAATCATAAAAAAATAAAAATATATATATTATTTGAAAAAAAAAAATGTTTTACTCACCTCTAAATGCCTGTTCTTAGGGGGTCCCTCGAAGTCTGCCACCTTCAGTGCCCGGGCACTGATGTCACTTTCCCTAGGCACCGCACAGTCATCTGGGACCTGTCACGTGTCCAAGATGAGTGAACGTCAAATCACGACGCACGGCGCTGCTCGCGCATGCGCAGTCGGTGCCCGGCTGTGAAGCCACAGCCGGGTGCCCACATTAAGAATGCCGGCGCCGTGAGCGGAGCGGGGAACGAGGGGGGCCTCGTTCCCCCGCATCGCTGGACCCTGGGACAGGTAAGTGTCCGATTATTAAAAGTCAGCAGCTGCAGTATTTGTAGCTGCTGACTTTACATTTTTTATTTTTTTTGTGGGCCCTTCTCTTTAAAAATCCACCGGTGCCTGCGCAGTACTGCTTTGTTCTACTAGTGTCAGCAAGGTATGTTGATTAAAGCCGGCGTCGCCGTGTATAACGTGATGACGTCATTGCAGCGCAACTCCTAAGGAGGGCGGCGTCATCGCGTACAGCGCAATGGCGTCATCGCGTACAGCGCAATGGCGTCATCGCCACAAGACCCCTGTCCACGCAGGGCATGCGTGAACAGGCAAGAATCGGATAATAAATCACAAAACGTTTCCTTAGCAACTACTGATCATGAGGAAAGGAAATAACACTAATGCCACTGCCAGTTAAATAAAAGGAAGGGGGAAAACCTGGATTCCAACTATATGGCAATATGTGTGCGGGCCTATATGTGGAACCTTCCGGGCAAATTCTGCACGGCACCTCCCCGCCCGCAAAGCCATTGGAGAGGCGTCATGCAGGAAAAGCCCACTGACACAGTATAGTCGCAAATCACAAAAAGAAAAGGACGAACCAGGGACCAATTGGACATGCAACATAAATGGAGGGGGGAGGGAGGGGGCCCCGTGCACAGGGCAGGGATAGACCAAGACACAGACAGGACCAATTTTGGCAGCAATATTTTTGCATTGAGAAGTTTTTTTGATAGATTACATCTATTATTTAAAAAAACTTGCCCGCGATCTTAATTTGAGTACAGTGTAGCATCAGCAATTGTCATTCAAAGTATGAGAACACTGAAAGCTGAAAATTGGTCTTGGCAGGAAGGGGATAAAAGTGCCCAGAAATGCATTGGTTAAATAGCACCAAAAGAAAGCTCTAATTAAATGATAAGTAATGTTATTTGGATACAGGGTTGCATGACTGTGTAATTGTCATTCAAATTGTGCCAATGCTGAAAGATGAAATTGGCCTGGGGTGAAAGTATTAGGTCTGGAAGTGGTTTAAGCAGTTGTGCAAACAAATAGTATAAGACACCTTATTAAACCATGTTTGTAGTCAATAAATTATATATATATATATATATATATATTGGAAGGCCGGGTACCGGCCTGAAGTTATGGGAGGAGCCCGGAGGGTATTTAAGCAGCCCAAAGGCCGCCGGTCTTTGTCGGTTTCCTGTGCGTGATATCTGATACGTCAGACATCTAGGACCGACTCGTTCGAGACAAGCGCTGTTGGTGCCGTTTCGTGAGCTCCGTTTTCGTCTGTCCGTCTCCTCTTGTTGCAGTCCCGCGTCCCGTGTTCGTAAGTTGTGTTACCCCTTCGTGTCGCACTCGTGTCGCCGAGTCGCAGTTTCGTACAAAGAGTCTGGTTCGGCTGTCGCAGGTAGGGCTTCGGCTCCCATGTTTTACGTTCTCATGCACTGCTTATCATGTCACTAAACTGTGGTCTGCGTAGCTCACGAACCACGCGTTGCTTGTCTCGAAACCTAAACACTTACTCGCACGTTTTTGGTTGTACACGATCGGGAACCATCTAGCGGCACGCACATTCAGGGCCGCCCGCCACAACACTCCGACCGATGCCGCATCCGGCACTCGAGGGTTCCCCTTTCGCGGTCGTGCTACGCAGTCTTTGAATCGTTCAAACATGACTCACGCACGGGTGCCGTTCGCACTCACACGCATCGTTCATGTCCTGCCGTTATTCAAATTGGTTGCGCCAGCGAGCGTGCCGAATCACTATTTGCATTCCGAATCGCTGTTGGCATGTCAATTGTATGAATCACTTCGACCGTGTCGAAACATTTCACGTATTAGCATGACAATCATTTCATCATTTCAAACATGGCTAACGTATCAGGCCATCCGGTCATGCTAAATCATTTCGCATCAGTTAAACAGGGCGTTCATGCCATCGTTTCGATCCTGGTCCGGTCGCATCCATAGATGCTCCAATCGGGGCGATCCAGATGCACGACTACCCGGCCTCATTTCGATACATGCGCCAAGGGCGGAATCGCATCACTGGTTGCGTACATTCTTGATTCTTGCCCCTGTCATGGTATATCATTTCTGTCACCTTACCACGCCCGGCATGAATGCAGTCACTTCCCTGCACTAATTCGTGTCGGCGTGCCCTAGGCCCGGCCTCATTTCAATACATGCGCCAAGGGCGGAATCGCATCACTGGTTGCGTACATTCCTGATTCTTGCCCCTGTCATGGTATCTCATTTCTGTCACCTTACCATGCCCGGCATGAATGCAGTCACTTCCCCGCACTAATTTGTGTCGGCGTGCCCTAGGCCCGGCCTCATTTCAATACATGCGCCAAGGGCGGAATCGCATCACTGGTTGCGTACATTCCTGATTCTTGCCCCTGTCATGGTATCTCATTTCTGTCGCCTTACCACGCCCGGCATGAATGCAGTCACTTCCTCGCACTAATTCATGTCGGCGTGCCCCAGGCCGGCCTCATTTCAATACATGCGCCAAGGGCGGAATCGCATCACTGGTTGTGTTCATTCCTGATTCTTGCCCCTGTCATGGTAACTCATTTCTGTCACCTTACCACGCCCGGCATGAATGCAGTCACTTCCTCGCACTAATTCGTGTTGGCGTGCCCTAGGCCCGGCCTCATTTCAATACATGCGCCAGGGGCGGAATCGCAAAAAAAAAAAAAAAAAGGAGACTTTGATTCTTGTCCTTGTCATGTCATATCATTTCTGTGTCACCTTACCACGCCCCGGCGTTAATTGGTCACCTGCCTGTACGAATTCGCGCCGGCGTGCCCTAGGCCGGCCGCATTTCTACAAAAAAAAAGCTTGGAGTCGGACCCGGTGGCAGCTGGATGTCACAGTTCGGCCTCAGCGTACCCAGGCAGTTGGCCTCATTTCACGGTTGCCTCATTTCTGTACGTGCTCCAGAGTCCGGCTCACAGTCACCCCCACACGGTACGAACGGGCTGGGCCCTGTCACGGGAAGTCCATTTCAGTTAAGGCAACATGTCATGTCAGTCGTTCGTGCTGTTATCTGTCATTTGATTCCACAGCGGTCTCGGCAGTCGACTTAAGTCACTATCGCCTGTTGTTATCATCCACGTTGGGTTCCGTCGCTCTGGACGGCAGCAGTTTCAGGCTCTTAAATAGGTACTTTCTCTCACACTCTCTCAGGTCAGTCGGATTCAGTAGGTCCACCTGCACCAGCTTGATCAGGGTTCCAGCAGGTAAAAAAAAAAAAAAAAAAAATACGCAGGGGCACGGGGGGGCTCCTGCTTTCTCATGGCAGGTACGTATACCATAGGTGACACGTCCAAACTCATTTCTTGTCACCTCTTTATAGGCCCAGCCTGCAGACACGTGACCAGTCTACTAAGTAACGGGTCTTGGCAGCCGCCATGTCATCAGTCGGCAGCGATGACCTCACCACCCCGCTATCCCCGGCGTCAGCCTCCGAGGCTGGCAGTGTCCAGTCTCTTAGGGCATGGACAATTCCCAGGCTGTCCGCCGAGCTGAGGCGCAGAGGGATACCCTTCTCGTCCGCGGCCAGGAAGGCGGAGCTATTCAGGCTCCTCTTCCCACCACCGGCCGCAGCAAGCCCCAGCAGCCAGCAGGCGTCTCTGGAATCGATTTCAGCCGCCGTCGCTCAGCTACACACCCTCGTGTCTTCCCTGTCTTCCTTGGAGTGTAGTTCCGGTTTCAACCACCGCATGAGACTGGCGCTAGAGAGCTGTGGAGGAAGAGGAAGTGGTGTTTGGAACTTCCTGCAGTACTGTGGAGGAGGGAGGAGGTGTCATGGCTTCTGCAAGCCCAGGCTCAGGGAGGCCTTCCCGGGCCAGTAGTGAGCAGTCATTCCCTGGAGTGAGGGACCTCTCCAGGGAGGAGAGGTTGTTTCTTGGCACGCAATTTCAATTGTCAGACTGGACAAGAACCCAGCCAGGGGAAAACAATGCTAAAACCCTGAAGCGGAGAGAGAGGATCAAGGATTTGATACAGAAGGCAGCCTTGGCTTTCTGTGCACGCATGCAGATTCTGACAAATCTGCGGAATAGAAGAGATAAGACAAGCAGCGCGAAAAGAGGTGACTTCAGAGAAGCCATTGAAGCTTTGAAAACGTACTGCAGAGACCTTGGTGAGTTGCTGACAGGGCTATGTGAGCGTGGTCGGGAGGAGCAGGAGTTTCTGATGGAGATCCGCCGGGACCTGAGAAGGGCCAATGAGGAGGGAAGCCAGGCGGCGAGACGGCGGACGCGCTCGCAGACCGCAGCAGCGGAGCAGTCCAGGGAGCCAGAGGATCCCCAGGTGGTAAGAGAGGCCCCACAACCCGGGAGGTCGGAGGATAAGGCTGAGGTGGGGGAGGCAGTGGCGGCCCCCCAGGGTGTGAGTGTGCCCCCGCATGCCCCAGGTGCTTCAGCGGAGGGTCCCCGGGTAAAAACTGCCAGTAGCCAGCCCGTGAGAGGGGCTGGTTCAGATGCAGTCCTGGGTAGGGAACCCGGTGATGCTGAAGCGGGGCGAGGGGGGCAGGTAGGGGGGGGAGACCGGCTGCTGAGGAGCCCTGCAGAGCGCTCAGCGGAGAAGACACCTGGGAAATCTCCAAATAGGGCAGTGTGCCAGGACCATTCCAAAATGGCGGCCACTGCCGCCAGCGCACATGGTGCGACGCCGTCAGGCATAAGAGACAGCGACTCTGTGGAGTATATGGGGGAAGCGGAGGCGCCATCTTCGCTGGAGGGGGGCGCTCGTTTCCCGCTCTCCCCCACCGCAATGGCGGACACAAATGCCGCGAGGGTGGGGGGCGGAGCTTCGGGGAGGGGGGCGGGGCGGCGGGAGGATTTGACCGTGCAGCCGGACGCATCCCCCTCAGGGGTTGCCACGGACTTCCGGGCGGTGTCCCCCAGCACTTCCGGTGCCCTATGTGGACCAGGGGGGGCGGGGGATGCGGAGGACGCTGGCGATTCAGTGCCTCTGGCGGCACAGGCCCGTTCCTGGGCGGACTCCCCAGCGGGTATACTGGAGGTGGGGTGCCCCGCCCTGGACTTCATTAAAAATTTGGAGGGGTCCCCGGTGGTGACGTCAGCGGGGGTGCGGGCGGGGGTTGGGGTTGCTGACGGGGGTGAATGGGACATGGAGGCAGAGGGGATGTTTGAAGCCCTGCTGGGCAGTGGTTCGGTGGGGGAGGTGGTGACCCCGGCTCTTGCAGGGGAGGGGGGGGGTGCAGGTGTTGGAGACCCCGGGGCCAGCTCCGCCGCTAGCGGTGGAGGGGTGTGGGGCGCGGGAGGAGGAGGGTCCGCAGGGGGTGGGTGTTGGAGATGGGGCCCCTGCGGAGGGTGACCCCCCGGTATCAGAGCCGCCTCGCCTGCTGGGGGCGCAGCAGGAGGCGGACCTCCTGTCTGCCCTGCGGCAGGGCAGATCATATGCCCGGGTGGCGGGCACTAGCGTCCCTCTGGCCCCCCTGTACGGCCAGTTTGGCGCCCAGGGCTTCCGGGTTCCCCCCTCGGAGCAGTTCCAGGGGGCGAACTCGTGGTCCAGGGGTACAGGGGGTCCAGAGAGGAGACGTAGGAACGTTGTGCTGCTAAAGTGGGAGGGTCCTGGCCAGTGCCCCAGTAGGGGCCAGGTGGTCGACTGGGTGCTGGCCATGGGGTTCAGGGTGGCAGACCTGTTTGCCATCATCCACCCGGCAAACAGCCGGGAGTTTGATGTAAGTTTCACCACCGCCGTCCAGATGGAACTCTTTTTCACCAGGTACGAGGTGCTGAGGAGGGCGGACCCCTGGAGGCTTTTTAGGGTGGTCCCCATCTCTCGTCAGGAGGAGGTCAAGGTCCTCACCATTCTGGTGAGGAATGAATCCTTGCCTCCTGAGGACATCCTTACCTGGCTGACGAGATTTGGGGATCTCCAGGCACCGATGAGGAAGACTCTTGATGAGCGTGGGGTGTGGACCGGGGCTTGGACGGCCAGGATCCGTCTCAGGCGGTCTGGTAACACCATGACGCACGTACCAGGTAGTGCGTTCATAGGCCGGGACCGGATCCTGGTCTTCTACCCTGGTCAGCCCCGCCGCTGCTTCAAGTGTGGGTGTCCCACCCATCTGAGTGCGGAGTGTACAGTGATTAGGTGTGGGAGGTGCGGCGGATTTGGTCACTCTTCGGAGTCGTGTAGACTGATCCGCTGCAACCTATGTGGAGAACTGGGGCACCCGTTTAGCAGGTGCCCAAGAGCCTTCAGGGGTCATGCTCCGGAGGGCGGCGGTGGTGAACAACATCAGGAGCAGGATGGTGGGTCTGCGGAGGCTGGGCCCGTGCCAGCTGATGCTGGTAGTGGTCCAGGGGCCAGTGATCGGGGGGATCCCCTCCCCCAGAGGCAGAGACTGGGGAAACGTGGGCGGGTGGTGGAGGCCCAGGTTCCTGCCCCCTCAGGTGTTCCGGAGGTGGTGGTCCCCGTCCCTGCGGGGTCGGGGCCGGGCACCCCTAGGGATGCTTTGGCCCCTCCCCCTTCCTCTCCCTCTCCCCCTCCCCCTTCCTCTCCCTCTCCCCCTCCCTCCCTTGCCGTCCCGGTCCCTCCCCCTCCCTCTTCCCCCCCTCCCCCCCCTCCCCCTTCTCCTCGTCCCCTTGTCCCTTATCCTTCCTGTCCATCATCTGGGGACGAGATGATGGACACGTCCCGGCCAATCAGGGGGCCACAAAAGCGCCCCAAGGCCCAGAGTGGGCTCTCAGGGGAGGAGGAGGGCTGTATGTCTCCGGTGGAGGGTGGGTGGGAGATAAAAAAGAAAAAAGAAAAAAAAAATAAAAAGAAAAAAAAGACCCCAGGCGGGCGGGAGGTGGTGTCAGGGTCCCAGCCGGGTCCCAGCAGGGCTGGGCTTGGTGGCACTGGTCCGGTGCCGGTCACGAAGGGGGGGTTTGAGGTCTTGTCCTCAGATTCTGAGGGCGAGGTTTGAGGTGTGGTGTATGTGCAGAAGAGAGTACGGTCCAATCTCAAAGGATGGCGGTACCCTCTCCAATTCGCCTTGCGACGATTAATGTCGCAAGCGTGCGATCTGCGGCGGCTCGTTTTGCAGCCTTCGATTTTCTCAGCCGTGTTGAAGCTGACATTTTATTTTTGCAGGAGACCTGGCTGGCATCTGTGGCAGAGATGCATCTAGCAAAGAGGGAGTGGAGGTGCGGGCCCTCCCTCTGGTCTCTTGCGGCTGAGCCCTGCAGTGGAGTTGCGGTCCTTTTTAAGACCGGCCCGGTGGCTTGCCGACGGGTTATTGAGGTGGAGATTGGTAGATGCCTGGTGGTGGACGCCGTCGTGAGGGGGCAATTCCTCAGGCTCATTAACTTCTATGGGCCCCAGAGCAGGGGGGAGAGGAAGAGCCTCCTTGCGGCGGTTAAACCATACCTGTTCACGTCCCAGCAGGTGGTCTTTGGCGGTGACTTCAACATGGTCACCAGGTCAGAGGACCGGGCAGGTGCCTCAGCCCCTCTGGGATACGATAGCATTTTTTTGAATAGTGTAGTAAGGGAGGCTGGGTTGGTGGATGTGCATATCCGGCACTTCCCCAACCTCACGGGTTTCACATTCGCCCGAGGTAGCAGTAGGAGTAGGATAGATAGGTTTTTTTTAAAGGGGGACTCTTCCTTCGCGGCCCCAGGGCTGCAGGCGGTGGAGTTCTCCGATCACTGTATGGTATCTGTTACCCTGAATGTTGCCGACACCCCCCAGAGAGGTCGGGGCTTGTGGCGCCTGAATGGGACGCTACTTGAGGACCCTGAGGTCAGGGAAGCCTATGAGGCCTTTTTTACGGATCAAACCACGCTCCTTGAGAGCGGCTGCCCTCGCCAGGAATGGTGGGAGGTGGTGAAGAAGAGATCTGAGGGTTTCTTTCGTAGGGTCTCTAGGTACCGGGCTGTTTCCAGGTACTGGGCTTACCAGAGGTTGCGTAGGCAGCTGGACCGCCTGGTCTCCTCTGGTGGGCCCCAAGAGCAGATATCCAATCTGAAGCTTCGGATGAAGGAATGTCAGTATGACCGTCTCGCCTCCCTGGTCCTTGAGAGGGATTATGGGAAATTTATCTCCCCGGATCCCTATAAGAACTGTGGGGATGCGGTGAGTGGGAAGGTCATACATGGACTGAAGGATTCCTCTGGGTCTCTGGTGCGGTCCAGGTCAGGGATCCTGGGGGTCGTCAGAGCTCACTTTTCAGACATCCTCCAGAGGAAGCCTTTGGATCTGGAGAAGGCCAGGGCCTTTCTTGATGAGACTCCACTTGATGTGGAGCCTGACCTCTCCGGCTCTTTGACGGGGTTGATCTCGGTGGCCGAGGTAGAGCGGGCCATCGATTCTCTGTCGCTGAAAAAGTCACCCGGGCCTGATGGGCTCACGGCGGAGTTTTACAAAGCCTTTAAGAGCCTTTTGGCTCCTCATCTGAGGGAGGTGTTCAATGAATGTTTGGCTATGGGCCTGCTCCCTCCCTCGATGAGAAGGTCGGCCTTGATCCTCTTGTCAAAGGGCAAAGATCCGTCCGTGGTGGAGAATTGGCGCCCTATTGCCCTCCTCACCACGGATAGAAAGATACTGGCAAAGATCTTGTTCTGGCGTATGTCCACAGTAGCGGACAAGTTACTTTCCGCGTCCCAGCACTGCGCAGTTTCCGGCCGTAGTACCTTTGGTGCTGTCCTGAGCGTCCGGGAGGCTGTGGAAAGGTGCAGGGCAACGGGCGACGGGAGGTATCTGCTGGCATTAGATCAGGCGAAGGCCTTTGATCGGGTGAACCACGAGTACCTGTGGCTTCTGCTGAGGCGGTACGGTTTGCCCGCCCAGTTCATCATTTGGCTCCAGACTTTGTATAGGAGGGCGGTGAGCTTCCCTCTTGTCAACGGTTGGGTGGGTCCCTCCTTTCCTGTGGGATCTGGGGTCAGGCAGGGTTGCCCACTAAGTCCCCTGCTCTACGTCTTTGCAGTAGACCCCTTTGTGAGAAGGCTTGACTGCGAGCGTCTGGGGGGGGTACCGGTGGAGCCCTGCAGTGGTTCAGGTCTGGCAGTGAGGGTAGTGGCCTATGCGGATGACGTTTCGGTAGTGGTGTCTAGCCGAGAGGAGGCCCAGTTTGTGGAAACACAGATTGGGGGCTACTCCGAGGCGTCGGGTTCGCTTGTCAACTGGGATAAGAGTGAAGTTCTCTGGATGGGGAAGGAGGGCGAGCAATTCGCCCTTCCGGACGTGTTCCCCAGCCCCCAGCCAGAGGTAAAGATCTTAGGCATCCATTTTGGCCTGGATGACTATCCCAAACTGAACTGGGAGCGCAGGCTAGTGGGTGCCACTCGGAAGGTGAATGCTTGGAAGGGCTGGAAACTGTCCCTTCGGGAAAGGGTAAGCCTGATCAAGACTTATCTGTTGCCTGAGTTTCTGTATGTCAGCTACGTCTGTCTGTTGCCGGCGTCTCTCTATACGCGGATCTACAGTCTGTTTTTTCTACTTTTGTGGGGAAACAGAATGAATTTGATCAAGAGAGAGGTCACGTACCGGCAGAGGAGGCATGGCGGTTTGGACATGATCAACCCAGTGGTGTTTTTCACTACTGTGTTTGTGAAATTCAACTTGCGGTCCATCTTTGTGGATGTGCCTCTTCTGTGGGAGCGTTCATGTAAGAGCTGGTTTTTGCTGTTCTTGGGTAGCTGGGAGGGAGGGGGGCGTCCAGGTGACCTTCGTAGGTCCCATGGGTACCTCCCGCCCTATGTTCCAACAGCGCTAAAAGTACTAAGGCAGTGGAGGATAACTGCCCTTGAGGTGGGCTCCTTGGGTCGACGTGAGTTGTACTCAAGGGTCATGGCCTCGGACTTTTTGAGACCACTGGCTTTAAGGGACTGCCCGGACAGGGTCCTCAGGGAGGGGTTAGCCCTCTTGAATTCCGCGAGAATTCCGGCAAAGTTCTGGGACCTGGCGTGGAGGGCGTTCCATGGACGCCTATACGTCAGGGCGAACTTGAAAAATCGGAACCTAGATGACAGAGGTTGTCCTCGCCCAGAGTGTGGTGGGGTGCTCGAGACCATGGACCACTTCTTGGTCGAGTGCCCTTTCAACTCGGAGGTTCTGGCGGGGGTTGGGGATGCCATAGGCTATCCCCACCTCCAGGCCCTGGCCTTTTCGGAGCGGGTGTATGGTGACTTTAGGGTACGCAGTGGGTTTGATTTGTCATCACTGTTTTTAGTTAGTACAGTTTGCCTCTATTACACTTGGCACGCTCGGTGTTTAGTGACCACTAGGGACAAAAGCCTGCCCGTGCATGAGGTGGTGGGTAGTATCTTTCGGGAACTGGTGAAGGTGAGGCATCTTGAAGAGGAGAGGGTTGGGATGGAGAGGAGTGCTAGGTTATGGAGGGGTTTCTCCTTCAGGCCTCCTTGAGGATCCCCCGGCCCTCTCTCCTGAGGTGGTGGTTCTTCCTGTCCTGCACCCCCCGTAGGGCCCTTTTTGTTTTTGTTTTTGTGAACAGAGGGCGTCCCGCTCCACTGCATACTGTACTGCCTTCTGCATTTGGGTGTATAGTGTAGTGTGTAGTTGGTGTGGGTTAGAGTGTAGGGGTGGTGGTGTGTGTAGGGGGTGGGGGTGGTGGGTCCATGGGTTGTATATAGTTGTATAGGTCTGTATAATGTATATATTTTTTTGTATATAATGTAAATAGTGTTAGTGTCCCTAGTGACCGGACCGGCCGTATGAGAGGGCCCCTTTGGAGCAGTCTGTTTCCATTGTGCTTCTTTGTTTTTCCAGTTTTCTTTTGAGCCTGAGTGTGGCTATTTTTCTTCATGTATTGTTTTTTTTAATGTATGTATGTATGTATGTTTATCTGCAGCAGTTTTAATAATTAATAAAATAAATCCCTGTCTTCCTCAATTGTTGAGGTCCAGGACAGGGTGTCTCGTCTAGAGACCAGCCCGGCTGCCACGGTTCCGGACCCTGCGGTGGTCCCAGCCATCAGTGCACCGGCCGCAGGTAGTAAGCTTGCCACAACTACCGTTCATCCTTCCCACCTGGTGCCACCCAACGTAAGGAAGGACATTCTAGAGGGCAGAGACGTTAACCTGGCCTCACTCTTGATCTCGGTCCATGACTTGGCCGAGAACAAGGCCTACACCTGGGGGGACGTCTCGGTGGTTTTGAAAGCAAAGGATCCGAGGCTCAACAGAAAGCTCACGGTGCCCGAGTTCACGCTCGCCTTCGGCATGTTCAGGGACGTGCTGTGCTCAGCCTCCCCCAGCAGACGGGAGGAACTGGACCTCTACCTCCATTTGATCGTAGACCTGGGCCACAAATACGGTGGCTCAGCGTTCTACGATTATCATCGCTCCTTCTCGGCCAAAGCCGCGGCCAGATTCCTACAGTTTCATTTGACAACAGACTGGAGCGTAGTGGACACGGAGTTGTTCTGCCGCCACTTCGCGGGTCTACGCTCCCCGCTATGTGCTGTCTGTCAGTCAGCGTCCCACACCACAGTCTGGTGTGCCAACATAGCCTCGGTCCATCCGATAGCTAGCACGGCCTCTACCAGCACGAACCAGGCTCAGCAGGCCCCGGCGCAAGGGCAGAAGGTGGACAAGTTGGGACGTCCGGTGCGGATGGTTGGGGGAGCCGCCATTTGCAACAATTTCAATTACGGCTCTTGCAATTTCAGCCAGTGCCGGCTCTTGCACGTTTGCACCCTATGCCAGAGGGCGCACCCCAGGATCCTATGTGAGGTCAAACAGAAGAAACCATGACTAAGCCGGGTCAATGTCCTTTGGCTCGATGTTTACTTGACCTCACACCCCACTCCGTCACTTGTCAGCTACCTCATCAGGGGTTTCACCGATGGGTTTCATACCGGGCTCATCACCCTGCCCCACTCCACCCACGAATGTCCGAACCTACGCTCTGCAGCAACAGATGAGCCGGCGATTGACGTCCTTCTGCAGACGGAGTTGGATCGGGACTTCATGATAGGCCCGTTTAGTCAGTCTCCCTTTAGCATCTGGAGGGTTAGCCCTATCGGGCTTGTACAGGGGAAATTTTCAAATAAAAAACGTCTGGTGTATGATCTGTCAGCGCCTCATTCTTCCGTCGTTCCCAGTCTCAACTCGCTCATCCCCTCCGAGGAGTTCTCACTGAAGTATACTTCGGTAGACATGGCTATCCAGTCCATTCTCAGGGCGGGGGTGGGTGCTTGGCTCTCGAAGGCGGACATATCCGACGCCTTCAAGCTGCTGCCCATTCATCCTTCCCTGTGGTGCTGGCACGGCATCAAGTGGAGGGAGCGATATTATTTCGCGACCAAACTGACCTTCGGGTCTAAGAGTAGTCCTTGGCTTTTTGACAAGTTCGCCGAGACCCTGGCGTGGATCCTTCTCCATGAAGCACAGTGCCACGAGGTCATCCATTATTTGGATGACTTCCTTCTGATAGAACCGCCCGGGGCTCCCCCAGGGGACCTGGGAAAGTTGAGGACAGTTTTCGACAAACTGAACGTCCCCATAGCGGAGCACAAGGTTGATGGCCCGGCACACAAGATCACGTTCTTGGGCATCGACCTTGACACGCTTGCCATGCAGGCCAGCCTTCCTGCGGATAAGTTGGACCGTATCAGGACGGTTCTGCGAGTGGGGGGATGTACTCAGAAGCAACTTCAGTCTCTCCTCGGGATGCTGAACTTCGCTGTGAGGATCATCCCCCAGGGCCGCTCCTTCGTGTCCCAGTTATTGGTCTTCCTGTCCTTCACTCAGGACCCGGACCAGGTCATCAGGCTGGATTCTGCAGCCAGGGCAGATCTGGCCATGTGGGAACACTTTCTTAGTAATTGGAACGGTGTGTCGCTGTTCATCCCAGTCGTATCCACGCAGTCACCACAGGTGGTGACCGATGCGGCGGCATCCACAGGATGCGCCGCCATTTTTGGCCATTTGTGGTTCACCGCCCCTTGGCCTCCTCAAGCACTAGCCACACCGGGCTTCACTACCACGTCAGCCCTCTTTGAGCTGTTCCCCATCGTAGCAGCCGCTCACCTATGGGGTCACCATTGGTCTGGACAGACTGTGGCTTTCACGACAGACAATCAAGCCACAGCCGAGATCATCAGCAAGGGCAGGTCTAAGTCCAGGCCCGTCATGTCCTTCCTCCGCAGACTGGTCCAGCTATCCCTACAGCATCAGTTCAATGTTTACTGCTCATTCATTCCAGGGAAGTTTAACTCAGCAGCGGACGCACTCTCCCGTTTTACTTTATTTCTTTCTTTGAACAGATGCCAGGAGCCTACCATCTTTCAGCCACTATCCCGGATTGGTCACAACTGACCTTGGACTAGCCCCACATCTACGCTCAGCTACCAACATCATTAACGCCTCGCTTGCCCGCAACACCCGTCGGGCCTACCGGACGGCCTGGAGGGCGTTTAACAAGTTCCTGCCCCATCGCCCTCGTGAGTCTTCCAGCCTCAAGCAGGTCCTGGCGTTTATCGCCTATTGTCATTCTCACCTAGCACTGTCACACAGCACGATACGACAGTACGTAGCCGGGGTGCAGCACTACTTGTCACTTCAAGACCCCGCGAGGCCTTCGGTGTTCTCCTGCCACGCAGTGAGGGCCCTACTACGTGGAGTTCAGAAACACCAGCCGCCAGTCAGCCCGAAGCGGCTGCCTATCACGGGGGAAATCTTCAAGGGGATGTCTGACATCCTGGATAGGTCCCCTTTCGGTCTCCTCCTCAGCACCGTCCTGCAGGCTGCGATTCACATGGCGTTTTATGGGTTTCTACGGCCCAGCGAGTTCACTCGCAGCCACCCAGCCGGTCCAGTCTTGCATAGAAGTAATCTCTTCCGCCACCAGGATCACTACGTCCTTCACTTGGCGACATCCAAAACTCAGCAGCGAGGTTCCGGAGTAGATATTCACCTGTACAGGACTCACAACAACTGGTGCCCAGTTGCCGTGTTAAACCGCCTGACGGCACTGCTATCCGACCGCCCAGGGTCCAGTCCGCTTCTACCCTTTCCGGTAAAACCCCTCAACTCGTCGCAGTTCGTGGAACATGTCCGGGTCCTTCTCGGCAATCTTCAGTTGGACCCCAGCCAGTACTCCGGGCATTCATTCCGGATCGGGGCGGCCACGACGGCCTCAAGACAGGGGGTTCCGGACCACGTGATCAAGAAACTGGGTCGGTGGAAATCGGCCTGCTTCTCTCGCTACATTCCTAACCCACAGTTAGAGATGGCTCAGGCCTTTGCTCGACTTACTCAGTGACATTGCCTTTAATAAATAATTATCCCCTACCTGAAGGTTTTTGCCCCCTTATTTTGGTGTACCATACGGTAGACCAAGGCACACTTTCAGGTCTATTTCATGTTGGTGAGTTTTGTGTTGTTCCTATGTGTCATCGTTACTCATGTCGTCCGTAGGGCTCTAGACCATAAATTGGAAGGCCGGGTACCGGCCTGAAGTTATAGGAGGAGCCCGGAGGGTATTTAAGAAGCCCAAAGGCCGCCGGTCTTTGTCGGTTTCCTGTGCGTGATACCCACCCACCCTCCCCTTTTAAAAGCCTCTTCCAAGTATTCTTACCCCAGACTGAATACTCATTCCACATTATTCCATAACTACTTCTTATCATTCTTTATCTAGGGTATGCCCCCTTATTTTGGTGTACCATACGGTAGACCAAGGCACACTTTCAGGTCTATTTCATGTTGGTGAGTTTTGTGTTGTTCCTATGTGTCATCGTTACTCATGTCGTCCGTAGGGCTCTAGACCATAATATATATATATATATATATATATATATATATATACAGTATGTAATCAGAATCCTAATTTCACCATGACCTTATATACAGTGTCTTGTCTGTGAAGAGAAGTAGTTACAGAAGGTGACATGCACATTTTTAGTCAACACTGTATACAGAGAACAAAGCTTTAGGCGCTTGTCATTTTTACTCTGTGTTGTACTGATTTAAAGCACTGCTGCAGATATGACTGTCTGCATTAGCTTTATTTAAAATTTGTTTTTGTTTCTTGTCAAATATAATAAAACACAGGTTCTAGTTAAAAAGGGAAAAAAATTATGATGCTGCAATATAAGCACAGTAGATTTGAGTCTAATGGTTTTGTCAGGAGAATAATGCATTTGCATTAAATTTAAATTGAATAACATGCTTTGTGATCTTTGTGTAGTAGCAAAAATAGATGAAAGTGTTGTATTAGAACCGATCATTTATGAAATTTCATTTCAGAGCAATTTAATATGTCTTATTTATTTCTATTAATACTCTTGGCAGAAAATGAGAAGCATAAGTCACCTATGACTTGTTCATTGTTGAGATGATCACTTATTTCTCTGTATGTTTTAAGCATAAGAAAGACTTGGGTTATGAAGCTGAATAAATTGTTCACAGTATATCAGAAGATTATAGTATTTGTGAGTCCATTTTTAACATTTTATAGTGCACTGTTTTTCACTGTTCTCTAGAGTCTACATTGGTTTACTGAACTGTGATGCTGGAAATAAAAGACATCTATACTGATAGGGCCAAAGGCAGATAGGTTGCGTGATCTCAGCTAAAAGGAATAATCAGTCAGCATGGACTCCAATTCTCCCTTTCACTATTTTATTCTTTCTATTATTCTTTCTCCATCCAAAAAAACTGTTAACATAGAGTAGCTTTCAGAATATATTTAATAATATGTTTTTAACCACTTCAATACAGGGAACTTATAACCCCTTCCTGCCCAGACCAATTTTCAGCTTTCAGTGCGCTCACATTTGAATGTCAATTACTCAGTCATGCAAAACTGCACCCAAACACATTTTTCTATAAAAAAAAAAAAAATCACATAAATAGAGCTTTCTTTTGATGGTATTTAATCACCACAGTTTTTTTTTTGTTTTTTTTTTTTGCGATATAAGTGAATAAGAAGCTCTCATTTAAAAAAAAAAAAAAACACTTTCGTTTAGTTTCTATTACAAAATTTTGCAAATAAGTGATTTTTGTTCAGAAATTTGGGACAAAATGTATACTGCTACAAACTGTATCTTTGGTAAAAATAACCCAAATTAGTGGATATTATTTATTCTGTGTGAAAGTTATAGAGTCTACAAACTATGGTGCCAATCATTAAAAATGTATCACATCTGATGTACCGACGGCCTGTCTCATTTCTTGAGGCCCTGAAATATGAGGACAGTACAAATATCCCCGAAATGATCCCTTTTTGAAAAGTAGACAATCCAATGTATTTAGTAAGAGGCATGGCAAGTTTTTTGAAGTTGTAATTATTTCCCACAATTCTTGGGAAAATTAAGAAATGTTTTATTTTTTTACACAAAATTGTCAAAAGTTATTTCTCACACACAAAATATGCATACTTCCAATTACACCCAAAAACACAATCTGCTACTCCTTCTGAGTATTATGATACCACATGTGTGAGACTTATTCATGGCCTGGCCACATACAGAGGTCCAACATGTAGGGAGCACCATCAGGTGTTTTAGGAGCATACATTACACATATAATTTCCTGATGACCTATCACAATTTTCAAGGTCCTGGAGCATCAGTACAGTGGAATTAGCCACAAAATTACCCCATTTTGGAAACAAACACCCCAACATATATTATATGAGATTAAAAAGGGGGGTAATATCCACGCTTGGTAAAAAACAGCATGCAGCAGCTGAACACTATAACCCAGATATAAGGTATAAAGTAAATGTGTAGAAAAAAAGTGCAGTGCTAAAATATATGAAGAAAGTTGTTGGGCACAACTTACCAAAAAGTGCAAATTAGTGACCATATAATGTGAACAGTGTTACCATATAGAACAAAAAAATGCTAAATACTGCCAAAAACTTGCAAAAATTGCATATAAAATCGCATATAAAGCAAGAAAATGCTAAATACTGGCAATAAATGAAACTAGCATAAATCAAGCAAAACTGAGGAATATACCAAAAATATATGGAGAGTGCTATAATAAAGGTGCAAACAATATGGTGGAAAAAATATATAGTAAATATCTAAAAAAAAGTCCATAAAAGTGACAAAAAAATCTTCATATGAATATGTGACTTGGTGTGATTGCTTGACCTCGTGATACCCGTCACCTCTAGTAAAAGGAAGGCTTACCGGACCTCCAGCGACCCCCCTTACTCAGGGAGGTCAAAGAGCGCAAATTGGATCACAGTTCCCCAGAAATTCAGATCTCCTGGGCTTCCTTGATCTCCTGGGCGTCTCTTGTCAATAACCTCTGTGTCCTGGACGGTCTCTCAATCACGCTAAGTATCCCAAATGTTCAAAAGATTGTGTAAATCTTGCAAAAAAGATATGATACTCCAAATAGTGTGATATTGTGTGGAGCAAATGATACAAATGCTGTTTGGGAGCTTCGACAAGTCTCCAATTAGCATAAAAACAGGTTTAAAACAAAGAGTTGCTAGCAAGTAAAAAAAGTCCTGCATACAGACGTTTAAAAAGCTCATTCCCTAGTTGAACCTATAGCAGCGCTTCTCTGTGCATGAGCGATCGCTTTTTAAACATCTGTATGCAGGACTTTTTTACTTGCTAGCAAATCTTTGTTTTAAACCTGTTTGTATGCTAATTGGAGACTTGTCGAAGTTCCCAAACAGCATTTGTATAATTTACTCCAATAAATCTTTTTGATGAGACAATATCACACTATTTGGAGTATCATATATTTTTTGCAAGATTTGCACAATCTTTTTTGCAAGATTTGCACAATCTTTTTTGCAAGATTTGCACAATCTTTTTTGCAAGATTTGCACAATCTTTTTTGCAAGATTTGCACAATCTTTTGAACACTTGGAATACTTACCGTGATTGAGAGACCATCCGGGACACAGAGGTTATTGACAAGAGACCCCCAGGAGATCAAGGAAGCCCAGGAGATCTGGAGTTCATTTCTGGGGAACTGTGATCCAATTTGCGCTCTTTGACCTCCCTGAGTAAGGGGGGTCGCTGGTGGTCCGGTAAGCCTTCCTTTTACTAGAGGTGACGGGTATCACAAGGTCAAGCAATCACACCAAGTCACATATTCATATGAAGATTTTTTTATGTCACTTTTATGGACTTTTTTTTTAGATATTTACTATATATTTTTTCCACCATATTTTTTGCACCTTTATTATAGCACTCTCCATATATATACGTTTTTGGCAGTATGTAGCATTTTTTTGTTCTATATGCGATTTATGGTAACACTGTTCACATTATATGGTCACTAATTTGCACTTTTTTGTAAGTTGTGACCAACAACTTTCTTCATATATTTTAGCGCTGCACTTTTTTCTACATGTATATTATATGAGGCATAGGCTGCAGATAGGTACTCAGGTACTCTGATGGGCTGCAGATGGTTACTCTGATGGTTGAAGACAGGTACTCGGGTAATCTGATGGGCTGCAGATATGTACTCGGGTACTCTGATGGTCTGCAGATAGGTACTCGGGTACTCTGGGCTGGAGATATATACTTGGGTACTCTGGGCTGGAGATATATACTTGGGTACTCTGGGTTGGACACAGGTACACGGGTACTCTGATGAGCTGGAGACAGGTATTTGGGTACTCTGATGGGCTGCAGATAGGTACTCGAGTACTCTGATGGGCTGGAGATAGATACTCGGCTGATCTGACCTGGAGACAGGTACTTGGGTACTCTGATTGGCAGAAAATAAGTACTTGGGTACTCTGGTGGACTGCAGATAGGTACTGGAGTACTCAGGGCTGGAGACAGGTACTCTGGGAACTCTGATGGTCTGCAGATAGGTACTCAGGTCAGTGGTGTATTTAGGTTTTGTGCTGCCCTAGGCCTGACTAAACTCATGCTCCCCTTAATTTAAATATGACCCACCCCTTCCTGGCAAGGCCACACTCCTTTCCTTTTAAGACCCAGCCTGTCACCATCATGGGAGGACAACAGAGGGATGCCATGGGAGAAGGACAGAGGGACGCCATGGGAAGAGGACAGAGGGAGGCCATGGGATGAGGACAGAGGGACGCCGTGGAAAGAGGACAGAGGGACGTGGTGGGAAGAGGACAGAGGGACACGGTGGGACGAGGACAGAGGGACGTTGTGGGAAGAAGACAGAGAGACGTCATGGGAGGAGGACAGAGGGATGACATTGGAAGAGGACAGAGGGACACAGTGGTAGGAGGTCAGAAGGACGCCATGGGAAGAGGACTGAGGGATGCCATGGGAAGAGGACAGAGGGATGCCGTGGGAGGAAGACAGAGGGACGTTGTGGGAAGAAGACAAAGAGATGCCATGAGAGGAGGACAGAGGGATGATGTTGGAGGAGGACAGAGGGACGCAGTTGGAAGAGGACAGAAGGACGCCATGGGAAGAGGACAGAGGGATGCCATGGGAAGAGGACAGAGGGATGCCGTGGGAGGAAGACAGAGGGATGCCGTGGGAGGAAGACAGAGGGATGCCGTGGGAGGAAGACAGAGGGATGCCGTGGGAGGAAGACAGAGGGATGCCATGGGGAGGGGACAGAGGGATGCCGGAGGGAGGGGACAGAGGGACGCCGGAGGGAGGGGACAGAGAGGGATGCAGCATCTTTTAATTTGGGGGGAGAGAGGGGAAGGGGATATCTGCCTTGGAGTGCTTTGGGAGGGGAGAGGTCATGTTCTAGTGGGGGGGTCATATCCCCACTAGCATATATCCTCTCCCCTCCCAAAGCACCCCCAGCACATATCCCCCTTACCCCTGTCCCCTCCCATTACTCCATGTGTGCATCTGTTATCTGCCCCCCCTTCCCGGTTACTGTGTCCCCCTCCACTGTAAACTATACATTACACAGACCCCAGACCAGCAGCATGGCTCTTTCACTGAAGTCATGTCCCTCCTCTTCGGCTCCTCCTCCTGGCTGTGTACACTATAACATCAGAGCCAAGGAGTGTGTGCAGCTGTCAGTGGGGAGAGAGGTTTTGGCTGCTACGGAAAGCCAATCGCTGCTTGTGGGACTCCGGGCGACAGTCTGCCCAGTTACCAGAGATCAGTACTGGAACTTGTTGTGGCACTGAGCTCCAGGATTCAGCTGTGCGCCCCTGCATGTGGGAGGAGGGGGAGGGTGCTTTTTTTGTACGGGGCGGCTTTATTTCCACCCCCCACAAAGTGCAAGTCCAAGACACAGCACTGACTCAGGTACTCTGGCCTGGTGAAAGGTACTCGGGTACTCTGATGGGCTTTTGACAGGTACTCGGGTACTCTTATGGGCTGGGGATAGGTACTTGAGTACTCTGAGGGGTGGTGACAGGTACTCTGATGGGCTGGTGACAGGTCCTCTTTATTATTGGGGCAATCAGTGTGTCTTGGTGTACACTGTGATCGGTAACTAGCTGTTACCGCAATCTCCCCCTCACACACGATCGGTGTGTTAGGAGGAGAACCCGGTAACAGCAGGTTACCGTGGTTTGTTTACATTCTGTGACCGGCTGTGATTGGTCATGTGTTAAAAAGACAATTTCATTGGCTATTTATCCCGATTGGGGATGGGCTGTGTCAGAGTGACACGCTGCATCCCCCAATGCCGCTCTGCACGCCCCAGGGGGCGCACACGAGCGGCATGCACAAGGACAGTTTTTGAGACCAGCTGTGATTGGACACACCCGGCCACGTGGTAATGAACCTTTTTTATTGGCTCTTTACACTTATTGGGGATGGGCTCTGTCCCAAGGGACACGCGTCATCCCTAATCGCCAAGAGAACGGGTAAAACAGTACATGCAGAGTGCCCACTTACATCCTCCTAATTGCCCCTGTGGGATCAGTGGCAGTAGTAGTGGTGGTGGGGGGGTGGAGTGGGGTGGGATGGTGGTGGTGGTGGGGGGGGGTGGGATTAGTGGCAGAAGAATGGGATCAGTGACAGAGGGATGGTGGGGGAGGATAAAATAAGGGGTAGAGGGATGGTGGGATGGATGGGATTAGTGGCAGAGGTATGGTGGAGGAGGATGGGATCAGGGGCAGAGGGATGGTGGGATAGATGGGGTCAGGGGCAGATGGATGGTGTTGGGGGATGGGGTCTGGGGAAAAGGGATGTTGGGATGGAAGGGATCAGGAGCAGAGGGATGGTGGGGGGATGGGATCGGGAGTAGAGGGATGGTGGGGGGTGGGATCAGGGACAAAGGGATGGTAGGATGTATGGGAGGAGGGGCAGAGGGATGGTGGAATGGATGGGATCAGGGGCAGAGGGATGGTGAGGTGGATGGGATCAGGAGCAGAGGGATCGTGGGATGAATGGAATCAGGAGCAGATGGATGGTGGGGGGGATTAATAAGCACTTATAACAGTGTGAAACGCATCTACTGGGCACTCTGTTTCTGCAGTGTCACTCTTGGATGTCCCAATAAAGGATTTTGGATTATAGTCGTGGTGTGCAACCTGTTCTTTTTCTTACATATTGATTGCGGAGAAGAACAGAGGTGGGCACCCACAAATTCCATTAGGCTTCCTCATCGCACCTGGAGCAGCAAGCCTTCTTTGTTTCTATTAGGAGCAGAGGGATGATGGGGGAATGGGATTAGGGACAGAGGGATGGTGGGATAGATGATATCAGGAACAAAGGGATGGTGGGGGGATGGGATCAGGAGCAGAGGGATGGTGGGGGGTTTGGGATCAGGGGCAGAGTTATAGTGGGGAGGATGGGATCAGGAGCACAGAGCACTTTCCAATCATTCCCTATCCAGACTCCAGTGTCTGTTTAGATGCCTGATATTTCACCAAAGCCCCTAAAAAAGCTTCCTAAAAAAATTGTAAAAAAAAAATACTAAGAAAAAAAACTATACTAAATAATATAACAAAATTGTAACAAAATAAAATGAAATAAAATTGTAAAAAATAATAAAAAAAAAATACCAACACAGTCCACTGCCCTACTGCCTTACTGACACCAATAATTGCCATACTGACACTGTTCATGTGTTAATACATTTTAAAATCCTTTTTACATTTCTTTATAAGAGTGTGTCCGTGTGTATATATATTTACTGCAAGGTGCACAACCTAATGCAACAGGCTGTGAACACCTATGAAGGTTTTGATCATTGCCTAGAAGCGGCGGTGGGCAAGCAGCCCCCCCCCCCCACAGTGGCGGAACACCATGGCCCAGTCGCAAGTGTGACTGTTGCGACCCTGGTAGTTTCGCTACTGACACGGGCCAAATATTGCCTGGTATCGGACAGTTCAACAGAAACCGGCCGACAATTGGCCCATGTGTGCATCAACCTGTCTGACAAAAGACGGCCAGATTGTCTGTCTTCTATTAGAATGGGCATGCTGGAAAACCAGCATTCAATCAACATCGGATCAAGGCTGGCAGCCAATGCTGACCGCAGTGTTCTGGAAAGGGGGTGGGACGCAGTCCCCCTGTCAGAACACCATAGCTCAGCGGGGAGATCAATGTACTAACATTGGATAGTTAGTACAGCGAGCTCCTCAGTTTCTTTTTGTTAAGCCTGGTGGATTAAATGGAAAAAAAAACTGATAGTGTATGCTAGTTTTTAGATGACGTGTTTGAGAGTGAAGTTTGCACATCTGGAAGATGAAATGTTCTTATTGTGGACTGTATTTATAGGATTTCTACTAGATGTCTGAAGGTAAGTAATACAGATTGGTGAGCACTGACTGCCTCCAGCATGTGATTGGACTACTAAGAGATGCAGTACACTGATTAAGTCATAACTCTTCTCTTTTATTCTGTAGGCATTTTCAAATGAATGACTGATATCATTGTGCAAAACAGTAAAGCTCTGATAGGATCAAAGTGCTGCCCCTCATCTATTTCTAATTATTGATCCTGTTTTGCAGGGATTTCAAGAAACGATGGTCCAAGTTTCAGGTATATATGCTAATTATGTGAAAAAATGCATTTAATAATATTTAAAGTAATATATACAGTAACTAGAATGAATCAATTTTTTTTTTTATATCCGCATGGATTCTGTATTGAAGCTTTAATGTTGCTCGTGAACTGTCTGTCAGTGTTAAGTTCTATATATTCTAAGCGATAATGCCTGAACTCATTTAATTGGATATGAGTGATGCTGATACACTGCAATGTCAAAGTACTGTTTCAAGTTGGCCTGGCTAGCTCATCTAACAGCTTTTTATCACTTTGATGTTGTGGGCGTCTACTGGCTTAGTATTCTCAGAATCCTCTGTTAAATCTATTCTGAATTCATATTAAAAGGGACAGAGAGAAAAGAAGAACGAGATGAAGCAAAAAGCTTTAAAAGAGATATAACTAATTGAAATGCAGGACCAAATCAAGCAAACTTGTCCAAAATGCCATATAATAAATATGCATTGTATTGCATTTTAAATAAAAAATCTTTTTATTGTTCTTTTATATCTTAGGAAGGAATGCTACTTATGGTGATGGTATTATTAACATTTGAAAATAACGGTTTGCTTGAAGGTAGTTTCAAGGGTGCATCTTGAAGATGTGGGACCTTTTCTAGAGTAAAATAATTGATATTGAAATGTAAAGTTTAAAACATTCTTATTTACAGTTTTTTTTTTTTTTTTTTAAACACATGTATTGCTAAAATGACATACTTCACCTAAGCAATATAGTGTTTTTGTTTTAATGTTTACATGTGCATATAATTATGTTCACAAATACTTTTTGGGTGCTTAATTGTGATATTTACATATGAAAGTGTATAGCAAATAAAGTATTTTTCTTTTGTCTTTTGTGGAGTTGGATGCAATGCATGTTATTCAATGTACAATACTGAGAGAAAACATATGTAGCGGCCATAACCCTCGATGGGGCGGCCTTGACTTTTGGGCTTACTGGTTACCTCTGCTTGGCTTGTTCTTCCAGGTCTAGGGGTTCCCAGGGTTAGTACCCAACGACTTTGGACGCTGACACCATAAAAGTCCTTTAGAAAGGTTTTTATTTGCAGGGGTAACATCCAACAAACACAGTCTCGTATGGGAACAGAGGGCAAGGGTGAAGAAACTCAGGCACCTTGAACTGCTAATTATTAGAAAGTCTCTAATGCCAACCCAGAGAGTAGCCACTCGCAGCTGGACGCTTTAAAGCTGAACAAATCTCTAGTCAGAGATTATGGCAGTCAGCACTTTAATCCGGAACTTGCAGTCTCTGACCTTGAATGAAATTGCAATCAAAAGTGAACAGGAACCTTTCCTCAGTACCTGGAATGTGCTCTGTCTCCTAGGCAGTACTGGGAAGGTGTGGATTCCTTAGTGTCCTTAACAACCCAGCAACCAGGCACTTCTTAGGATGCCAGCTTGTTGGCCCTCCTCCGAAGAGTCCTCCCTCGGTCGCTTACACGAGCTGCGGTGCCCCTCCAAGTTGAGAGCACACCCGCCTTGAATCCTCCCTCAGTTACTGTGCCTCGGACCAGCCGGTTCCGAGACTCGGGAACAGATGGATCCTTACCCCAGACCATGCGGGTCTAATGGGGCTAGTCAAACTGACCATGTTGCGGGGCGGCACACGGTCCTGTGACTGGGACCCCTCGCGGGTCTACCCCGGTCCAGATTCAGGAACAGGCAGCTCTGGCCTAACAAACCCCAAACACGTGACTCCAGCATCTTAAGTACCCTTCCCCAGACTCCTCCGCGGGGCCAGACACACCCACTGATTGGCTCCGGGGAATGCTGATACCCAAAACGTCCAACCAGGCCTGGTTCTGGGCCTGTCATGTGCATCTAACGTTCGACTCGAACTCGAAGCTCATCCCTAGTAGTAACTATTGAGTGTAAAAAAATAAATGTGACATTCAGCAAATTTTCATTGTAGGTGAATAAATCACTATAATTTAAAACACATGCTTCAGGGAGATACACCTGCTGTGAATGTTTGGTAAATGTCACATTTAGTTTAGTGAAAAATATAGATACTGTGCTCCAGAATCATCCACTGCACCCCTGTGAAATGGACACTCACCATAACAGCTATATGCAATTACAGCAAACAAGCACTCAGTGTAGCTCTGCCATCTGTTGTGGGGAAGGCTGTTCAGCAACTCTCGCACCATCCAGATGTAACTGTAGTAAATAAAGCTCACTGGGAGCCAGATGAAGTCTCCATAGTGTAGTATTTATTGGAATTGTAAGTTAATTAAAAGCCAAAACAAAATGAATCATAAAAACATATGACGATAGGTGCCACTGCCAACTCGGTATCAGACAGTAGCCTGACATCATCACTAGTGTCTGCTCCCCGAAGCTTTTCTTCCAATAGGACGTTATTAAGGGGTTTTCTGATAACATCCTATTGGCTTTTAACTTACATCTCATTATAGATTTAAAGGCTCCTTTTTAGAAGCTCTGAAGGCTTTGTATTCCAGCCCTACTTCCCAAGTACAACGTTCTGCTTTTCTGTCGCATTCCTTCCCAATGCCTATTGGCACTAGGCAGTGGTGTCTTCTTTTGCCTCTTCTGTTTATTCTGTGAACTCCTTGCTGCAGCCATTCGCTCCCACCCAGACATGTGTAGAACCCTCTATGTAGGTAGGTGATAGCGGTAGGATTTTTGTGGACAGGTAAATTTTGGCAGGCCTGGCTGGCAGTTAGGGGAGAGGCTTAGGGTAGCAGCTGGTGACTCACATGCAGCATCACCAAGACCTCCCCTTTCTTTCCAGAAGGTTCTGGAAAGAGAGGAGAAGAGGAGAGGTGGAGCTGTCTGAGGTATTCTAAGGAGTTTTGACCAATCCCCTACTTGGATTGGCAGGGGGCAGGCCTCCTTAAATACCCAGGGTCAGCCGAGCTGGGCAGGAGTTGTCAGGTGGAAGAGCCGGAGTGAGAGAGTGTGGAGGCTGTCAGGGCTGTCAGATTCCCAGTCTGGGGGGGTGACCTTAGGCCTGGACTCTGATGCAGTCGGGACCACCTTCAAGAACGCATTAAGAGGTCCTTGACTGGAGGCACAAGAAATAGCAAGAAGAAGTGCGCATGTGTGGGGCTCGCAAAATGGCCGCTTGAGCCGAGAGCTCCGCTCCCTCATGGAACAGCGGCACACACAGCACTAGCCACGGTGCTCCTACCGGCACCAAAATATCAGTAGGAAGTCTCCACAGACCCGGGCACGTCCCCATATGATCGGGGCTCCGGCAAAGAGGAACCTGGGGCCACAATTTGAAAAGGCAGGATCGGAAGGATTTCCAATGTGGTCACCGCAGCACAGCCACAGACACAATATCTCTGCTCCACAGGACAGGCGGACTACAGGTCAGAGCCATCCCACATTCCTCTACACTTCACACCAGGAAAGCAACCAGGCTTCACACCACCTGTCACTCCCTCCCCCACGTCCACAGAATCTCTCATTGAACGCTCCCTGCATGATTATTCCCTGTCACCTATGGGACACAATGCATAAACATAAAATAGAGGAAACTATAGCTATAACTAACCAAAACTCAAGGCACATTTACACAGTACAGGAACCACTTGACCTAGCAATGGCCCACATTGATAACCTTGAAAATAGGTCCAGAAGATATAACGTCAGAATCCACGGACTCCTGGAGACAATACTGAATGTTACAGAAGTAGATCAAGAAAAAGATTGCTGCGTCCCAAGGTGGCAACCTACAAAACACCTATCATATATGTGAGTGCCACATCCTACATAGTATCAAGAATTGTTGTCCTTTTCCCAAATAGAGAAAGGAAAGAAGAATGGACTTTATAGGCACTTGTTTATGAAAAATATTAATAGTACAAAATTTATTGAATAACATATATAATTAAACAAAAAACAACATACAATACATACATAACACCAGTATTGACAAAAAACAATATTGGAATTAAAAGGCTGAGAACTCCGAAAGACTGCCCCTATGGGTATTACAGTACCACACGAAGATTCGCTAGACGTGGGGTCGGTGTGCGTATAGTGTTGACACCATGAATTCTTCCCACTGGAATGTGGACTTGCCCAAGTAGGGGGTTGGTCGTCGGTCCCACCAATTAAAAAAAGAACTTTATGCTCGACATGTTTCGCGACTCCTAGGTCGCTTCCTCAGGAGCTTATGTTCTGGTTTAGAGGAGACAATGTGTTACTTTATGTCACTTTCACATATCTGTATCATACAAACATCATATAATCAATATAAGCATTAACATGGATAGAGGTGAGGCTCACCTACTGATGCAGAGCCCTGACCCAGAGTCTCTCTACTCGCTGGCGCCGGTGGGCCCACCAGATGGTTTCACGTGAACCCCCCTAAAGAAAAAGAGGGGGGAAGGAGGAAAGGTGGACACCGTAGGCCACCGAAAAGCAGCGTCACCACCTCTACCGGGTGTACTCACCGACGGTGAGACCCTCGAGGTTAGGCACTGCTGTGCGGGGACAGAGTTATGGGGACATAAATGGTGACTAGTGATACAAAGAAGGGATGAAAAGGGGCAAGGCAGGAAAGTAATGATAAACAAATAATTAGTCAATTAGAACATCATATATTAAATGTTCACTGAAAAAGTAGCCTCTCTACATATACTCCACAATACTTACTGGAGTAGGTATTTGTAAGAGGTATAGTAGGTTGCTTATTACTTCACTCTGCTGGAGACCCGGAACTTGATACCCAGAAGGAAAGGTCCGCTCTAAGGGGATATATAGATACAAGGGTGCTTATAAGTTCTCTACCATGCGTGTATAGTTAATATTATCATTATACCTAAAGCCAGCATAAAAAAGAGAGGCCTGGTAGTATGACCATAGGGGAGAGGATATATCTCCTAAAGGCCACATATTGGTATAAATAGATTAATTAGCAAAGGTACTTAGGACTTACTAAAACGGTATTGAGAAACAAAACTAATGTTTGCCCCCTTAAAGTAATGGACCCCATAGAACATAAAAGGGGCATCAAGAAAGTAAAGGGCACTATACCTTGCAGGGAGGGTAGAGTGGAATAGTATATGTCCAGCAGGAAGGTAGTGCGGCTGTCTGGCAGGTATATGGCCGCCGCTCTCACAGGGCATCTGTGAGAAGTGGCAGCCAAGATGCCGCTTCTTATGTCCCGATCGGATGACGTCAGAACACGTCCGACGTCAATCCGAACCAGCCGGAACGTCATCGACAACAGCGTGGGTGCGCGCGCAACACATGCTGCGTTGCGCTCCACACGGCGTAGATGGCGTAGCGGAGGACGTTGCGTAGCAACGTCGTCCTAGCCGCACAGCATCGCAGGCCTGCACCCATGTAGTCCCCGATGACAACGGGGGACCAGGGCAGCACGGAACAGAGGTGCTTGCGGCTTGGGCGGCTGCATAACCCTGCCGCACTGGTGGCTGCAGGGTGTCCGTCCTCAACGTGGTGTATAGGGCATGGGGTCCATCGCGCTGAGTTAAGATGGAAAACAGAACAGGATGTACACATAAGTGGTATACATATGGGTAGATACTAGCGAGGGAAGGGAGAGGGCGGGTGGGGGACAATGCATCAGGGGGTTGCCTCATATTTGGAAAGAAATAAAGGCAAAAAATAAAATGAAATAAAGTACAGTACAGCAACAAGCAATGAAAAAACATCACATGTGTTCGTAAACATGGTTTACAATAAGTCTACAAGACTAAACTTGGTACAGAGACTAATGCTATCCTATAAGGTGAATCACACTATTCAGGAGAAGGGAAAAGGAGGGGAAAGATATAGGGAAAAGGGAGAAGGGAAAGGGGGATGGGGACTGAACGGGGAAGGAAAATACATGGAAAGACAGGAATAAAAATTTGTTAGAGCATCTCTAAAAATTCCCCCCACCGGGCACCAAAGAGGGGACACCCCCCGTCCATATATTCAAAGAAAGGGGCGGTAGGATATCACCTCGTTGATGCCGGGCGGGGCAGTGGCCTCTAAGCGCTCGATCCAATATGTTTCACTTTGTAAAATTTTTTTGTCCCAATTTCCGCCTCTAGGATCTTGTTTAACCACTTCTAAAACCAAGAAAGTGATCATAGAGATGTCGAATTTATGGTATAATCCCAGGTGTCGGCTCACGGGAGTTAACATTTTGGCCCATTGGGAATAGAAGAGATGATCATAGATTCTCTTTTTGAGGGGACGTATGGTTTTCCCCACATAAAAGGCTCCGCACCTGCAATTCATAAGGTATATTACCCCTGGGGTGTCACATGTGGCATTGAAACGAGGGGTGAATTTCTTTCCGTTGGGTAGAGTGAAAGTGGTGCCCACCTGTATGTGTGGGCAGTAGGCGCAATGACCACATATGTACATACCCCTGGCTAGATCATCAGTTTGATCTATTGGCTGGTAGAGACTGGCCGTAAGTTTGTCTCCCAAGGACGGTGCCTTTCTAAACACGATTTCCGGTGTGGCGCGGACGTATTGGCGAAGCACTGGGTCCTCGCTGAGGAAATGACAGTGCTTCACCATACATGCGCGAAGTTGTGGGTGTTGAGCCGAATAGCGAGTGATGAATTTAGTTGTTTGTTGTTCTTCTGTGGTTTTGGATTTAGTCTTTGGAAAGATTAGCTGGGTTCTGTCTAGGCCTAATGCTTTATTATAGGCCCGTCTTAGGAGGCTTTTACTGTATCCTCGTTCGCTAAGGCGGCTCCGTAGCTCACTTGCTTGGTGTATAAATTGTTCATCATACGTACAATTTCGCCTAAGGCGGAGATACTGTGCGTATGGGATGCTATGCACCAGGGATTTGGGATGGCCACTTTCCGCATGCAATAGGGTGTTGCCTGCGGTCTTTTTACGAAATAGTTTCGTGACTACATTGTTTGACTGATCTCTATAGAGTGTTAGATCCAAAAAAGAGATAGTATCTTTGTGGTACTCATATGTGAATCTGAGGTTGAAGCTGTTGGTGTTCAAAAGGGCCATGAGACATTGTAAATCAGGGATGGTGCCTGTCCAAATTAAAAAAATATCATCAATATACCTGAGCCAGCATAATGTCTGGCTCAGGTATACATCGAGCTTGTCATCGGCAAAAATTTGCCGCTCCCACCCCCCCAGGTACAGGTTGGCGTACGCCGGGGCACAACATGTGCCCATGGCGACGCCCTGTACCTGGAGGTAGTGGGTGGTAGGGGGTGGGAGCGGCAAATTTTTGCCGATGACAAGCTCGATGTATACCTGAGCCAGACATTATGCTGGCTCAGGTATATTGATGACGGGCCTATAATAAAGCATTAGGCCTAGACAGAACCCAGCTAATCTTTCCAAAGCCTAAATCCAAAACCACAGAAGAACAACAAACAACTAAATTCATCACTCGCTATTCGGCTCAACACCCACAACTTCGCGCATGTATGGCGAAGCACTGGCATTTCCTCAGCGAGGACCCAGTGCTTCGCCAATACGTCCGCGCCACACCGGAAATCGTGTTAAAAAGGCACCGTCCTTGGGAGACAAACTTACGGCCAGTCTCTACCAGCCAATAGATCAAACTGATGATCTAGCCAGGGGTATGTACATATGTGGTCATTGCGCCTACTGCCCACACATACAGGTGGGCACCACTTTCACTCTACCCAACGGAAAGAAATTCACCCCTCGTTTCAATGCCACATGTGACACCCCAGGGGTAATATACCTTATGAATTGCAGGTGCAGAGCCTTTTATGTGGGGAAAACCATACGTCCCCTCAAAAAGAGAATCTATGATCATCTCTTCTATTCCCAATGGGCCAAAATGTTAACTCCCGTGAGCCGACACCTGGGATTATACCATAAATTCGACATCTCTATGATCACTTTCTTGGTTTTAGAAGTGGTTAAACAAGATCCTAGAGGCGGAAATTGGGACAAAAAATTTTTACAAAGTGAAACATATTGGATCGAGCGCTTAGAGGCCACTGCCCCGCCCGGCATCAACGAGGTGATATCCTACCGCCCCTTTCTTTGAATATATGGACGGGGGGTGTCCCCTCTTTGGTGCCCGGTGGGGGGAATTTTTAGAGATGCTCTAACAAATTTTTATTCCTGTCTTTCCATGTATTTTCCTTCCCCGTTCAGTCCCCATCCCCCTTTCCCTTCTCCCTTTTCCCTATATCTTTCCCCTCCTTTTCCCTTCTCCTGAATAGTGTGATTCACCTTATAGGATAGCATTAGTCTCTGTACCAAGTTTAGTCTTGTAGACTTATTGTAAACCATGTTTACGAACACATGTGATGTTTTTTCATTGCTTGTTGCTGTACTGTACTTTATTTCATTTTATTTTTTGCCTTTATTTCTTTCCAAATATGAGGCAACCCCCTGATGCATTGTCCCCCACCCGCCCTCTCCCTTCCCTCGCTAGTATCTACCCATATGTATACCACTTATGTGTACATCCTGTTCTGTTTTCCATCTTAACTCAGCGCGATGGACCCCATGCCCTATACACCACGTTGAGGACGGACACCCTGCAGCCACCAGTGCGGCAGGGTTATGCAGCCGCCCAAGCCGCAAGCACCTCTGTTCCGTGCTGCCCTGGTCCCCCGTTGTCATCGGGGACTACATGGGTGCAGGCCTGCGATGCTGTGCGGCTAGGACGACGTTGCTACGCAACGTCCTCCGCTACGCCATCTACGCCGTGTGGAGCGCAACGCAGCATGTGTTGCGCGCGCACCCACGCTGTTGTCGATGACGTTCCGGCTGGTTCGGATTGACGTCGGACGTGTTCTGACGTCATCCGATCGGGACATAAGAAGCGGCATCTTGGCTGCCACTTCTCACAGATGCCCTGTGAGAGCGGCGGCCATATACCTGCCAGACAGCCGCACTACCTTCCTGCTGGACATATACTATTCCACTCTACCCTCCCTGCAAGGTATAGTGCCCTTTACTTTCTTGATGCCCCTTTTATGTTCTATGGGGTCCATTACTTTAAGGGGGCAAACATTAGTTTTGTTTCTCAATACCGTTTTAGTAAGTCCTAAGTACCTTTGCTAATTAATCTATTTATACCAATATGTGGCCTTTAGGAGATATATCCTCTCCCCTATGGTCATACTACCAGGCCTCTCTTTTTTATGCTGGCTTTAGGTATAATGATAATATTAACTATACACGCATGGTAGAGAACTTATAAGCACCCTTGTATCTATATATCCCCTTAGAGCGGACCTTTCCTTCTGGGTATCAAGTTCCGGGTCTCCAGCAGAGTGAAGTAATAAGCAACCTACTATACCTCTTACAAATACCTACTCCAGTAAGTATTGTGGAGTATATGTAGAGAGGCTACTTTTTCAGTGAACATTTAATATATGATGTTCTAATTGACTAATTATTTGTTTATCATTACTTTCCTGCCTTGCCCCTTTTCATCCCTTCTTTGTATCACTAGTCACCATTTATGTCCCCATAACTCTGTCCCCGCACAGCAGTGCCTAACCTCGAGGGTCTCACCGTCGGTGAGTACACCCGGTAGAGGTGGTGACGCTGCTTTTCGGTGGCCTACGGTGTCCACCTTTCCTCCTTCCCCCCTCTTTTTCTTTAGGGGGGTTCACCTGAAACCATCTGGTGGGCCCACCGGCGCCAGCGAGTAGAGAGACTCTGGGTCAGGGCTCTGCATCAGTAGGTGAGCCTCACCTCTATCCATGTTAATGCTTATATTGATTATATGATGTTTGTATGATACAGATATGTGAAAGTGACATAAAGTAACACATTGTCTCCTCTAAACCAGAACATAAGCTCCTGAGGAAGCGACCTAGGAGTCGCGAAACATGTCGAGCATAAAGTTCTTTTTTTAATTGGTGGGACCGACGACCAACCCCCTCCTTGGGCAAGTCCACATTCCAGTGGGAAGAATTCATGGTGTCAACACTATACGCACACCGACCCCACGTCTAGCGAATCTTCGTGTGGTACTGTAATACCCATAGGGGCAGTCTTTCGGAGTTCTCAGCCTTTTAATTCCAATATTGTTTTTTGTCAATACTGGTGTTATGTATGTATTGTATGTTGTTTTTTGTTTAATTATATATGTTATTCAATAAATTTTGTACTATTAATATTTTTCATAAACAAGTGCCTATAAAGTCCATTCTTCTTTCCTTTCTCTATTTGGGAAAAGGACAACAATTCTTGATGTTACAGAAGTAGTGCAGGACTTGATTAAAACATTGAATTCCCAACATCCCCCCTCACTGCCTTGAGCTGGACAGGGCTCACAGAGCCCTGGGCCCCCCCAGGAAAGATGGGACCCCGAGAGATGTCATTGCCAAACCCCACCACTATTCCGTGAAAGAGAAGTGATGAGACAGGCCAGGTCTGCTCACAAAGTGATGTGCAAGACCCACCAGGTTCAGATCTTTGCAGATCTCTCTCCTTCCATGATCCAGAGGAGGAGATCATTGAAACCTTTACTCCACGCTCTCACCCAGAGAGAAATAAAATATAGATGGGCCTTTCCGTTCACGTTTAAGTTCTCCAACAAGGGGAAACATAATGCCTTCTCCACCCTACCGGAAGGAGAAAAACTACTCCTACACCTAAAGCTCATATTTCAAGAGGCTGAAATGGACTCTACCAATGCAGGCACTGGCTCCAACAAAAGACCGACACCCACAAGCCCTCAGTGCCCCTATGGAAGATGGGAAAAGCAAAGAAGGCCAAGGACAACGGTCCAACCTAAAGCAAGTCTTCAAATAGACTACTTTTCACAAATCCTGAACCTAAAGTTCGCAGGAGGGTTAGTACCCTCACTATAGTGTTTTGAGCCTAATACGCCACCATAGCTGTATCACCCAAGTTTATTGTTTACTGCCACAAGTTCTCTTTTTACTTTCTTCAAATATTACCGGAGTTGCCCATAGAATGTTGTGGACCTTCCAAGATTGCTTGGCCTCCTGACACTTTTCACACCCCCCTATGGGGTAGCGTCACCACATGTCATGGGACTCCCTGTTTGATCTTCCCAATTTTCCCTCCCGGTATAGCCCCAAATTCATTCACCCGCACTTCCCTCATTTCCAAAACCTGCAAATTCGTAAAAATCTCTGATTATGCTGATCCAGAAGGGATGTTCATCCTGGTCAAGGGCATGCTGGGGGACTACCTGAACTCACTGGTTTCCTATTATGCACCAAACAAAGGACAAGCAACATTTTTGACACCCTATTGAGCACCCTCGCTTCGAAACTGGAAGGGACGGTCATCTTTGGGGGAGACTCAAATGTGGCCTTCAACCAGGGCCTGGACAAATCTAAACCCCTGCAGTCTCAACTAACACGCCCAACTAGAGAAAGCCTAAAGCCCCATACACACGGTCGGACTTTTTCATGGATTCTGTCCGATCGGACAATGTTGTTGAAAAATCAGACCGTGCGTATGCACCATCGGACAGTGTACGTCGGATTGTCCGACGGACAAAGTCTTATCTCCTGCTGGAAAGATTTGCCGACAACACGGTCCGATCACACCAAATCCGATTGTGTGTACGGTTGTCCGACCGGACAAAGTGCTACGCATGCTCAGATCACATTACAAGACCAAAGCTATTGGCTACTAGCCTCTACGTAGTCCCGTCGTAGGCAACAAACGTCACCACGTTCAGAATGATCGGATTTTCCGACAACTTTGTCCGACCGTGTGTACGCAAAACCAACATCGGACAAAGTATGACGGACATGGTCCGACGGACCTGGTCCGCGGATTGTCCGACCGTGTGTATGGGGCTTAAGAATAGCAAAAATGTTACACGCCCACGGCTTAGCAGACTCATGGAGAGAACTCAACCCCACCAAGAGGGATTTCACCCATTACTAGCCCCCTCACAACACTTAAGCAAGGATCGATCATATTCTAATCCCATCCACCCTCCTCCCTGTGGTCCTCAAAGCCCACATTAGGGAAACGGCACTTTCGAACCACTCCCTAGTAGTTCTAACAATCAAAATGAGGGCCAAGAGGCCAGTGGAAACTGAATGAGTCTTTGCTTTCTGTGTGTGTCATGGGACTAACACACTTCAATTACTAGTCCTATGGGTGCTTCTGGGAACAAAATATAGCTCTGTGTGTGTGATGGGACTAACACACTTCAAGTCCTATAGGTGCTTCTGGGAACTAAATATAGCTCTGTGTGTGTGGGGACTAACACACTTCAAGTCCTATAGGTGCTTCTGGGAACAAAATATAGCTCTGTGTGTGTGATGGACTAACACACTTCAAGTCCTATTGGTGCTTCTGGGAACAAAATATAGCTCTGTGTGTGTAATGGGACTAACACACTTCAAGTCCTATAGGTGCTTCTGGGAACAAAATATAGCTCTGTGTGTGTAATGGGACTAACACACTTCAAGTCCTATAGGTGCTTCTGGGAAGAAAATATAGCTCTGTGTGTGTGATGGGACTAACACACTTCAAGTCCTATAGGTGCTTCTGGGAACAAAATATAGCTCTGTGTGTGTAATGGGACTAACACACTTCAAGTCCTATAGGTGCTTCTGGGAACAAAATATAGCTCAGTGTGTGTGATGGGACTAACACACTTCAAGTCCTATAGGTGCTTCTGGGAACAAAAATATAGCTCTGTGTGTGTAATGGGACTAACACACTTCCAAGTCCTATAGGTGCTTCTGGAAGAAAATATAGCTCTGTGTGTGTAATGGGACTAACACACTTCAAGTCCAATAGGTGCTTCTGGGAAGAAAATATAGCTCTGTGTGTGTGATGGGACTAACACACTTCAAGTCCTATAGGTGCTTCAGGGAACAAAATATAGCTCTGTGTGTGTGATGGGACTAACACACTTCAAGTCCTATAGGTGCTTCTGGGAACAAAATATAGCTGAGTGTGTGATGGGACTAACACACTTCAAGTCCTATAGGAGCTTCTGGGAACAAAATATAGCTCTGTGTGTGTAATGGGACAACACACTTCAAGTCCTATAGTGCTTCTGGGAAGAAAATATAGCTCTGTGTGTGTGATGGGACTAACACACTTCAAGTCCTATAGGTGCTTCTGGGAAGAAAATATAGCTCTGTGTGTGTAATGGGACTAACACACTTCAAGTCCTATAGGTGGCTTCTGGGAAGAAAATATAGCTCTGTGTGTGTAATGGGACTAACCCACTTCAAGTCCTATAGGTTGCTTCTGGGAACAAAATAAAGCTCTGTGTGTGTGATGGGACTAACACACTTCAAGTCCTATAGGTTCTTCTGGAACAAAATATAGCTCTGTGTGTGTGATGGGACTACACACTTCAAGTCCTATAGGTGCTTCTGGGAAGAAAAAATAGCTCTGTGTGTTTGATGGGACTAACACACATCAAGTCCTATAGGTGCTTCTGGGAAGAAAATATAGCTCTGTGTGTGTAATGGGACTAACACACTTCAAGTCCTATAGGTTCTCCTGGGAACAAAATATAGCTCTGTGTGTGTAATGGGACTAACACACTTCAAGTCCTATAGTTGCTTCTGGGAACAAAATATAGCTCTGTGTGTGTGAAGGGACTAACACACTTCAATTCCTATAGGTGCTTCAGGGAAGAAAATATAGCTCTGTGTGTCAGGTGATGGGACTAACACACTTCAAGTCCTAGAGGTGCTTCTGGGAAGAAAATATAAGCTCTGTGTGTGTAATGGGACTAACACACTTCAAGTCCTATAGGTGCCTCTGGGAACAAAATATAGCTCTGTGTGTGTGATGGGACTAACACACTTCAAGTCCTATAGGTTGCTTCTGGGAAAAAAATATAGCTCTGTGTGTATAATGGGACTAACACACTTCAAGTCCTATAGGTGCCTCTGGGAACAAAATATAGCTCTGTGTGTGTGATGGGACTAACACACTTCAAGTCCTATAGGTGCTTCTGGGAAGAAAATATAGCTCTGTGTGAGTAATGGGACTAACACACTTCAAGTCCTATAGGTGCTTCAGGTAAGAAAATATAGGAGCTCTGCCTGCCTGCCACTAACACACTTCAAGTCCTATAGGTGCCTCTGGTAACAAAATATAGGAGCTCTGCCTGCCTGCCACGAACACACTACAAGTCCTATAGGTGCTTCTGGTAACAAAATATAGGAGCTCTGCCTGCCTGCCACGAACACACTACAAGTCCTATAGGTGCTTCTGGTAACAAAATATAGTAGCTCTGCCTGCCTGCCACGAGCACACTACAAGCCCCTCTTTCTCAATCAATCTTTGTAACTGAATCTATCTAACTCAATCTCTGTAAGTGAATCTCTCTAACTATCTAAATGCAGCAGAGTGTCACAGAATCAGCCTGCTCAATCTGCTCCGGAACAGCATGTGACCGGCGCAGACGGCGTGGCGGCGTTTATAGGGGGGGGCGTGTACTACAGCCCCTGAGCTGTAATTGGCTACAGGCGTCCTGCCTGTAGCCAATTATGGCTCTTCTTCGCATCGAGCACCGGGCCCATCCCTAGTCACCACGTTCAGAATGATCGGATTTTCCGACAACTGTCCGACCGTGTGTACGCAAAACCAACATCGGACAAAGTATGACGGACATGGTCCGACGGACCTGGTGCATGCCTTCACCAAGAGGGATTTCACCCATTACTAGCCCCCTCACAACACTTAAGCAAGGATCGATCATATTCTAATCCCATCCACCCTCCTCCCTGTGGTCCTCAAAGCCCACATTAGGGAAACGGCACTTTCGAACCACTCCCTAGTAGTTCTAACAATCAAAATGAGGGCCAAGAGGCCAGTGGAAACTGAATGAGTCTTTGCTTTCTGACCCCATCAGAGCTCTGGAAATTGATAAGGCCCTACAAGAATACTTTACTCTCAATAAAACAGAAAGAACCACCCCTGAAATGCTATGGGCCACACATAAAGCATATATTAGGCAGTCTCATCCAGATGTCCACTCGGGTCAAAAAGGGAAAGGGAGGCTGACATAACTCTAGACAAGGAATACGCTAACCTTAGGGCTTTACACAAAAAAGACGCACGGGATCCCCACCTTTCAAATCGACAAAGCCAGATTAGATCTCAATCTAACACTCACGGCTAAGGCCAAAAAGTCCATCCGCTGGAGCGGACATAAATTTTACCCACAGGCAGACAAAATGGGCCCCCTACTAGCCACCAAACTATCCCCTCGCATCAAAGTCCACACTTTGCCCAAGATCAGGGTAGAGGGTCTACCCCCCACAACCGACCCGGTCAAAATACTAGAAGCTTTTCAAGGATTCTACTCAAAATTATATAGCCAACCCGCTCAGTCCAATGCTGAACTAATCCCTCAGTTCCCGGAGGACCTTTCCATCCCCTCCCTAAATGACGCACACAAACAAAGGATGAAAGCACCCATCACAGAGGAGGAGGTGCTGGGGGTCATTAAGGATCTCAGAAAGGGGTCAGCTTCAGGTCCTGATGGACTATCCATACCCTACTAGAAGTCTTTTGTGGACACCCTTACGCCACACCTGACCAACTTCTTCAACTCCAAAACCACAGGAAACCCCCTGGATACCCACCTTAATACGGCTTTTATTACAGTCATTTCCAAACCTGACAAGAATCACAAAGATGTTAGTAATTTTAGACCAATCTTCCTCATAAACAACGATTTAAAAATACTCACCAAAATACTGGCAAACAGGCTGGCATTCTTCATCAGTCAATACATACATAAGGATTAAGTGGGATTTATACCCGGAAGACAGGGCCCTGACCAAATCAGGCGGGCAATAGATATAACCTTGATCCTACAAACTAACTGGGTAGGGGGGCCTAACCAATCAGGATTTCTTCTATCTCTTGACCTGCAGAAGGCCTTTGATACGGTTTCCTGGCCTTACATTTTCTCTCTTTTGGAGAGATGGGGCTTTGGTGATCCCTTGCTTGGAATTCTGCATGCTCTCTACTCCCAAGTAGGGATGAGCTTTGAGTTCGAGTCAAACTCATGTTCGACTCAAACATTGCCTGTTCACCGAACAGCGAACAATTTGGGGTGTTCGCGGCAAATTCGAAAAGCCGCGGAACACCCTGTAAAAGTCTATGGGAGAATTCTAAAGTGCTAATTTTAAAGGCTTATATGCAAGTTATTGTCATAAAAAGTGTTTGGGGACCTGGGTCCTGCCCCAGGGGACATGTATCAATGCAAAAAAAAGTTTTAAAAACGGATGTTTTTTCGGGAGCAGTGATTTTAATAATGCTTAAAGTGAAACAATAAAAGTGTAATATTCCTTTAAATATCGTACCTGGGGTGTGTCTATAGTATGCCTGTAAAGGGACGCATGTTTCCCATGCTTAGAACTGTCCCTGCACAAAGTGTAGTTTTTGCAGGAAAAAAAGCATTTAAAATCAATCACGGCTATAATGAATTGTCGGCTCCCGTAATACAGAGAACAGTCATTGAAAGTCATTAATAAAAATAAAAAAAATTGGCGTGGGGTTCCCCCCAAATTCAATTACCAGGCCCTTCAGGTCTGGTATGGATATTAAGGGGAACCCCGGGCCAAATAAAAATAAATTAATTACGTGGGGTTCCCCCTAAATATCCAGAAGCCCTTCAGGTCTGGTATTGTCAGACTTCACGCACCTGACTGATGAGCCCGAGATAGCAGGGGAAGGCCTCTCTTACATCTTTGTCTGGTTCGCGGCCCCCGGTAGTATGGACAGTAGGCACGGGAGCGCAGAGTGGTATGAGAGCCTGGCGGGTTGTTGCAGGGGAGATGGCCCCAGGGGCTTGATGTAGTAGAGTCAGTGATCTCCAATCAACTGGACACTGGCAGCAGATGCAGAGCAGGAGCTGAAGAGGCAAGTCCAGTCACAGGCACGGTGCAAGGGATCAGGCAAGTTCAAAGTCTGGGTCACAGGCAGGGTTGGCAACAGGCGGGCAGCGCGGTACAGTGGAGCAGACTGATACAGGGTCAAAGACAGGCCAGGGTCAAAAGGCAGGCAGCAGACAGGTCAGTTCAAGGTCAATCTGTGTAGTCAGGGGATCAGAAGCTTCAGACGGGTAACAGGTATTAGGACACAGGGAGCTGCAGATTGGACAGCACCGGGCACAATGTGGGAACGACCTAAATAGGCTAATTGGCACCACGCGCCGACGCACACCCGCGCGTGCACCATTTCACAAAGAAAGTGTAAAAAATTGTTAAAAAACACACTGACACCGTTAGAAAAAAATATTCCAGCGGTGGTAATCCACTCTTGCTATCCAGCGATGGGTGATCTCTTCTCCGGGGTCCAGCGATGGCT
Source organism: Lithobates sylvaticus (assembly GCA_028564925.1). Classification (NCBI taxonomy): domain Eukaryota; kingdom Metazoa; phylum Chordata; class Amphibia; order Anura; family Ranidae; genus Lithobates; species Lithobates sylvaticus. The sequence goes on from CM053029.1 coordinate 285,311,801, forward strand.
GATCTCTTCTGACGACGTCCAGCGCAGCGCATCCTAGCTGAGGAGGACCGAGCCACCCGTCACCTGACCCCGCCCCCTCTGACGCAAGGGGGAAGTCGGGCTTCCCCAGTGACGTACGGGTGACCCCGCCCCCCTCTGATGTAACGGAAACCTGCGTTAGATCAGAGGGGGGCGTGGTGAACCGTACATCACTGGGGAAGCCCAGCTTTTGTGTCAGAGGGGGGCGGGGTCAGGTGACGGGTGGCCCGGTCCTCCTCAGCTAAGACCTGGGATTCCCGCAGTGTCTCCATGGAGAAACCCAGGGGAAACCCAGGCTTCCCCAGTGATGTGCGGTTGAGCCCGCCCCCCTCTGATGCAAGGGAAAAGCTAGGCTTCCCCAGTGATGTACGGGTGACCCCGCCCCCCTCTGATGTAACGCAGGTTTCTGTTACATCAGAGGGGGCGGGGTCACCCGTACGTCACTGGGGAAGCCCGACTTCCCCCTTGCATCAGAGGGGGGCGGGGTCAGGTGACGAGTGGCCCCGTCCTCAGCTAAGACGGGATTCACGCAGGTTCTCCGTGGAGACAGGATGTGCTGCGCTGGACGTCGTCGGAAGAGATCAGCCATTGCTGGACCCCGGAGAAGAGATCAGCCATCGCTGGATAGCAAGAGTGGATTACCACCGCTGGAATCTTTATTTTTATTTTTAATAAAGGACTTTTCCCAACGGTGTCAAGGTGTTTTTTAACTATTTTTTACACTTTATTTGTGAAATGGTAGGGGTACTTTTGTACCCCCTTACCATTTTAAACAGGGGGGGGGGTTCCCTTGTTCCAGATTCTGATAAGCCCCCTGCCCGCAGACCCCCACAACCACCGGCCAGGGTTGTGGGGATGAGGCCCTTGTCCTCATCAACATGGGGACATGGTGCTTTGAGGGGTCGCAGACCCCCAAAGCATCCTCCCAATGTTGAGGGCATGTGGCCTGGTACGGTTCAGGGGGGGGGGGGGCGCTCTCTCGCCCCCTTCTCTTTTCCTGTGGCCTGCCAGGTTGCGTGCTCGGATAAAGGGTCTTGGGTGGAACTACACGCCATTTTTTTAAAAAACTTTGGCGTGGAGTTCCCCTTAAAATCCATACCAGACCTGAAGGGTCTGGTATGGATATTTAGGGGGAACCCCACATTATTTATTTATTTTTATTTGACCCGGGGTTCCCCTTAAAGAGGAAGTAAAGCCTCTTAAAAAAAAAAGACACCCTGCAAGGCAAAGGCATAATGAGCTAGTATGCACAGCATACTAGCTCATTATGAATGACTTACCTGAGAACGAAGCCCCCGAAGCGGTCGTCATCCACGATCTTCTGCGTCGCCATCAAACCCGGAGTGACTTCCGGGTCTCGCCGCTCCAGCTTTCTCTGCATGCACATGCGCAGGAAAGCGGCATATAGCCGTGAACCCGGCATGCGCAGTGCAACTGCGCGCCGCTGTCTACGGCGCATGCGCCGCTGTCTACGGCGCATGCGCCGTAGACAGCGATGCCTTTTCCTTTCTAAATATCTCCTAAACCATGTAGGTTTAGGAGATATTTATTGGACCTACAGGTAAGCCTTAATCTAGGCTTACCTGTAGGTCAAAGTGGTTTGTAAGGCCTCATGCACACGAGACGCTGTTAAACGCGCGTTCAGAGGCAGTTGGACACTTTTTTCAACTGCACCTGAACTCATGCAATGTTATCCTATGTGTCCATGTACACAGTCTAGTTTTTTTCCCGTTTTTATGCAGTTGCGTTTAACCTTGTTTTTCCAGAAGCAAAAAAATGCTTTCAGACACTTTGCTTTTCCGCGTTTCAGATGCAAAACGCAGCTAAACGCGGCTAAATGCAGGCACCTGCGTTTAGCTGCGTTTGCGTTTATAAGCCTTTTTAAAGAAACACAATTTTTTGGACCAGAAAACTCAGAAATATGATGGTAAACCATAAAAAATACTAGAAAAATTGGTTTAAAATGTCGTAATTAGTTTAGATAGTTCATAGAGCATATATACTCAATAATGCACACATGTTTGTGAAATGCATACATGTTTGTGAAATATCCAACGGACATTCACTGTGCCATCAACGGATGGGTCCAATATCGACGAGCTCTGATTCTGGACCTCTCATGCAAATTTGCGACAACGTTGCTGCCTCATCAAGAGCAACATCAGGAGCATTTCCTGACATATATTCAATATGGGATCCATTTCCAAAAAAAAACACAGAAAGAGAGGCAAATGCAAGTGTACAACTGCTCTCTCTGCTGCTGCTCACTCTGATCAAAATGGCAGAAATAGTTAATAATACATGCTTTCTGAGCTTGGGGAGGGTCTATATCAGGGGTCTTCAAACTACGGCCCTCCAGTTGTTCAGGAACTACAATTCCCATCATGCCTAGTCATGTCTGTGAATGTCAGAGTTTTACAATGCCTCATGGAATGTGTAGTTCTGCAACAGCTGGAGGGCCGTAGTTTGAGGATCCCTGGTCTATATGATGTTATCTTTACAAATGCTTATAGACGCAAACGCGGCTAAACGCGGCTAAACGCGACATGAAAACACAGCAAAACGCGCATTTTTAAATGCAAGTTTCTGCTTTTTAAAACATGCGTTCAGCAGAGTTTGCATCTGCGTCTCGTGTGCATGGGGCCTAAGGGTTTACAACCACTTTAATATCCATACCAGACCTGAAGGGCCTGGTAATTGAATTTGGGGGGAACCCCACGCATATTTTTTTTTTTTTTATCAATGACTTTCAATGACTGTTCTCTGTATTACGGGAGCCGACAATTCATTATAGCCGAGCGTGATTTTAGAAGACTTTTTTTCCTGCAAAAATTACACTTTGTGCAGGGACAGTTCTAAGCACGGGAAACATGCGCCCCTTTACAGGCATACTATACACACCCCCTAAGTACGAAATTTAAAGGAATATTACATTTTTATTGTTTCACTTTAAGCATTATTAAAATCATTGCTCCCGAAAAAACTTCAGTTTTTAAAACTTTTTTTTGCATTGATACATGTTCCCTGGGGCAGGACCCAGGTCCCCAAACACTTTTTATGACAATAGCTTACATATAAGCCTTTAAAATTATCACTTTTGATTTTGAACGTTCGAGTCCCATAGACTTTAATAGGGTTCTAAAGTTCACAAGAACTTTAGGTCTGTTCTCAGGTTCTGGTGCGAACCGAACAGGGGGGTGTTCGGCTCATCCCTATTCCCAACCAAAGGCACTAATACGTCTTCAGAGGCACTACTCCAAACCACTAGAAATTACGAGAGGTACCAGACAAGGGTGTCCTTTATCCCCTCTCATATTTGCCATAGCCATAGAAACCCAATCGATCGCTATCCGACATAACCCTGACATCAAAGGGGTGACATGTGGGGACCAGATCCATAAATGCAGGCTTTTCGCCGACGACATCCTCCTTTTCCTGACCTCCCCTCTTACCACTCTCTCCAATCTATGCCAAGTGCTGGACAACTTTGCCAAAATCTCAGGTCTTCGAGTTAACTTCTCAAATTCACAGGCTCTAAATGTTTCCCTGCCTCACCATTCTCCTTGCTAAAACAGTCCTTTCAATTCGAATGGAGCGACACTTCCATTCGTTACCTGGACATCTCTTTGACGGCCAAAATGGAAACTCTTTAAGCCCGCAATTACCCCACACTCTTCTGAAAACTGGAGGCTGACCTCAAACTCTGGTCAAAACACAAACTATCTTGGCTAGGTCGGATCAACTCCATTAAAATGACCTTACTACCAATAATTCTTTATTTTTTCCGCTCTCTCTCTCTCTCTCTCAGCATGTCTGGCGGAAGAGAACCAGAAGTGTGGACTGTGGTAAATGGGGCAGTGGAGAGAGGCAGCTGCAGCCAGGAGGGCTGGCAGGGCTGGCAGGGTTTCCACGCTCAGTAGCCATGTGTAGAACAGCTAGTAGCAGAGACCCTCTATTTTGCTACATTATTGGGGCCCACGGTTCCTGCCTGCAAAGGGCAATTCCTAAAGGCCTGGCTGAGCCAGTGTTAGGCCTAATCACTTTGTGCTAGCTGTACCTGAAGATTAGAGAGGAAGCAATGTGCTGGAGGAGAAATGGAGTGAATATACTGGACTGAATATAGTTGTCCCAAGCAAGTGCTACTAATTATACTGGGCATCCCATATTTCCCTTACCCCATCCAAGTTCAATCCCGGCAATAAAATACGAAAAAAAAAAAAAAAACAGAGCATATGGACTGTCCTACGTCTATCTGAGAGGTGAATGACGGGCTGAGTGACAGAGTGGCAAACATGTAAGGCCATGAAAGTCTATCAAAGGCTTTTTGTGCACCGAGGCTTAGTATAAGGGCTGGACAACAGAATGTATTTAGTCAATGGGGTCTACGGTGCGTCTAGTGTTATCTCCAGCTTGTCTGGCTAAAACAATCAATCAAATTGTCCAAAATTTTTGTAAAAATCTTATAGTCAGAATTTAAGAGTGCAATAGGTCTATAATTATCCAGAAGGAAGTGGTCCTTGCCAGGTTTGGGGATAACTGTGATAGAAGAGTGCAGAAATTGGGAATTAGGAATTGGACCCTGAAGGAGAGAATTATATAAGGCTATCATATGTGGGGCTAGGATGTGGGAAAAGCTTTTATAATAAGAATAGGGAATTACATCTGGGCCAGGGGATTTTTGGGCTGGTAAATGTTTAAGACATGTGCTAGTTCTTCTGGAGAGACTGCCTCATTCAGAAGCCGTAGATTAGTGAAGGATAGTTTCGGCATCAAAAGCTTCCCGATTGAAGGTGAAGTTATTGGCAAATCTGTCTGCTGCTTTGTTCCTCTGCTATCTGCATGAATCACTTCTGACAAGTTTACCTGAAGCAAAGAGAAAAATGGTGACAGGGGAGGGACCTCCAGCATATTGACAGGCTCAGTACTGTGCCTGTGTGCTGTGTGAAAGGGGAGTGTGTCTCTTCCCCCAATCTCACTCCTCATTGAGCTCTGCAGAGTGTTATTTCAACTCTCCAGACCCTTTTTTTTCTGACAGTTCAGATAAGCTTTATAAATTATTGACTTTGAACAAATGTAGAGAAGATAAGACAGCAGATAAACAAATATAACATATGCAGGGTAATTTGTTTAATCTCTGTGTATCACCCAAGGCCAGTCAATTCACTGGGTATATGTAAGGGTTTAAAACCACTTTACCAGACTAATGTAAATTAAGCAGGGATAAACTTTGGGTTTGGGTATAAAATCATGATGTGTTTTGGTCAATGATATCAGTCAGCATGTCTGGCCAGTTTGTTGACATTTAGAAGATGGCTAGAGAAGGAGAGTCAAGTGGGAGAGGATCGCTGGCACAGGTCTTTGCACTTGTGTCTTTCGGTCTTTAGGGCATTGTTCATTATGACTGATGATGGATCTACATCACTGGTTGCTGTGATTCACATTGGAATAACATCATGAGACTTTGTTTCAATAAATTCTTTATCACTGATGTGTGTGTTTTATTTACTATATACATTTTTTGTGCATGAGTAACAGCAGGGATGTGGGAATGAGGGACTTGCTCCTATCAAAATTAGGGAAAGGTGCCTTGTAGACACCTCCCTTGCCAGGTACCTTCTCTGTGTTGAGAGTATTTGGCCTGGAAAGGTTCAGGAGGGAAGTGCACTAATGTTATTGGTCAGGAAGGCTGCATGCCTGGATAAGGGCATTGTGTGAATTGTGGGCAACCACTTTTTTTTTTGTTAGCTTATTTGCATGGCGTCCTCCTAAAAATCATTTTATTCATGATAAGGGTCTAGTATAGATTTTTGGGGAATCCACACCATTTTTTTCTTCTGCAGGAAATGTAGTCTGGCATGTTTCAGGAGGGGGGGTGCATGTTGGTTTAGGCGGGTGACACTTCTTTCATGTTCCTCTCCCCGTTGGGGAACCAAGTAGGCGTCACATAGTAGGCCTACCCTGGGAGGAGTTATTCTGAGCTACGCTAGGCACCTTGGATAGGGTCACTGTCTTACACATGGTGTACCTTTACTAGTGCCATGCTCACCAATGCCTTGGGACAAAGTGAAGGTCTTTTTTAGGGACCTCTAACTCAAATATGGCCATACACCATGTACACTTGAACAGATGATTGAACTCTAGTTAACTTCTCTCATGTTAAAATCCACCACTAATGTCACTTGATGCATTTAGGAGGGACACACTGAGCTGATGCCCACTCCATCTGTCCAATGTACCTCCACTATATCACTCAGTAACAGAATTGGTCCCTACCATGCACACACACACTTAACTCTTGCTCTTCCTTACCTGTGCACAGACTGAGGACCTCTGTGGTGCTGATCTGGTCCCGTTGCTATGAGAGATGGACCACTCATGAAGAGAGTGCCGACAACTCCCTCACTGCAAGAGGCTGTCTCACCTGCCACAGGCACATGCTTATGACAGGCTGTTTGTGAAACCTTTCTTACCCTTGGTAACCATTTGCTGTTTTCTGTACCTTATTAACTCTTGTGCTGCTGTCTTCATACCTATGTTTCAACTGACCCAAGCAGCAGAAAATGTGTTACCAATAAATTAAGGCAAAGACAAAGTTTCAAAAGTTTTACTGTAAACTCTGAGCATAACAGTTCCAAAATAAAGCACAGTCTTTTCCTAACTGCCCTAATCCCTAAATCAACCTTGTGGCTGCCCCAGTGTGCTCAGGTGAAGTCCATAGTGGCAAATCTCCAGAACTGGTGTCTTGAGGGTGGACTACAGGTCTCAGCAGTCTTCCCTACATTGTTAATGGCTTCCGGATGTGGTGAGAAGCTGGACACAAGCACAGGGCTCTTTATCTCACATACATCTTGGTGGCTGCATGGATTACAGCTGTCAGCCTCTCCTCCCCATGAGTCCGAGACTCATGTGGGCAGAGCCTCCCTCCTGGATTTATGAGCATAAGGGGGGGGGGGGGGGCAACAGAGCCCAACAGAAAGCCCACCAACTGCATTAACTCCTTCCTTCCTGACTTGGGCAGCAGCTGTCTCACTAACCAGCATTTCAACTGGCTAATGCTACGTACACATGATCAGACTTTTCGACGGACTAGGTCCGACAGTCTTTCCAACGGACTTTGCAGCGGAGGTCCGCCGGACTTTCAAACGAACAGACTTGCCCACACATGATCACTCCAAAAGTCAGACGGATTCGAACGTGATGACATACGACTGACTAGAATAAGGAAGTTCATAGCCAATAGCCAATAACTGCCCTAGCATCGATTTTCCTCTGTCGGAGTAGCACACAGACGACCGGATTTTTCGACCGGGCTCGAGTCCGTCAGAAAGATTTGAATATACATATTTTATTTCTAGGTCCGTCTGATTTTTGGGAAAGTCCAAAGAATTCCGATCCCCGGACCAAGTCTGCCAGAAAGTCAGATCGTGTGTACGTGGCATTATCTCCAGTAAATATGGGGGAGAGGGGCCTCTGTCCCCTCTGACCCCTCTGACCCCTTATCTTAAAGGCCTCTTTAAGATAAGGGGTCTCCCAAATATCTGACCCCCTCTGTCATGATCAGGAGTCAGCTTTGCAGACTAGTAGCTATAGCAGTAGAGATGTTCACACCAATCAGCAGGATAAGTGCACGAACAGGTCACCCTAGCAGATGACGGGCTCACTCCAGATGTAGGGTCTAAGCACTAACCAGTCTTCACTAAAGTTCCTAATGGTGAAGATGGGTTTTGCTCAGGGGGCGTGGCTAACCGCTGAGCGTGATGGACGTCTGATCCCACAGCTCCTGCACCGACTGGATCGTTTACCGCAAACATTGCCGTACAGACAGCACCTACAAGCCCCTAATTACACAGGAACATTCCCTCCAGACACAGATATGCCTCACACAAGCTGCAAGAGGAAAGAATACCAGCCACCAAAGAGAATGACTGACTATTTTTCACAGCCGCCGGACACAGGAATCCAAGATGTCGCCTGCGGCCCTGCACAGGATTTGACAGCGTACACGGATCTCCCTGATGATAAAGATGCTGTAATATCACCTCAGCAGCACACATCAGAACCTTCTCTTCAATATACCCCCTCCTCAGCCAGCAACAGCCCAGCAAAAGCAAGGATGCGACTGGATTCAACTGGCATCCACACTGAGGTAAGCCCTGCATCCCTCATTTCCTCACTTCAGCCATCTGCTATAGTGGCCTTCCCCACTTCTGACCAGCCTGTTCTGGACACTACTATGAAAGAGATGCTCATCTCTCTGCAATCCTTATTACACAATGAGATAGCATCCATGTTCACTCAATTATCATCTCATGTACAGACTATGGGCAACAAAATCCAGCATATTGAACATCACATGGGTGACATGACTGCCACTGTCAATGATCTTGTGGATGCTCAAGATCACACGCATGATGAACAACAATGGCTGAAAGCCAAAATGGCGGACCTCGAGGACCGCTCTCAACGTAACAACGTCAAAATCAGGGGTATACCCGAATCTATCCTCCCGACTGACCTCAACTCATATGCCAGAAAGATGATCGCCAATGGAGACCATCATAGACCGCATACACCGTATTCCCAAACCGCCACATCTAGCTGCAGCTATACCCAGGGATGTCTTAATGAGAGTCCACTTCTTTCACGCTAAGGACCAGCTCCTATTTAAGACCAGTCACCCCAGTAAACTGCCTGAACCGTTTACTAACCTACAGCTATTTGCGGACCTGTCTCAACACACTAGACAACTACGCAGACAGCTTAACACCATTACCAAACTGCTATTCAACCACAAAATCCCATACTAATGGGGTTTTCCCACCAAATTAATCGTCACCAGAAATGGAACGAAACATATCATCACCACAGTCCAGGAGGGTATTCAGCTTCTCAAACAATGGGATATTGTCCCAGAAATACCTGACGCAATGTCCACTGCCCGCAGAGGACCTACACAACCCTCTCACCCTAAACTACCACATAACGCACACTGAAGCCAATCCACAGGTGATGTAAATCAAGCTTTATGCACCACATTACCCGGTCGGTGGCCTTGCTCGTGCAGCTTTCACCACAAACTCTTACCCCACTCAGTTAACACAGCCTAGTGTTATCAGGCTGTTGGAAGCAGCAGTTTTACACCACTCTCTTACTATTTGTTTACAGTTAAACAAAGTGTTCTAATCTACTTTCCTCCTTTACCCTTACCTCCTCCAGTCCACCTCCTTCTCGAGAACATCCACCTGCAACGAATCTCAGGAACTCGCCTCAAGAAACCCTAGAACTTTGTAAAGAGATCCCTCCAATCGTAAGTACCACCCAATACACTTGACACCCACACCATCTACACAAGATGCCGAAATTTCTCTCACTCAACGCCAAAGGGCTTAACCACCCGGCTAAAAGATCCTCTATTTGGAGAACCGCCACTGACTCCAAATGTGACGTCCTATGTCTCCAAGAGACACACTTTAAAAAACTAGCTGAACCTCACTGCACTAACCGCCACTTCACCCACATCTTCAAGTCCTCTGGCCTGGACAAGAAAAATGGGGTCATGATAGCTATTAAAAATACCATTGCCTTCACATTTCACAACAGGATGGAAGATGAAGAAGGAAGATATCTGGCATTAGACTGTACTCTAGATAAAACCAGATATACGATCGTAAATGTTTACTCCCCTAACACCGGCCAGATCAAATTCCTATCCAAACTGATGAAAAAGCTTGAGAAATTCCGACAAGGTTGTTTTATTATTTGCGGAGACTTCAATGTAGTACCTGACAATTCGATCTACGCTTTTTCCCGCACATCCAGACTTGCATCCCCCATGAATGCTTTCATAAGGAAAAATAACCTATACGACGTCTGGAGATGTCACCACACCACAGAAAGAGACTGCTCCTTCTTCTCTCCCAGGCACAATTCGTACACGCGGATTGACTATTTTCTAGTTGACAAATGGACACTAACCAGCTCGACGAACTCAGATATCGGCACGATAACTTGGTCTGATCATGCCCCAATATCACTTGTAGTATATAACAGACCACCACAGTCCCTCCAGACACACAGTATGGAGAGCGAATGCAGCCATTATTCACTCCCCCGAACATTCCGCCTACATAGGTGATCGTCTAGAGGAATTCTTCAAATTAAATGTTGGCTCGATCTCCAGCAACACCATCCTCTGGAATGCCCACAAAGCATTTGTCAGAGGCATCATTATACAGCTCTCTGCTAGAGAGAAAAGGAGGAGATCACAGCGTTTAGACACCATTGTGGCCACGATACAAACATTGGATGCTCAAAACCAATCCAACCCTGACCCCAAACTTAAAGACCAATTAATTCTCCTTAGACAAGAACTCAGAAACCTACTTTTAGAATCACATTCCAATTCTCACACTAAACTTAAAGCACACTACTACACTACAGGCAACAAAGCAGGGGAAGCACTTGCACTCAGAATTAAGGGTCATTATACTAAATCCAGAATACCACACCTCTTCCACCCAGCTACACAAAAAAACCGTTTTGACCCTCAAGCTATAGCCGACGCATTTAGCCATTACTACCACACACTATACAATTTAAAGGATGACATCAATACTAAACAACCCTCCACTGCAGACATCAACTCGTTCTTACAAGCAATTAAACTACCGACATTATCACAACAACATCTCATTGACCTGAACGCACCTTTTACCCATCTAAAAATTCAAAATATAATTTCCACCTTACCTTCGAACAAATACCCAGGGCCAGATGGCTTAACAAACTACAAAAAATTCTGTACTACCCTGGCCCCTTACCTTTCCCAAGTGTGCAATGATGCTGCCTCCTCCTCTTCTCTCCCGAATGAAATGCTCAATGCTTTAATAATCACTCTGCCGAAGCCAGGGAAGTAACCCACCACACCCCAAAACTTTAGACCAATCTCACTTCTTAATATAGACACAAAAATATTTGCCAAACTCAAAGCAAACGGTTGGTCCAAATTATGCCTACACTGATCCACCCAGACCAATCTGGATTTACAAAAGGAAGACAAACGTACGACGCCACAAGAAGACTCCTAAACATAATCCATCACGCAGAGTCCACTAGAACGCCTTCTCTGCTCCTCTCTCTGGATGCAGAGAGGGCGTTCGATAGGGTCCACTGGAAATACTTAGAATCCACACTCCATGAATTCGGATTCCAAGGCCATATACTATCAGCGATAATGGCCTTATACTCCACCCCATCAGCCCAAGTATACACAGAAGGGATGGACTCCCGACCTTTCCCAATAACTAACGGAACCCACCAGGGATGCCCCCTATCACCACTTATCTTTAACCTTATCATGGAACCCCTGGCAGAACACATTAGAATGTGTAGCGATATCACAGGATTCAAAATAGGACTTGTTGATCATAAAATTAACCTATTCGCTGATGATGTCATAATGATGCTCACTAACCCCATGTCTTCCCTGGCTTCAGTACAAAATGTTCTAATGCAATTCAGTTCTGTCTCGTACTATAAAGTCAATGAAACTAAATCCTATATCTTAGACCTAGGCCTTGATGCAATTACCAGCAATATCTTACGCAACTAATACGCATATCCTTGGGCAGAAAATGACATATCTTACTTGGGCATAACACTCACAAAATCAATATCTGGCTTATTCAGGAACAATTACTTAGATGCCAAACAAATGCTGTCCAAAGAAACAACCAAACTAGCTAAATACGAACTATCCTGGTCAGGTAGACTAGCAGCCTTCAAAATGCTTATATTGCCTAGAATACGCTATATATTTTGCACTCTTCCCATCCCCTTATCCAAATCCTACCTCAAATCCCTACAAACTATTCTTAATACGTATGTATGGCAAGGTAAGAAACCTAGGAGCAATCACTCTAAACTCATCAAACACAAAAATTTGGGCGGAATGGGATACATTGACATCCGGGACTACTACCTAGCAACCATTCTTTCCCAATTACAAGAATGGACCAAAGTCCATCACACTACTTTTTTTTCAACACTCTTTATTACAAAATCTTTTTCCTTACATAATAATTGACATAGTACATTTTATATCCTTTTACAATTCTTTATAAAATACTAATTACATTTACATTTTCTCCTCTCATTCATTCCACTCTCTCTCATCATCTATGGTCACCTTATACTACGATTTGATTTGAGCTATTCCACTTTGCCTATATGTTTTCATATCTCTGCCCATTTCCTCTTTGTTCATACATTATTTTTTCATAAGGTAGGACCTGGTTTACTGCTCTCACCCATTGAATTACTGTCGGAGGATGTGGCTGTATCCATTTTTCTATTATTTGTTTTCTTGCCAAAAATAGTACCTCCCACAAGAAGGTCTTATTATCTCTGTTGCCTCTCTCTTCCCTTAGTACCCCCAGCAAACACAGTTCCATCGTAGCCAAAAAAGGTTTATTCAGAACTTTCCCTATTCTTCTAGCTACCTGTTGCCAGTATTTCCCTATTTTACCACAGTACCACATAACATGGAGAAAGTCTGCTCCCCCCTGCCCACATCTAGTACATCTTGGTTCAGCCATCCTCCCCATTTTATACAATCTATTTGGAGCCAAGTACGTCTGATGTATTATATTTATCTGTATTAGCCTGTTGTTCATTGCAGGGGATACTTTCAAGTGAGAGGTGCAGACTTTGTCCCATTCATGATAGCTCATGTCTGGGATAGCCGCCTGCCATTTATCCCTTATTTTCAGTGGTTCGCCTTCTATTTTCTTCTGTAGCAAATGTGTATAGATTTTGGATATTAATCCCTTTGGTCCCTGTGATCTCTGGATACCTATAAGAGGATATTTAGATATTTTTAATTCCTCCCTTCTGAACTATACCTGTAGCACCTGTCTCAACTGAAGGTATCTATAGAACTGTTTACTCGGTAAATTATATTGTTTACACAGGTTTTCATAAGTCAATATTACATTTTTATCATAAAGCTGGCCAATAGTTAATATCTTATTCTGCTTCCAGAATTTACTGTCTTCAAATGTTTCAAGGTGTTCAAATTTTGGGTTATTCCACAGGGCGGTTTTTGTTGGGATACTAGTAAATCCCGTCAGTTTCTTAGCTTTCCTCCATACTGTCCTTGCCACTTTCAGGAGGGGAATTTTTACTCCCACCCTCCTCAGGTCTTTTATTTCTAGTCCCATCATTAAATCATCTATTTGCATTTTGCTCAGTAGATATTCCTCTATCCTTGTTATTTTTTCCTATCCTACCCATGATCTTAAGTGTTTCAGTTGCCCTGCCAAATAATATAAATATATGTCCAGGAGAGCCAAGTCAGCTTCTGTCTTTGGTCTTTGTAATTTATTAAATTTTAGTTTGCATCTTCCATATGGCCAGATGAACCGAGTCATCTGTGAATTTAGTTTTTTAAATATATGTTTTGGTATTTTTACCGGGGAGTGTGCAAATACATATAGACACTTGGGTAGTACAATAGATTTTATCAGCTGAATTCTACCTGCCATTGATATTGGTAGCTTTATCCATATTTCCAGTTTTCTCTTAACATGCTCTACTAATGGGAGTATATTGGCTTCCATGTTTTCTTCAGGTTTCAAAGTAATATTTACTCCTAAGTATTTGAACACTTCAACTATTTTTAATGGAGTCTGGGCTCTCCTTTTATTACCTGTACCTAGCAGCATCAGCGCGGATTTCTGCCAGTTTATTTTTAACCCTGAGAACATTCCATATATTTCTATTATTCTCATTGCTTCCATCAAAGATGCTTGCTCATCTTCCATATATAATATGATAGCGTCCGCATATAAGCCTATATGTTCAGTTTTTTCCCCTACTTTAATCCCTTTGTATTTATCTGATTGCCTAAATCTATTTGCCAGTGCCTCAATTGCCAAGGCAAATAATTGCGGTGACATTGGGCAGCCCTGTCTTGTCCCCCTATGTAATTTTATTGTGGGAGATAGTATTCCATTTATTAACAGATTGGAGCATGGTTGTTTATAAATTATTCTCACCCATTTTCAAAATTTTTCCCCAAATCCGTTCTTTTCCAGCACTGTCTGTAGTAATTCCCATTCTATAGAATCAAATGCCTTGGCCGTATTCAACGATGTCAAGGCACTTGTTTCTGGTATAAACTCTCTCATTTGTATCATAAATTGCGTTCTTCTAATATTAATTGAGGTGGATTTCCCTGGCATAAATCCAGTTTGATCCTCCGCTATTATAGATAGAATTACCTGATTAAGCCTTTTGGCAAGTATTTTTGCCAGTACTTTGTAGTCTATATTTAATAATGAAATTGGTCTGTACGACCCACATTCAGTTCTATCTTTGTCTGGCTTCGGTATCAGTATAACTGTAGCATCATACATGGAGACAGGCATTTCTCCCTGTCGAAATGCCTCTCCATACATTTTGGTCATAACTGGTACCATAATCTCTGCATATCACTGGTACATTTCCAATGGTATACCATCTGGCCCTGGGGATTTACCCTTTCCCAAAGAGAAGATAGCTTCTTGTACTTCCTCTTCCTCTATATCTCTCTCTATCTCCTCTTTTTGTTCCTCTGTTAATTTAAGAAAATCTAAATGCTTCAGGTAATCCTCTATCTCTTCTCTTGTACAGGTCAATGTTGATGTATACATGTTAATGTAGTATTTTTGAAAGGTCTCAAGTATCTCATCTAGTGTATTTACAATCTCCCCTTTCTAATTTCTCACTTCTGATATTGCCAATGATGGGATTTGCTGCCTTATCAAAAAGTTCAACATCTTATTAGATTGCTGTCCTTGTTCAAAGTTTTTTTGTGCATGCTGGAATTTCTTACGTTTAGCATTAATTATTAGTTGATTCTTATATTGACGTGCTAAGGCTGCCCACCTTATCTGATTTATATTTGAGGGATCAACTATAAACCTATTTTCTGCCTGTGCACATAGCTGTTTCATTTCCTCTTCTTCCTGTCTATTAGTATGTTTTATATATGATACTGTTGATCTTGTTATTCCTCTCAGATATGCCTTGAATGTGTCCCAAAGTACTCAATCTATTTTCCTATCCCCATGTGCTTCCAGGAACATTCCCAGTTGCTCCGGTATTCTATCGTTTGATCCTATCTGGGTCAACCACTGAGCCTGTATCCTATAACCCGACCGTCTTCTTTTTGGGCCTATTTTTAGCTCAAAGGTTAATCCAGAGTGGTCAGACACCCCTCTCGTCATATAGGCTACCGATCGAACCATTGGCAGAATCTTTTCATTCCCCATTGCCATATCTATTCTAGACATGCACCCTCTCCCTGGTGCATGCCATGAATAGGACCGAGTCCCTGGGTTTCTGATCCTCCATAAATCAACCCAGCCTGCTTCATTCATAAATTTTTCCAGCACCTTCGATCCTGCTATTCCTTTTTACTTACTTCTCCCAAACCTATCTATCTTTGGATCTAAACACATATTGAAATCTCCCATACATACAACATATGCCTCTGGGTATTCTGACATAAATATCATTGCTTCCTTCAATACTCCCATTGTGGCCGGGGGAGGATTATATATCCCCATAATTACAACTGGCAGTGCATGCATCAAAGCGAAAACAAAAACATATCTTCCATCAGGATCTCTTTTTTCTCTAATACATTCCCATGTTACCACCCGGTGCACCAGAAGAGAAACCCCTCTTGAATATGTTGTATGGCATGAGTGACTTGACCATTGTATCCAAGGTTTTTTTAGATAATCCAATCTCTCTTTAGTCATATGTGTTTCTTGGATTCAAATGATCTTAGCCTGCACTTTATTAATTTCTGTGAAAACCTGTGTTCGTTTTAATTGCGTTCCCATACCTCTCACATTCCATGACAAAAACGTGTACATGATTACTTATATTTGTTGTTTTTTTATTTTGACCATTATCTCCCCAAAAGAAAAAAGAAAAATCCTATGTCTCTTTTTTTCCCTTGTGACCATTTTCTTTTCTACCTCTCTCCTCTCACTCATCAATTCAACTCCATTTATCCGTACCAACTTTTTTAGGGCATTACCAACATATTGCATTTTGCCCTTATATAGGTAATTTATTTCGATCTCAGCCTTTCTGCTCCTCCCCCTCCCCCTAATTTTCTTTAAAGATATAGGAGACCAAAGGTGGGAGGGGCGAGGAGGGAGTAGTCGAGAGGGAGGAAAAAAAAAAAATCATTTATTTAAAAAAAAAAAAAATTCCCTTTTTTCTTTTTCCCCTTCCTTAAAAAAATAAATAAATAATTTTATTTTTTCCTGTCGCTTCTTCCCGTGCTCCAACCCAAAACAATAAAAATAAAAATGTTTATTTCCATGTGCCTGTTATTTTCCTATTTGTTCACTCCCCTTCACCCCCCTTTAGCCCCCCTATCCCCTCCCACCCTCCCTCCCCTCCCCTCTTAAGTTTAGTTGTGTTTAATATGTTGTGTTTATTATGTGTTTTATTGTATTTTTATTCTTTAGTATCTATATTTCCTATTCACCCTCATATATTTACTTCCTGTGTTGTATCCAGAAAAAAAAAAAAGAGAAGGAAACCATCCGTGCGTGTCCTACTATTTCACAAACCCCGAAAAAAAAAAATAAAAAAGGAAGGGGTTCCTCTCACTTCTTCCAGTGCTACAAAAATAAACTAAAAATATAAAAAAGTGTTTGTTTCAGTGTGACTTTATCTCTGTTTTTCTATTTATTCACACCCCATCCCCCTCCTTTTACCCCCCGACCCCTCTCTCCCTCCCTCCCCCAACAAGTAAAACATTACATTTCCTTCATTCACCATTTTTTTTTTAGTTACAAAAAAAACACTACTACCATTAACAAAAAAAAAAAAAAAAAAAAAAAAGAGTCCCTCTCACCCCCCATCCTCCGCCCCCCTCCCCCGTCCACCAAAGTCCTGATCCTCCCAGTGTCACTATTCTTCGGGGTTTCCCTCCGCTCCCCCTTTTCTCTTATCGAGGTATAGGTTTAACAGTTCGCAACCAATCTTTGGCTTGTTCAGGTGTGCTGAAATACATAGTCTTTCCTCCTTCCTCCACTCTCAATCGTGCTGGGTATGCCATAGAATATTCAATTTCTGCCTCTCTCATTTTTTGTTTTATTTCATAAAATGTTGCCCGTTGCTTTTGCAGCTCCAGAGAAAAGTCTGGAAATATTGACACTTTACTGTTCTCATAGCGAATCTCTCCCTTTTGTCTTGCATTCCGCAAGATCGTATTTCTGTCTCTGCAATTTAATAATCGCGCCAGCAGGGGTCTAGGGGGAAGCCCTGGTTTAGGTATTACCGCCTGCACCCTATGTGCTCTTTCCACTGCATATGCTGCCGATACCTCCATATCTGGAAATACATTTTTCAACCACTTTTCTATAAAGTCCCCAGGGTTAAACCCCTCCACTTTCTCTGGTAAACCAACTATTCTTAAATTATTGCGGCGCATACGGTTCTCAAAATCATCTGATTTTTGATGCCACAAAGTGATCTGTTTCTCTGCCATAGATATCCTTTTAGGCATAGGGATAACAGTATCCTCCAATAGAGCTGTCCTGTTTTCCACTTCTGCCATTCTCTCTCTTATGCTCTGCATATCATGCCTGATCAGTCCTATATCATTTTTAATCTCATCCATTTTACCTGTCAGGGCTGCGTTTCTCGAGTGGATGGCCTCCATTAGCTGAGAGTTCATCTGCTCCAGGGTCAGTTTAGGATGTTTCTCCTGTTTTTCCACTTTCCCGGGCTGCGGCTGAGGCGTGCTAGGCTTCTGGATCTCCAGAGCTGATGGTCCGCCACTCCGTGTCTGCGGAGGGCTTCGCCCGCCGTCTTGTTTGTCCGTACGTGCAAATTCCTTAAGGCGGTCGGCCGCCGACAGCTTACTATTACTCATCGCACCAGGCGTTCGTTTTCCAGGGTATGGGTCTCGGTAGCAGGGACTACTCAGGATTCTGACGGAGACTCAGGCTGATCTCGGATCTCCCGCTACTCACATCAGATCGTCGCATCCGACCGTCACATCCGGTCACGTCGGCGGAAGTCACCCCGTGAAGTCCATCACACTACTCTATGGGGCGATATAGAAAACACCGCCACGCCTGGTCCTAATATTCAATACTGGTTGTTTAGTACCTCAGCCTCAATCACGAATCTACACTTATACTCACCGACCATACAGGCATCTATTAAAGCCTGGAAAATACTACACACAAATACGTGGCCGTCATCCACCATGAAACGATTGCAGGTACCACTACAAACTCTCCAACTTTTGTCCCTAGATCTAACCCTCCCCAAGTGGCTCACACCACATGCATCATCCACCGCAGAACTTAGAACCTTGACTGATTGCAAACCATTCTCCGTGATCCAATTAGCCTATAATGCACCTACCTCAGACTTTCTCACCTATCTCAGAATTAGAACATGTCTATCTACATACACGTGCATTGAAGGGGCATTACCTACCAAGCTATGGAACTTTTATTTCTCCCAAGACTCCAATACAAAAGGTATTTCAATTATATACTCTTCACTACAGGAGAAAAATATCTTTTACGTGTTTAAGTCCAAACCCTTCACAGACTGGGAATCGGACACACAACTGCAGTACTCTGAGTCACAATGGCAACGTGCACTAAGAACGGTTTATAAAGCCACACGTTCCACATCCTTTTGGGAATTGACAAACAAACTCACACTTAGATGGTACCTCACTCCCTGCAGACTGGCTAAGTTCCAACCCAACACCACTCCACTCTGCTGGAGAAACTGCAACCACACTGGTAACTTTATTCACATTCTATGGCAATGCCCAAAAATACAGACCCTCTGTATAGCAGTAACACAACTCCTACGAGAATTGACCCAAACTGATATAACCCTCACACCGCAGCTGGCTATTCTCAACATGATCCCAGACACTATCCCACACGCGTTCCACACAATCCTCACTCATATCCTCCTAGCAACCAGATCGCTTATCACCAGAAACTGGAAATCATCATCTATACCAACCATCTTAGAATTAATCACTCTAGTCCATTCACATTGCACCTATGATGAACTCATAGGATCAAGAGGCCTCGCCTCGCACTCCAATATCCAGTCACAATGGCTTCAATGGCAAACTTGGTACAAAAATAAGATTACATAACTTTCCTTCTGACTATGTATACATAAGTCCTGTTGCTGTGATACGTTGTAACATCACTATACCTGGTTCTCGAGACCCCCTATCCCTTTACCCTCCTTCCCTCTCCCCCCTTCCTTCCCATATATCCTACCCCCATCCCCTACTCTACTAATTCATGGTACACACTTAAGCCTTACTTCTGCAATGCCTGCTTTCTAAAATTTACATTTGTGTACTACTATTATCAGCCATTTATGTTATGACTTATTATACTTGAATTTATTGGAATTGTATCCTATATTACTGTTCACTGTGAAATTCAATAAAAATTGATTTGGAAAAAAAAAGATGGGTTTTGCTGTGAGCTAGTGCCAAGTTGTGGTCCTCAGGATCCCCCTACCAGGGGTGAGAAAGCCATGGTCTGGTAACAGATGCAGCAGGTAAGGATAAAGCATAAGCATAGTCAGTAAACATGGCAAAGATAAGGACGACTGCAGGTACACAAGGAGCAAGATAGCAGCTGTAAAGGGGATAATAATCTGAAAAACATGAAGTGTAGAGACATGGCTTAAACCAGGAAGTTCATGGAAGGAACAAAGAATTCAAGGTTCACCAGAAAGAAGACACAAGACAAGATTGCCCAAGGTAGCAGGGGGCTCTCCAGCATCCCAGATGGCACAGCAAGAAGAGCTAAAACCAGACACTGCAGAGGTCCCAGGTTCAGATCTGGACCCTGATACCCTCCCTACATGACTAACTATGTAACTATGTAATTATAAGTAACTCTTAATATTAAATAATCATGGAAACCTCCTTTACAGTGTAGGGCTGGCTCCTGATGAGCACACGCTATGTGTTTTCAAAGTTAATGTTCCTAATACCACAGTTGGGTTTTAGGGCTAATTATACCAATTTATGGTCTCAGTACCAGTCTAGCTGGAACTGCACTGAGTTCTCCTTGGTGTCGCTGTCACCGCCGGCAAGTATGAGAATACAGTTTAGCTGGGTGTATTGGATACTTTTTCTTTCTCTCGGAACCAGCCCAGTGGGAGTGTTTACCCTGCTGTACATTCTGGGAGAAGGTATTTAAGGTACTGAGATCACGTGGTTTGGGGTTCTGGTCCAGTCCAGAGGATATCTTCTGTCTGTTTGGTCCTGGTCCCCCTGACCAGCACCAATGGCCCTCCTGGCCTGGGGTGCGGGTCCATGCAATTCCAAGTCTCGGGGCTGGAGAGCCCGAGGCGAAGCAACTGCAGGGACAGGCCTGAATGGATATCAGGGCCTAATCATCCAAAAGTGGTCCGGTGCCATCTCGGCTAGGAGAGGCCCAGCAACTGGAGAAGCATCCCGGGGGGGACTCTTCGGGAGAAAGCCATGCGCTAAGGCTGGCTTCTCAGAAGGAGCCTGGAGGCTCAGTTGAAGGACGCTAAATGGATCTACACTCATACGGTATCGCTGGACCGGCTGCGAGATACTGGTACCGTATGATAGCTCTCTAAATTTGTCTAAGTTCCTCAGTTCTACAACCAAGTCTGTGGCAGAGACTTTTGCTCAAGTGTTCTACAACCAAGTCTGTGGCAGAGACTTTTGCTCAAGTGTTCTACAACCAAGTCTGTGGCAGAGACTTTGCTTTACCTGACACGCTGCCGGCTGCTAGGCCTAGTGAGAGAAGGTCTATCCAGTGGTTGTGGAAATCCAGCAGTGAAACGGTAATTCTCTGGATTTCTATAGTGAGAGACTTTCTAGATTTGAGACTTTCTAGATTTGTTCCCAGTTCTCTTTGGAGAGTGGGATGGAGAGATCTTTCTCCCAATTTTTGCAAGCTAGGTTCTTGTTGGCTTTTATGTCAGTAAAGAGAAGATTGTGTGTCAAGGATATTATATGGGGTTGAGATGTCTGCTGTGTGCAGAGTCTTTCAAAAGGCGTAAGTTGTCTTGAACATAGTGAGTTCCTATCTGTGGATTTTAGGTAGTGTGTGAGCAGTAAGTATGTCCAGGGAGGGATTGGTGGCCTTTCCAGCTTAGTGGAGAGTTGAGATGTGGAGAGGAGTTTCCCTCGATGGAAAAACTGGTGTGTTCTAACATGGTCATGTGGCCAGTTATCAGAGAGATAGTGACTATGCATACCCGGCGGGAAGGCAGGGTTTAGTCTTATTGGGGTCAGCTCTCCAGGTATGGAGGAAATGGAGGTTTGTCTGCACGTCAGGCGGAAGCAATCTAGGGTAGGTCCTATCAAGGGGTGAAGGCGAATTTCCGGGGAAATGTGGTTCGGGAAATCCAGGGGGGAGAATTCAGGTGTAAGTTTGTGAAAGATGCTTTCAGGGAGACCCAATCCTTTTGGGGTGAGTGTAAATTCCAGTCCACTATTCTAGTGAGGTGAATAGCCGTGTGATAATTAAGGAGATATGGGAGGCCGATTCCTCCAAGGTGTTTCGTTTGGGTAAGCAATGCATAGCTGATTCTGGGTTTGCGAGCCCCCCAAAGAAATTTGGAACAAATACTTCTGTATGTTTTGAAGAAGGCTGGCAGTATCCATATAGGGGGCATTTGTAATAAGTATAGCATTCTCGATAGGGCGTTCATTTTGAGAACTGCCGCTCTGCCGAACCATGAGAAGATTGGTTTGTTCCAAGTTTTGAGATCAGCGGTCAGCTTTCTGAGGAGGGGGAGGTGATTCTTTATGTATAAATCTGAGAGTTTGGATGGGAGCTGAATTCATAAGTATGTTATTGATTCGTGTTTCCACTGAAATGGAAAGTTCTCTTTGCATTGGTCGACTAGGGGTTGAGGCAGGGAAATATTAAGAGCGGAGGACTTTGAGAAATTAATTTTGAGGTTGGAAAGAGATTGAAAGTTTTTAAATTCCGATAGTAGCATTGGCAGGGAAGTCACTGGGTTTGTTAGGAATAGCAATATGTAGTCTGCAAAGACGGCGTATTTATATTCACTCTTGGGTGTGCGGATACCCTGAATATCTGGGTTAAGCTCCAGTTTGCGGAGGAATGGTTTAAGGGTAAGTACAAAAAGGATAGGGGACATCCTTGTCTAGTTCAATTCCGGATGGGGAAGGCATTCGACAGAGTGTTGTTGACCCGAACTTTAGCTGATGGGTTTGTGTAAAGCGAGAGGATTAGGTCGGACACATGTGGGCCCAAACCTATTGCTCGTAGGACTGCTCTCATATAGTCCCATGCCACTCTGTCGAATGCCTTCTCCACATCTAGAGACAGGAAAAAGTATTTTTGGTTTGTTTGTGTGATCAGGTGGTGTAAGTTGATTGCTTTGATGGTGTTATGCCTGGCCTCA
This sequence comes from Lithobates sylvaticus, assembly GCA_028564925.1. Classification (NCBI taxonomy): domain Eukaryota; kingdom Metazoa; phylum Chordata; class Amphibia; order Anura; family Ranidae; genus Lithobates; species Lithobates sylvaticus. The sequence continues at coordinate 285,334,313 of CM053029.1, forward strand.
CATCCAGGAATGAATCCTACTTGGTCTTGGGAAATGACAGAGGGGAGTAGCGGTATGAGTCTGTTGGCTAGTATCTTGGAAAATATCTATATGTCCACATTTAGTAGTGAAATTGGTCTATAGTTACTTGTTTGTGTAGGGTCTTTATCGTCTTTGGGTATGACTACGATGTGGGCTTCCAACATCCCTCGTGTTAGAGGATTTGAGGGGGAGATGGAGTTGAATGCTTGTAGGAAGGGTGTTTGCAAGGTATCTGGAAGTGATTTGTAATAAGCTGCGGATAGACCATCTGGGCCAGGGCTCTTACCAGGTTTTAGCTGTTTTATTGTTTGTTTCCATTCTGTTATGGTGATTCCAGGTTTGTTGCAATGTCATTGGAGATCCTCCCCAGGTCAAATTGATCTAGGAACAAGTTTATTTTGTTAAGTCTGTTGGAGGGTGGAGTCATGGGAGGGTCAGACTTGCTAAGGTCATACAGGGAGGAGTAGTATTTCTCAAATTGTCCTGCTATGTCTTTGTTATATGTTAGCGTTTTGCCTGTATGCGATTGTAGCATTTCCCCCCGAAGGAGCTACTGACATTTGATTGGGCTTACCGTTACCTCACTGTTCCACCGTGTCTGTCATAGAGGTCCCATTAAAAAGTTGCTCACAGATTTTGGCTCCAAACACTTAGTCTCTTTTTCCAATGCTTTTATTCATAGAAAAAAATCAGATAGAGGGATGGAGGGTTAAGGGAGATTCAGGTACCTTGTATTGTGGGTCACGGGTACTTCTATGATCCAGAGGACAAACAACTTCCACACACTGTATCTAGCAACCACCGGATAGGCCTCACACAGTACCAGTTTCTTTCAGCCAAGCCGGCGATACTGTGAGGTAGATGACCTGGGATGCGCCCTCCAATTGGGTCTCCAGGCTCTTCTTGAGATACCAGCCTTGTTGCTCTGTCCTCTCTGAGAAAAGTCCCCCCTTGGTTACTCCAATTGCTTGGCTTCTCCCCGCAGGCAAGACAGCACAGGACCACCCCTGGATCAGTAGGCCCCAGAACTTCTGGGCCTACCTTCAGTAACAAAGCCTCGGGCCAGCCGGCCCGAGACAGTTGAATGGTTATGGTACACCTTAGGCCAGGTGGGCCATCAGGTCGGAGCCCCACCCGGACAACAGTGTCTGTCCCTTAAATACCCTCTCCCAGAATTCACAGCGTGTAAACCACTCCCACTGACTGTTTCTGGGCAAAGAGGTACTCAATACACCCAGCCTGTTGCAATTTCCAACACTGACTGATGATAAGAGCGCCACCCATGGCCAAGTGGAAAACTACACAACCCAGCTGAACTGGAACAGAAACCAGAAATTTAACACAATCAGTCTGAGCTAAACTACAGCTCAGACAAACCTAAATTTTCACCTATAGCGCCTGCCCATCAGGAGCAGGGGGCTACACGGTTGTAGTTGTTGTATTGTGTGCCTTTTTTCCTGTGCAGAGCTTGTGCGAGGAAGTGGCCACACTCGTTTCCGAACTCGTAGAAAAGTTTCTGGGAAAGGGCAAATTTCTTCCTAAGAGAGCGGCCTAGTTCTTCTTGTATGTGCATCCAGATTTCAATTAGTTCTGAGTGGGTTTGTTGAGCTAGGTTGCACTTGTGCAGTGCTTCTAGTTTTTTTCAATTTAGTGAATAAGGTAGCAAGTCTTTCTTGAGCGCTGCTGTTAGGGAAATCAATTTGCCTCGCACTACACATTTGTGGGCCTCCCATTGTGTCAGTTTTGAAGTTTCTGGAGTGTCATTTTCCGTTAAGTAGTTTGTTAGGCAGTTGCGGATTTCTTGTTCTTTCATGATATCTGTTAAGATAGTTGGGTTTAATCTCCATATGTGTGTGTGTGTGTTCAAATTTGTCAGGGAAGGTGAGGGTCGCTGAAATAGTATGGTGATCCGAGAAGGTCATCGATTCTATAGTAGCCGCTGTCAGATTTGGTAAGTCTTGTTGTGTGAGGAAAAAATAATCAAGCCGTGAGTACTTATTGAGCGGAGCAGAAAAGATGGTAAAGTCTTTATCACTCGGGTGCAGGGTTTGCCTGGTGTCGTGTAACAGTAGGTCTTGGAAGCATCGTCTAATTTGTTTAAGTGCTCTATTCGGTAGGTGAGACTTCCCTGGTCAGTTTTTGTCTTATCCAGCTGTATTTACTAGTACAACTTATAACATCCAAGTGAAAGACATAACACCAACATGTCAGAAAAAATAAATAAAAAACAGAATCACTGAGTTGGAAAAAGGATCACCCCCTTATGTTAGCCTTTAGTCTGTTGGGATATGTCTCTACTAACTTTGCACATCTAGACTATGCAATAGTTGCCCAATCTTCTTTGCATAACTGCTCAAGTTCAGTTAAACTTGATGGTGACCATTTGTGGACTGCAGTCTTCAAGTCATTCCACAGATTTTTAATGGGGTTTAAGTCTAGGCTCTGACTAAGCCATGCAAGGACATTCACCTTTTTCTCCTTCAGCCTGGGTTCACACTAGCATGATCTCAAAGATCCCATTTGATTTGCACCAGCACTGCAGGTGTAGATCACTTGCGATCTCTGAGCAATGCGAGTTCAGCCATACAGTTGCATGGCTAAACTCGCATTGGACTCGCACAGAAAATAGTGCAGGGACTTGTTTTTCCCCACACTAGAATTGGATTGCATGGGTGTTCTCACCTATGCGATCCGATTCCTGTGCGAGTTAACAGTTCGCACTGCGATCTGTGACCTAAACTGGGTTAACTTTGTTAACGTCACCCGCAACAGTTCACAGAAGGCAGTGTGAACTGCCCATGGCAGAGGAGCGATGCAGGAATCAGCGCTGGAATCACACTGGTTCCCGCATCGCACATTTGTGAACCCAGGGTCAACCACTGTGTGGTCATTTTTGCTGTGTGCTTTGGGTCATTGTCATGTTAGAAGGTAAACCTTCTTCCCATTGACAACTTTCTGAGGGCAGCAGATTTTCCTCAATAATTTGATGGTATTTTGCCCCATCCATTTTTCTTCCACCCTGACAAGTGCTCCAGTCCCTGCTGCAGAGAAACACCTCCATTACAGGATATTACTACCTCCATGCTTTATTGTAGGAATGGTGTTATTTGGATGGGGAGCTGTATTGGATTTCCGCCAGACATAGTTTGGTGTTGAAGCCAAATAGTTGCAGTACATTTTAGTCTCATCTGACCACCTTAAACACATCTTGAAGATTCTGAGGTGACATGGAAAAAGGTGTTATGGTCAAATGAGAATAAAATGTAATTATGATTGGAGACCAGATCCAGACACCCAAAGCATCTAGGCATACGGGGTTCCAGTGGTGATTTTTTGGAGGTAGAAGCTGGTGCACACACTGACAGGCCAGGAACTGAAGAGGCGGTGGTGGTAGACAGGATTTGTATCTGGCCCTTGAGCTGGAAATAAACATTCTTAATGGCTTGAGTAAGGCCCAAAATCTGTTGGCACAAATTCTCTAATTGGGTAGGATCTCTTTCAGCCTCAGACATAATTTGATAATTTTGTCATGTACCTTGGTTGAACACCGAAGTACCAAGAAGGTTTCCCTTGTGGCTCTGGCCTGAGAAAATGGGCAGTATACAGTATATATAACCCAAATAAAGGGTTTTATGTATTAATATTTTTTCAATAAATTAAAAGGAAAAATTAAACCTGGAGGCTTCCCTTGCTGTCTTATGAAAATTCTATTTGCTTGACTGTTATGCTGATCTAATGCCTTCAGTTTTTTCAGACTCACTGATCTGGAACATGCATGCAAATCAAAAGGTCTAACTATTATGCTTTATACGTGTTCCTGGTCAGTGGCTCCAAATGTGGTATAGCTAGAGAATCAGCATTAAAGCCACATTTGTATAAATGGGGTCAGCAATGGCATCCTCCAGGTTTCTCATAGCATATGTTTTCTTTAAACTGTCAATTAGTCTTGGATAGATGATGCTGGGTGAAATGACCTCTCATATCTCTGTTGATATCTTTTGTGTAAGGGAATGCCAATAGACAAGATGACTCCTCTGGATGAACGTTTGTGTACATGCTAATATATGCTCCCTTTCATGCTCGCAGTAATTGGGCACCAGCTAATAAAAATGAGCATACATGTGCACGCACATGTGCATGCGCGCATACCGGTGCGAGGCATCGTTAACTTGCACTAGAGACAGATGTTGGTGCCAAACGAGCTATTTAAACTGAGCCAGTGCTCAGGATCAGTGCTGCTTTGTCTCCACCCTCCTGTGTATCCTGTGTTCCTTTGATTCTGTATCCTGATTCCAGTTGCTGACACGGCTTGTCTTGACCACTCTCTGAACTCCACGGGCACTGACCTCAGCTTGTCCCCTGGCCTCCACTTCTGTCTGCTCCATTGGCTCCTGCTTCACTGATTGGGTACAGGGCAGTGGCAGGAGTGTGAAACAAGATGGGTCTGGAACCAATCTATCCTGTCTGTGTATGAACTGGTCTGCCTGATCCTGCTACTCTGCCTGCTCTCACTGGTACCCGCCTACTACCCTGATATTCTGGCTGACCTACTATCTACTACCAGAAACTGTCTCAGATGCTCCCTGTCGCCAGTGCCAGCCTGCCTCTGTCTGATGCCTACCAGCTGCCTACCAGCTCGTCTACTTACTGGAGCCATCTGACTACTTGGGCTGCCCAGTTTGGACACCTGTCCTTCTGCTAGCAAGACTTACAGGCACTCATGCCACTCTGTACTCCTGCGCCTCCTGTCTACACTATCAGGGGACCCAAGTCAGAGGTGTAAGAGGCCTTCCTCATCATTTAATGCTCCGCTACCAGGTACGTGATACATGGATTCTATCAACAAAATCTCCTCATCTGTTACAGTTATTACAATTGGAATTCAAACTCCATTCAAAGTGGAGTGGTGGTTGGGTAGGGTCTGGAATATTTGTTGCAACACCAAGAGACATAAGAAAACAGTAGGTTATTCAGACTCATCTAAGTAGATTTAATAAAGCTGATGCACACAGAATCTGGTGCAACTGTGTATAGCAACCAATCAGCTTCTAAGTTTTATTGTAAAAGCTTAATTAGCCAATCTAAAGTTGGAAACTAATTTTTTTTATTATTTACAGATGCACCCGATTCAGTGTGCTCCAGTTTCAGTAAATCCCCCTCATTGTATCCATTTAAAACTACAATACCTGCTTTGACTGGACTATTCTTAATACCCACATACATAAACATTATATGTAAAAAATTGTTTTGGTTAATATTTTTTCTTCTTCAGGTATATTACATATTCAGTTGGAAAGGTACATGTGTAAGTGCATGGACAGCTGAACACAATGAAGTTTCATAGCAGACTGGCACTATTTTTACAAGATTAACATTATGCAGGTAATTATAACAGCTGGATTTTTTGTGAAACATTTGTATTGCCTTGTTTTCTAGTACCTCTTTTTGTGATTAAACAGAAATTTACAAAGCTACTAATTCCTACATGAGAAACATTTGCCAAGATAACAGATGGACTCTCTAACTAAATCACCTTGACCTTATGGTCGCACATGCTGTCACTCAAATTGGATGTTTTATCTCTGAGGAGAACAAGTATATCCTAAAACCTGTTCACAAAGCTGTACTTCTCAAAAGGCACATATTATTTACTTGATGCAGAATGTGTAATCTCAGCTATCATGTCAGTAAAAAATGTGCTTATCTGTTCAATGTACTGTAAAAGGAACCTGTCACAAAGCAAAGAGCATGCTTAGTTGTGGCAGTATTCTATTTGAAAAAGGTAGTATGTTATCTCTTAAACTTTACCAGATTAATGTTGTAGTATAACAATAAAAAAAAAATTGAATTCTAGATGCAGCCATTTTGAGCAATTATAAGCAGACACACAGGCTCCTTTTGAGCATGTGATCCTTTATTCAGCATGATCTAGATTTCTAAAGGGATGTGATGTTTATTTTATACATGAGAGCCATCTATTAGAAGATGCATTAAACATAAAAAAGGAAAGAAAATGTTTAAAGTGATCCTGTTACTGCAGTGTTGAAAGTACAATAAAGGCATCCAATAAGAGAACATGCTCTATACGTACCTTTTTGGTGTGTTAAAACTCTGCCCCATTGCTGATCCCTGGTCATTGCAGGCACCTAACACTTCTGGATGTGTTGATTTACTGCTTCACTGCGACATGCTGTGAATCTTCCTGCCTGCTAAAATTTAAAGTAGCTGATATATAATTCTGCACATGTGATTTACAAGCCCCTTATGTAATAGCATGTTGCTGTGACTTTGTACTAAGGCATCAAGGGTTTGTTAAACCCCTGATGTCTCCTTTCCCTGCCCCTCCTTTTGAGAACCCTGAAGCTAGAAGTGATGACATTCTCATTTCTTCTGGGTCACTTTTTATTTTTTATATTAATTGTATTGAATATCAAAGAGTTTAAACAATAGTGCACAAAACCAGTTTCATAACTAGATGTTGGAAAACAAACACTACCCCAAAACTAACAGAAGTAGTCACATTAGTACAATTACATTACACATATGAATCTAGACGCGCGGAAAACCCTTGTACCCTAAACTGCATAACTTATGGCTCCCCTGGGAACAATGGTATGCTAAAAGACTTACCTGACAACCTTTTGAAAATACCACTGTATATTTGGTTTAAATTGCTACAACACATGTATTTAAAGTGCTCTCTCCCCTTCCCCCTCTTTATTCCACCACACCCTCCCCCCCTCCTGTCCATCCCTTACACCCCCCCCCCCCCATTCCTTCTATTTCCTTTATTCCCTTTTATTTCCTTTTATTTTCCTTCTTTCCTCAAATGTTAACCATAGTTCAAAGTGAGTACACACACCTTGTTCTGAGCGTGCTATGTTGAAACAAATATATATAAATGTAACAATGCTTGCATTTATTTAAGCTTGAACTTTTTAAAGTCTCTACTGATGTATTACTGAAAAAATTTATTTATATAAAAAAAAAAAAAGAAAAAAACAGTTTTACATATAATACGTTGAGCATGATCAATATCTTCAATTGCCGCAGCGCAAAACGTGACAGCAGTTTAAGCAGACAACCAGTGCATAAAAAAAAACAAAAAAAAACTGTTATGTGTTATGAACAGAAAAGGTTACTAAACCATAGTTTTCTTTTTGAGAATAGAATAGAGATCAGTAGTAGTACAAAAAAGGGAGCAGAAAACACATTAGGTTTTAAATCTTATGTAACGTTCAATTAAAAGCATGGTTATAAAGGTAGTTAAGGTCCATCAAAACAAAGTTCACTAATATATATATATCCAGATATATCAGGAGACATGACTTTCAGTAGAGATAAAACATCAAGACATATCTTCGAAAATCAGAAGCCAATCAGCCATTTTGCATTCTATCAGAGTATTTGAAAAGAAACTATGACCTCCACAATTTATGGAATTTTTCTGTATTTTCTGAAACAATAGAAACTGCCTCTTCTATTTTATTAATTGAGTCTACTGCATGTAGCCATTTTCTTCTGGGTTCTTAATAGCTAGGGAAGAAAATGGAATGGATGTTTGCTGGTCACCCTCCCTGGTGGAGCTTGCCATGCCAGTCCAGAACTCAGGAAACATGGCGTGTGAATTTGAAAAGGGGCTGGGGCGCACTCAGGGGATCCTTTAAAGTGACCCTGTAGCTGCACAGTTGCTGGGTCACTCTTCCTTCTGAAAGTCAAGTTCACACACATTCCTGGCTGCTGTAACAGGGAGTGTTTGTAAATCCCCAGCTGCTGCTGACCTATGACTTGATTGTTGGTGACAGCAAAAGGGTTAAAATTGGCACAATACATGGGAAGTTATTACAATATGCAATATTAAAATTATTTAATGCAAGTGGTTGTAAAGGCAGAAGGTTTTTTATCTTAATGCATTCTATGCATTAAGTTAAAAAGCCTTCTGTGTGCAGCAGCCCCCCTCAGCCCACCTACTACATATCTGAGGTCCATCAAGATCCAGCGATGTTGCACGAGAGACCCGGCTGTCCGGGACTCCCCTTCTCATTGGTTAAGGCAGCAGTGTGTGACCATTGGCTGTAAATGAGGAGAGAAAGGGGGCCAGGCCACGGCTCGGTGTCTGAATGGACACAGGGAGCTGCAGCTCGGCTTAGCTGCCCCTTTGCAAGCTGCTTGCTGTGGGGGCAGTCAACAAGAAAGAGGGGCCAAGAGCACCAAAGATGGACATGAGAAGAGGAGTGCAAAACCACTCCACAAAGCAGGTACGTATACACATGTTTGTTATTTTTAATGAAAAAAAAAAAAAAAAATAGACTTTAGTATCACTTAAATGCTTGCTCTAAACCGGAAGTTAACCCTGCACTTTTCCTATTTTTTTTTTTAAGATGTTCTTTTTTTTTATATTCTTTATTTTCAAATTTTATATAATTGTACATACATGCTCATTTACATTTATAATAAATCATACCATTAATTCTTCCTTATCCCCCCCCCCCTTAAGGAGAAAAAAAAAAAAGAAGAAGAGGATGGGCCTACCCCATCTCACTCACTTCCTTCTATTCCCCGCCGCACTCTCTTTCCCACATCCTTAAATATCTCTCCGTTTTCCTGAACTCCCCCCCATTGCTTCCATATCTTATCCTCTGTCTTGTGGATCGACTCTTCTACCGTTCTTATCTTTTTTTAGATGTTCAAAGCTTGGCCTATTTTTTGTTTTTGTTTCAGTGTTTTTATTAACGTTTTCAGGTTCACAAAGAAAAAACAAAAAACAAAACAATATAACCAATGAGGCGGTTACAAGGATATATAATGGTTAGGCATACATGGCATCAAGATAATAGCATTGCAAAGTAAGATAAACAGTAAACATGCCATTGTAGAGTGTACATAAATGATTTCCCAGGTGCCTGATCTGTGGAGGATTGGGATGGTGCATTTGTAGGGCTCTATATGGGAAATACAGGTAGACCATATGTGCCACCATTGCACCCAAACACCCCTATTGGGAGTTTTACTGTGGGGGCATTGGTTGTTATTATTTGTTTTTCAAGTAGTATTTGTTTACTAAAAGGCATGTTTTTTAGGGTTCTAATTGCGGTTAGTTCCTCCTAGAGGGTGGACCGTTAGGGATGATCTTTAGGTTACCTAAGGTATTATGACCATGTGTAGAAGGTCTCGTAATAATAGTACGTTTGTCTGAGGCGTTGATCATTGTTTTTTGTGTGAGTGGGAGATGAGGGGAGAGGGGTTGAGGGGGGTGGGTTGTCTGCTTGTGTTTGTATTGAACAGGTAGGCACATCGTGTCTTGTTGGTCTCCTTGGGTCAGACGATTATGAGTTACGTGGAAGATTGTGTAACCCTGTGGATTCCTTAAAGTGTAGCCAACAGCCCCAGTTTTTTTGGTATTCTGTTGAGGTCTCTTTTGCTTGGTGGATTAGGTTCTCCATTTCCGCTATTCTCTCTATGCGGCGGAGATAGTGGGGGGTTGAGGCTTCTCCAGTGGACAGGTATGAATTGTTTGGCAGCGTTGATGAGGTGGAGGGTGAGAGATTTTTTGTAGGCCGAGTGGGGTATGGATGTATGGTGAAGCAGGTATTGGGCCGGGGCGAAGGCTGGAGTGTAGGTTGTTATTTGAGCAGTTAGGCAGTGAACTTTCCAGAAAGGTTGTATGAGTGTGAAGTCCTACCATATGTGTAGCAGGGAGCCTAGGGCTGAATTGCATTTCCAGCAGAGCGGGGAGACATGGGGGTGGTATTTGTGGATCTTTTCGGGTGTCCTGTACCATCTAGAGTAGATTTTGAAAAAATTTCTTGTGATGATATGTTAATGGATCCCTTGTGGATGTGGTCGTATATTCGTTCTCATTCTTCCTTGGGTACGTCTAAGGAGAGTTCTCTTTCCCATTGCTGGCTGAGTTTGTTTGCCTAATGCTGCATACACACAATGGAAAATTCGGCCAGCAAAAGACAGATGAGAGTTTTTGATCGGAAAATGCGACCGTGTGTAAGCTCCATTGGACTTTTGCTGGCCGAAGTTCTGCCAGCAAAAGATTGAGAGCATTTTCTCAATTTTTCAGACGGAAATTCCGTTCATATGTATGCAATTCCGACGCGCAAAAAAAACATGCATGCTCAGAATCAAGTACAAAATGGAGCTGCTCAGTCTGGTAAAACGACCGTTCGTAATGGAGATGGCACATTCGTCATACTGCAAATTTTTTAATCTTTCAATGCAGTTCTCGGAAACTTATTTTTTTTTTTATTTCTCGTGATCTCCTGAATAATATTTTTCTTTTTTCAAGCCAGATCACCCTAATAATGTGTAGAATTATTTTTTATAGTCTTTTTTTTTATTCAAGATCTCCTGTTGTTTTTTTTATTTTTTTTTATTATTTTATAGTGTTCTCCCTTTTTTTTTTGTATGTCACGTTTCCACAACACCATTATAATCTTGTATTTGCAAATCTCAAGGAGGTTGGTTGGTGTCCCTTGTTAATTTGACATTGTATTTTTTAAATGTACCTGTTTACTCACAAACAAACTGTCCTTTTTGAAGTAAAACACATAGGCAAGTATTTCTGAAAACAAAATATCCATTTATTCTGGGTCATAACAAAATAAAGAGAAAGGCAATGCTGGAGAAACTGGTGAAATTTGCCAAGCCTTTGTACCCCAGGGCAGACATCAATAATGTTAGAGTCAAAATTGGTAGCCTGAGGATTCCATATAATAGTGAGCACAATCCGGTTCAGGACTACAAGAGATCAGGACATATCTGTCTCCAGGCTGTGGTACTACAACAGCCTGCATCTTTTGCCAGACCAGACTGAACCCAGGCCATCAATCTCTGGTCTTCCTTAGATGCTTCCTTCCAGGCTGTGACTGTGGTGTTGGAGGTGTGGCAGGAGGTGGAGGAGGAGGAAGAGGACCTGGCGGAGGAGGACCATGGTTCAAATCACAAATGTGGCTTTGACTTTTGAGTTGGCCCCTCAACCCCTTATTTAGGGCTTGTAACATTACGTCCTCACATAAGAGGCATTGGCCCTCCTCCATTTCCAGAATTTTGCAGGCTGTAATGTACGCAAAGTCCTCTTGAACACTGTGGGATGTTCTGAGGGCCGCAGTAGCCTTCAGAAATAGGCCAATTGCTGCCTCCTTCACATTACTCCTCTTCCTGACAATTTTTGGTGGAAGGCGGAGGGGAGGGACCTGCGATTCTGGCAGGCTACTGTGCCCGGCCACCTCCTGGCTGTCACTTTCCACGGCCTGGCTAAAGCTTTCCTGTGTATGAAAAAAGGACATCGTTTTAGTTTTTGGTTCATCAATCACTCACAATTTTCATCTCATGACTGTTGCACATTTAATTTAAATAAATAGAAAAGACTATCATTCTGACCCCAGCATTTTTCATTCTTGTCCCAATCATTTGTGGCCACTACTGTCTATTGATATGTAAAACACTTTGTGAAATCATAATTTAGTGATCAAAATTTGCATATATTTAACATCATTAATTTGACAACCAGAAATATTTTGAACAATGCTATACCTATAGCCTCAGCTGGGGGGGAAGTAAGCCTTGAAGGAAGACTGGAGAGTGCTGGCCTGGGTTCAGTCTGGCCTGCCAGAAAATGCAGTCTGTCATAGTACCACAGCCTGGGTACATAAATGTCATCTGCTGCAGCTCCTGATCTCAGGGAATCCTGAACCTTCTTGAGCTTCTTATTATAAGTGCTCCTCATGCCACCAATTAGGGCCTTCAAATAGGGGATGTCTGCTGTGGGGATCATCGGCTTCACAAATTCCACCAATTGATCCAGCGCTGCCTTCCTCTTTGGTTTATTGTTATAAAAGGGGTGGTTTACCTGCCACAGACAGGGCAGCTCCCTGTACATATCAATGAATATAGGCATAAAGTCCTCATCATTGAATAGATCCATTTTCTCTGCAAGACACAAAACAAGACAAACCCTAATGCCAGGCTAAACTCTCCTAATCTTGACCCAATATAGGCCTCAATCTATAAGCAGTATAGGCCACTGATGCACCAACTTAAAATTGTACCTTCGTTATAACGATCGCCGCACCCGTTACATTGTCCTCGGCTCACAGATCATATGTACGACACACACGCATTTCCGCTTTATATACAGTGCTCATGCGTGAAACTCTGCCCGCGTCGCCTCTGATGTTCTTTCTACCACCTGTCTTTTTCGTCGCAGTGGGAGACGACATGGCGGAGACACAGCAGGTGCAGTACAGTCTCCGACAGAGACTCTTTACCACGTGATCAGCCGTGTCCAATCAAGGCTGATCACAGTGTAAATAGGAAGAGCCGTTGATCGGCTTTTCCTCACTCGCGTCTGTCAGACGCGAGTACAGGAGAGACGATCAGATGCTCCTCTGACAGGGGTGGTCTGTGCTGATCGATTATCAGCACAGCCCCCCCCCGAGGATGCCCATACTGGACCACCAGGGATGCCACCAGACCACCAGGGATGCCCAGCACCAGGTATGCCACCCTAGACCACCAGGGATGCCAGTCAGTGCCCACAATGGATGCCAATCAGTGCCCACATAACTGATTGGCATGCATTTTTGTTTGGCACTGATTGGTATCCATCAGTACAATACATTACACTACAATGCCACCTATCGGTGCCCATCCGTGCTGCCTATCAGTGCTCATCCGTGCCGCCTATCAGTGCCCATCCATGCCGCCTGTCAGTGCCCATCAATGCTCATCTGTGCAGCATATACATGCCCATCCGTGCCGCCTATCCATACCCATCCGTGCCGCCTATCCATGCCAATCCGTGCCACCTATCAGTGCCAATTTGTGCCACCTATCAGTGCCCAACCGTGTCACCCATGACTGCCACCTATCAGTGCCATCTATCAGTGCCACATATCATTGCCCATCAATGCCACCTCATCAGTGACACTTCATTGGTGCCACCTCATCCTCACTGAAACAAAAAAAAAACATATATTTTTTCAAAATTTTCAGTCTTTTTTTATTTGTTTAGCAGAAAATAAAAATCCCAGAGGCGATCTAGTACCACCAAAAGAAAGCTCTATTTGTGTGAAAAAATTATAAAAATTTAGTTTGGGTACAGTGTAGCATGGCCATGCAATTGTCATTCAAAGTGTGATAGCGCTGAAAGCTGAAAATTGGTCTGGGCAGGAAGGTATTTAAGTGCCCTGTATTGAAGTGGTTAATATAGTCCTTCTGCAGGACCTGTATAATGGCTGAACAGGTCTCTGGAATAATGATCCCCAGAGCCTGGGGGGAAATGCCGGTCGAGAACTTGAGGGTCTTGCAACCTTCTCCCAGTCGCCAAGTACCACAACTGGCGACTAGCCTCTGCTTGGGAGTGATGGCTTTCCGCATGCAGGCGTCCTGCCTGCTAATATAAGGGGACAGCAAAGCCAACAAACGGTGAAAAACGAGGTCCGTCATCCGGAGAAAATTCCTGAAATCATCAGGGTTATTCTCCTGCATCTCCTGCAGCAGAGGCATGTGAGACGAAGGGGTCCTGCGCGGTTCCGAAACGTTGCACTTTCTTTTGTGACGTGATTCTTTCCATTAAACGTTTTGGACGAAAATTTGTCAATCCATGGTGTGCTGGCGCATATGTACGCTCATGTGAGAGAATTGGTCACGCTGGAGCAACCAATTCTTGGTCCATGAACTCCTCCTCACTCTGTTCATAGACTGGGCTTGTGTCAAAGCAAGAATCCCAACACCAATCCCCTGCACAGCACATACTCTATGACGAGTACGTACCCGCAACATGGCTTCAAAGCGGTCGGCTGGTCAGAACGAACTAAACAGAAAGCACTGACAAACAGCAAGGTCTGAAAGAACAAGCTGAAAATCAGAAACAAGCGAACAAGAACACACTGAAAATCAAATACGGTACTATAAATAGCACTGTCTGACAAACAAATGCAAACTGACTACACACACTGATAACCAGATACAAACCCACAAGCACAAACTGAAGAGCAGCAATGATCTGAAAAGCACGAGGCTGAAAAGCGCGAATTGTCTCTCATCAAACTTCTACTAACACGAGATAAACACGAGATTAGCAGAAGAAGCCCAACGGGTGGCGCACTGGCTATTGAACTTCCCTTTTATAGTCCCGTCCTACGTGTTGTACGTCACTGCGTTCTTGGAGGTCGGAGTTTGGTGTGACCGTGTGTATGCAAGGCAAACTTGAGCGGAGTGTATATACTATATTTTAGTACTTTTAAACAAAATTCCCCTTCCAAGTTGTTACCCTTTTCCCCATCCAACCAAATTTTATGGGATGCCCTTTTACTCCTGGGCCCAGGAGGTATTTTTGTAAATTGTTTTCCACAGCTGAGGACAGGTGTCATTTTGGTGGGGAGTGAAAGTAGCACCCTCTGCCAGAAGGTAGGTTCTAGTAAGGGTTGTTTTACTAGGTTTGTTCAGCAACTTTAGGCAGGCCTATGCTGCAAGCTAGACCTGTCTGTTTTGATCTGGGGGCTCGGAGTGGTTAGAGTAGCAGTGGGTGTGACCACCTGTGCTCCAGTTCTGAGACACCTCCCCTGCTTTCATGGAGAATGTTCTGGAAGAGAAGGCTGGGCCTAGAGCTGGAGTAGCAGGCAGCACATGTGGGAGTCCTGACCAATCCCTAACTGGCATTGGCAGGGGGGCGGGCCTCCTATATGGGCTGAGGTCACATGCTACTGGGGAGTAGTAGTCGACTGGGTGATGTAAGGAATGGAGTGCTAGACAGCCGTAGAAGCACACCCCCGTCTGGTGGGGTGTAGCGATCGCAGGAGGAGGCCCGGGGAGAACTGTGAGGGAACATTGCCTCTACACGGTCATTGGCAATGTCTCTGTCACCACACGGTCATTGGCAGGGAACTCCGGAAGCAGAGGGGCAGGAGAAGCTGTCGGAACGCACGGTCCAGGCAAGTTCCTCATCAAGGACTCAGGGCTGGAAGGTCGTGAGTTTTACCACAGTGGAGGGCTGGAGGTGCCAGGGATTCTGGAAGAGAACTCTGCTTCTACATGGTCACTAACAGAGTCTTTAACATGCACACGGTGGACCCAGTTATGTCACCCAGTGGCCCCGCCATCAGTTATTTAAGAGCTGTCACAGCGAGGGTAGCTGCTTTTTTTCGGTCTGTCGGGCGGTGTGATCGAAGAAGAAGAATGGACATTGTGGGACTTTTTTATTTTTTTAATAAAGGACTTGTCCCAAGCTATGTCTTGTCTTTTTTACCATTTTGACACTTTTTTGTGAAATGGTAGGGGTACTTGTACCTAGTTAACCACTACACACAGGGGGGAGCCCAGGATCTGGGGGTCCCCTTGTTAAATGGGGATTTCAGATTCCTATAAGCCCCCCGCCCGCAGACCCCCACAACCACCGGGCAAGGGTTGTGGGGATGAGGCCTTTTTTTTTAATTTTGTCTTGGGGTTTCCCTTAATATTCATACCAGACCCAAAAGGCCTGGTAATGGACTGGGGGGGACCCCATGCCATTTTTTTCAATGAGTTTTATCTATATTGCCGAGACCCGACAATTTATTATAGCCGCAATCAGTTTTAAATGACAACTTTTCCTTTAGAAATGTAATTTTGCTGTGGTACTGTTCTAAACACAGGAAAAATTTGCCACATTACAGCATTCTATATACACCCTCCAGGCACAATATTTAAAGGAATATTTCATTTTTATTGTTTCACTTTGAGCATTAAAAAAATCACTGCTCCTGAAAAAAAGGCCGTTTAAAAAAAAAAAAAATTTGCATTGATACATGTCCCCTGGAGCAGGACCCAGGTCCCCAAAAACTTTTTTTTGTTGTAATGGTTTTCATTGATAGTATAGACAAGATAACAGGAAATAATAAAATGCGGACGCAGCCGCTATAAAAACCATAGAAATATAGTAATACATCAATTAGGTGAATTACAGAAATCATACGCTAGTAAACATATCATAGTAAACTTTGTCTAGTGGGAGCGAGAATTAATAAACACAGATAGGTGGACATTATTTCAGTCACCCTGTGTAAGTTAAAGGTATGGTTATGGTGATAGCGTAGTCAGTCAACAATGGGCTATCTGGGTGTTTAGGATAGAAAGGTACAGTGGTAAGGATTGAGTAGCCTTTGAGTGGGGGTAGGGGGAAGGGGGGAACAAACGTTTTGGTTGGTGTTATCAGGGACTGTAGTAATATTTCAGCAGTGTTCTCACTGGAAAGAAAGAGGGGGAGGCTTGTACATAGAAAGAGAGGGGGGTGGTGAGGAAGGGTTGAGGTTTTTTGTGTCTCATTTGACCTGCCACAGCTCTTGAGATCGTTTTATGAAAGGACCTGTTTGTATTCGTCCGTTGTAGTGAAATGCAGCCAACAAGCCCATATCTGGGTGAATTTAGAAGGCATGTCTTCCGCCTGGTGAATTATTTCCTCCATTTCTGCGGTTTTACCAATATGGCAGAACCAGTCTGCTATAGATGGTGGTTCTGGGGAGCGCCATTTGTTTGGGATACACATTTTTGCTGCATTTACCATGTGCATGGCCAAAGAGCAGAAGTACGTATGTTTCGGTAGTGAGGGGTGGTGCAGCAGAAATTGTGCTGGGGTGTAATCCAATGAGTAGGTAGTTATCTGTTAAATGAAACTGTGGACTTCCATCCAAAAAGTTTGGAGTTTAGGGCATGTCCACCAATGTGCAATAGTGACCCAGTCTCTGTTCCACATCTCCAGTGCGGAGATAATGCTGGGTATATTTAGTGAAGTTTGAGGGGTGTTCTGTACCATCTTGAGAGTAGTTTGAATGCATTTTATTGTGCGTAAATATTCACTGTTCCCTTATGGGTATGTGTGTAGATGGTTACCCATTCAGTTTCCGAGAGAACTATGGAGAGATCTTGTTCCCATTTACTGTTGGCCCAATTGTTTTTGGGGTTCAGGTCAGAAAATAATAGGGCATATGTGTAAGATATGAGATGTCTCTTGGGTTCAGTTTTTAAACACATTTCTTCGAAGGGGGTGGGTTGTCTCGACCAGTCCGGTCTGAGTTCAGGGGCTCCAAGAAAGTGCCTAATTTGTACATATGTCCAAAAGGGGAATGTACCAGTCGTCATTTTAGCTGCTAAGGTGGTATAAGGGATGAGTTGGCCTCCCACGAAGAAGTGTTCTGCTCTTACGTTTGGGTGGGGCCATATGTTGTTCAAGAAGGATGCATGTAATCCTGGGTTAAAGTCCGGGTTGAGCCTAAGTGGGGTCATCAGGCCTATGGTCGATGAAATCTTGTGTTTGTTACAGGTGGTCCAAAAGGAGGTAAGCGTTGGGTGGATTAGCGGGTGGGAATTATATGTTATAGGGATGTGTTGTGAGGCTAGCCATGGGGCTTTAGCCAGCGGGCTAGATGGTACTGAACTTTCTAATTGGACACAATCTTTAACTTTGGAGTGGATATTCCAACCAATTATTCTAATATCTTTCTAATATCTGGTAGGCCTAAGCTTCCTTTGAGTTTAGGGGCAGTGAGTTTCGCATAGCTTAGTCTGGATTATGATGTACCCCAAATAAAATCAGTACATGCTCTTTGATATGCTGTAAAGAAGGCAGGTGGGAGTTTGATTGGGACCGTCTGGAGTAGATAAATACACCCTGGGTAGGATCTTAATGATGGCGGCTCGGCCAAACCAGGAAAAGAGTCCTACAGACTATTTTTTTTAATCATGTAATATATGTTGTAACAAAGACAGATGATTTGATGAGTAGAGATCCGGTTAGTTGGATTTCTAAATATGACATTTTGTGACTGTTCCATTTGCAGGGGAAATTATTTTGGCATTGTTTGCATATCTCAGAGGGGGTAGGGTAACATTTAAAGCATTGGACTTCGAAAAGTTGATTTGGAGGTAGTAGTTTAAAGTGGTTGAGGTCTTGAAGTAGTTTTGGGATAGTTGTCAGTGGTTCTGTCAGGAAGGTGTTTTAAGGTGTCTAGGGCTTGTGTGTGTTTGTGTGCTAATTCCATCTGTCGTATCCGGTTGGTCAGCTTATTAAAATGTTTCTGTTTCTTTTTTTTCCGTTTGGCAGCTGCTTGCGATAAGTATACCCCTTATTACACATTTATGGGCTTCCCAATTAATTAGCAAAGTATCAACGGATTTGTTGTCCACAAAATAGTGTTTAATGCTGTGTTCAACATCTGTAGTGATGGCTGGATCAGTGAGTAGAGAGGGGTCTAGTCTCCAGGATTGAGACCAAGTATATGTGTCAGGGAACGCTATAGTCATTGAGATTGGGTGGTGATCTGAGAGAAACATTGGTTCAATGGATGTGCGTTGGAGGATGGGAAGATCGTTTTGTGAAATTAAGAGATAGTCTATTCTTGAATATTTGTTGTGTGGTGCTGAAAAGAAAGTGAGGTCTTTGCCGTTGGGTTTTAAAGTGCGCCACGTGTCATGAAGCAATAGAGTTTGAAGTTGAGCTTTGATGGATAGCAGAGCGATATATGGGAGAGATGACCTGCCATTGGAGGTATCAAGAAGGGGTTTAGGGGGATATTAAAGTACCCTCCTAGTATTAGGGTGCATTCTTGAAAAATTGTCAAGGACTGAACATTTTCACGGAAGAAGGTCACCTGTTTAGTGTTTGGGGCGTATATGTTGGCTACAGTGAGTCTTCTACCCTTATAATAGCCTTTTTAGAATCTGCCTTTTTCGTCAACATGTTGGTGATTTGGAAAGGGCATGTTTTGCCAGCAGTATGGAGACCCCTTTGGATTTGGACACTAAGTTTGTAGAGTGATAAGCAGTGGGGTAGTGTTGATTTTGGAGTTTCGGTGTCGAATCGGTACGAAAATTAGTTTCTTGCAGAAATAATATATCTGCTTTACTACGTTGCATAGTTAGGAGTAGTTGAGATCACCTTTCTGGTAGATTAAGTCCCTTTACGTTTAGGGAGATGATTTTTATCGAAAGCTTTTCAACCGTGGGGGACGCGGAGGTCATTGTAACGCAGTTATGTGGGTCTGCTTTGCCTTGGAGGGGTAAAGGTTATGAGAGCTGTGGCAGATGGGAAGGTGAAAATCTAATAGGTAATAAAGTTTAAAAGTTACAACCGAGGGTGGGATCTGTGTTTAAAATGTGCAATATTGTTGGGGGAGTATAAAGATACGCGTGTACCCTGAGTAAATGAGTAAAAATTTAGGGTTGGGAGAGGGGGATTTCGGCGACAGTTGAGAGCCTGCTCACCTGTCCACACAGGGAGGTGTATAGTCTGGAAAAGAAATCAGTGGCGTCTGGATTATTTGTCAATATGAGGGATTATATCACACTCAGATGCCACTGTGTGGGAGGTGGTTTGAATGAAAGGAAGTGGTAATCTAGATGTGCCATCAGACCTTTAGCCTTATTCTGGCACACTTGTAGTCGAATGGGGAATAAAGTTTAAGCTTGAGTTATTGGTATCCATTTTCCGCGTTATTGGGGCAGGGGCAGGAGTTACTCGCTACTGTGTTGTTATAACGCATCTCATTTTATATGGGGAGGTTATAGCAGTTTTGAGACGTTTGTTCAGCTCTTTAGGTTTCGCCCTTCATCTGGGTTGCTGGACCATAAGGGTTAACACGCAACTTAACAAACGTCTTATTGTGTATAAACTTCTGTGTTCGACCCAGTGAGATAAGCCACAGCTAATAACATGAAACTTGAATTTGTCAATATGACGTCATACTAACATGTGGGAATGGAAGGAAAGAGCCTACCCTGGAAAAAACTGTGGTATATAAGATTTGTGTTACCCCGAGTGCGGCCTTGTGGATATTGTTGATCGGAAATGTCGGTTATTAAATCGTCGTGGTATGTTTTATTTATTTTTTGTCTCCTTTATAAGGTACATTGCAGTTGTAAAATCTCTTGAGACAGACATATTGCTTATGCATACTTACTGTCCATAACTTTGACTACTTTTATCATTATTTCTGTGTACATAAGTGCTAGTGAGCATCTATTACCACTAGATGGCACCCTGAGATAATGTTTTAGTTTTACAATATGTAATACATAGAGATCAGTAGTTATGTATTTAGATAATAAGGATTTTTAGCAAATATGCCATGCAATATGTCTGTTAGCCCCTCTCAGATAGTTAAATCCGTAACAATTCTACAGTGGATAGCACAGATAAACTTACTATAGAGTTGCTATTGCACTAGTAATTGATACCGTTTAAAGCAGGAGAACCTCTTCAGTAATGTCCACCAGACACAGCATGGTGTCTTATTCTGGAATATTGCATGGGAGATGCTTCCTCGAGTGGTCAGTAAGTCCTCGGGCTCCCGGGTGTGGGGGAGCTATGACGGAGTGGTCGAGTCTATACGGAGTAATGTGTGTCCTGCTATTAGTGGGGATATGTTCAAAATATATGGAAGTAGTCACAGTTTGTGAGTGTCGTGGTCCTCTTGTAAATCCAGATGGCGGTGTAGTTTAGGAATTCTTCCTTTTGATGGAGGATTCAACTGCCTCGTGTAGTCAAGTATGTGTAAGTGTATCAAAAATGTAAGAAGATCTGTATGTATTGTTCCACTACTGATGTGTCGGTCCAGTGTATAGTCAGAGCTGAAATTAGTTTTAGTTTTAATGGGGCTTAGGAAACATCTGTAATGCTTACAGAGGGTGCGGCATTGTTCGAGTATTTAGGAAGCAGTTCCTACTATAATGATGTCTATTGTTGCAGTAGAGTACTGTCCGCTTAAGAGGCTCTCGGGTTGATTGTAACTTACAGGTGTCTCAGGGTGGTAAACAGGTACAGCGAAAAAACAGACTTATCTGACTGGGTTGCAGTAATCCTCTGAGGTCAGCTTAACAGTCTTGGCGTGCTCTGAAAGGTAAGAGAGCTGCTGTGAGGCTGTGTAGCTGATGTTGGGACATCAAAGCTGGGATGTTTCGTGTAGCCGATGGGGATCGGCACAACCTTCGGAAGTGTGTGTTTTGCGCCTTAATAGGTTCCTCTCTGGGTGCCCTGATGGGTGAGCTAGGGATGTGGAAGTCGGCATACCAATTTGGTACTTCTACATACGGTATGTCAAGTGTGTGACAGAAAGCTTCTAGCTCTTCAGGTACTCTGAGCAGTGCAGAGCATCCCTGATAGGTTGCTGACAGTCCAAATGGAAACTTCCACCGGTATTGGATTCCCTTGTTTTTAAGTACCTCAAGTAAAGGGTGCAGATCTCTGCGGTGTCTGAGAGTAATAGCGGAGAGATCCTGATAGATGTGGATGATATGTCCTTCGTGTTCCATCTGTAACTGGTTCCGGGCCTTCTTGAGGATTTCTTCTTTGACTTTATAGTCAGTCAGGCAGCAGACAATATCCCTTGGGGGATCAGCTTCACTCCCTGTCGGTCCGAGGGCCCTGTGAATGCACTCCATATCTATGGGCGTTTGGAGGGGTTTGTCAAGGATGTAATTGAACAGGGCCGTCACTGTGGTGAGTATCTGGTCAGTATCTGGACGCTTTCAGGGAGACCTCTCACCCTCAGGTTATGTCGTCTGCCCCTATTGTCTAGATCTTCAACGTGTCTCTGGAGATCTCTTAGTTGCATTGTATGTGTGTCCACGGTGTGGTGAATCCTCTGTATTGCAGTCTGCTGGTGTACTGTCTTCTTTTCCACATCATGCACTCTTCCCGCTATTGCTTGTATCTCATGTCGGAGATACGTGATGGTGGCAAAAAGCGTGTCCTTTATGTCTGTCCTTACTGTGCGGAGATCATTAAGGCTCGGCTGCTGGTGTGTCTCTTGACTGGCTGCCATAGGAGGTGGAGGCGATTCTGTAGGAGATAAGACGATCCCGTCCTGTACCTGTGAGCTAGCTGTGGAGGACCCACCATGTTAGCCCTCTGAGTCCGGAATATCTCCAGGATATTCTGACTTGTTCATCCGCTGAGTTCTCTCGGAGAGCGCAATCTAGATGCTGAAGTACCACGGGATGAGGTTCCTATGTTTGGAAGCTGAATAGCAGTGCTGGTCCCCAAGGAAACCTGAGTAAAGGCCCTAGGCTGATTAGGATTAGCACTTTTGATTATTCATGTTCGTGTTCTGCCAAATTTTTTGCCTGTTCGCATGTTCTGCTGCAAACCGAGCAGGAGGGTGTTCGGCTCATCCCTACCTTCCTGTGTTCCTTGAGGAAAAGGAGCAGAACGTTGTTCTTCATCCTCACTTTTGATGCTTCCAGCATACACCTGTAGTCTTGCTTGTGCTGCATTATGCCTTCTTAGTTCCTTTTTAGTTCCTCAAATTGTTCCACTTCTTTCTTCTCTTCCAACTTAATTTTTCTACTGGTGCTTTCTGATATAAATTGTATTAGTATGCTTTTATTTCCCTTTCTTTGGGTGTCTCTTTCTGCTGTTAACTTCACATCCTCTGTCTCAAGTTTTCTCATTTCTTTTTCATATTGATGTTGTGTCTTCATTATTTTAATCCCCTTTTGTGCGGCTGCTACTTCAGCTGCTCCTTCTTTTTTTTTTTTTCTGCAGTGACTTCTTGGAAACAGACCTTAACTTACTGGAGGTTTCTGAAAGGATGCTGGACACAGTAGTTAAAAACACTGACTCTGAATCAGGCCAGGTTATGTCTTCTGGACCTTCAATGAGAAAGTGTTGAACCTTTTTATTTGCAGTGTTAGTGATTGCAAAACAAGTGTAATTTTTTCTCAGAATTTCAGGTTCAGGGCTTGTGATGCTTCTTATGTCACCGTAAATATGGTCAACCTCTGACTGAGTGGCAATCAATTCTGCATTATCACTTTTCCTAAGGGCTCTTTTCAAACCATTGATATGATATTTCCATCTTCTATATTTCTGTTTGAAATCCTTTATTAGAGAATTTAATTTAACATCTTGCAGTGTTTAACCTTTTTGGTGAGTGTGCTTGTATGTTGATTTCTTCTAATGTCTGAGAGCTGTGTATTATCTAAGCTCACCTCGGGCTGTTGCATTTCTGCTGTTATTTCTGCTTGCTGTGGTGGGTTGGCTTTCTCTGTAGTGACAACATCTCGTGCAATATGGTCTGCAGGACTGACTTCTCCATTGGTCAGCAATGTATTTTCAGTTGTGTCTGACATGTTAATCTGTTCCTTATTAAAGGTGATTGCTTAATCAGCCTTCACTTGCTACTAGCTACCTCAGTCAAGTAATTATGATTGTTTCCAATGTTGTACTTCCCTTATTAAACATTTGTCTGTCCTTGCAAGCTGATTTCTGTGTGCACCTTCTCGGTATCATGGCCTTCACAGACCCACCAAAGGGTTCTACTTCACGGTTTCATGGCCTTTACAGATGCAGCCAGGTGTTGTACTATACCGTCCTTAGTTACAATGAGAAGGCTGAGGTTCTTGTCTCACAGATGTGTAATATACATATGAAGTTCTTACACCAACACTTACATCAACACCGTAGAACTAAATAAAGAGGACAAATATGAAGGACAAATCCTGTACAATCTTCTTTTAGTTGCAAGAAAAAACAGGAAGTGAGGAATAAATGAACAAGTAAGCACACATGTGACATCTAGAGGAAATTACCATTATAGGCACAAAAATGTTGTGCATGCAAGTACAAGCAGTATTCAATAACTCTAAAAAGTCTTCAAAATAGTGACAAATAGTGCTAGTCTCCTCTATCAATTTCGAATGCCCTGTGTCACACTTCAATCTTTGTGTTAAAAAGACTCCTCTATGTGAAAATGCCACACTTCTCCGCTATCAAGGCTCCTCAGGTATGTTCTAACCTATTTAGGTGGACCTCTATAATTATAGGAGGTCATTACAACATATACCAGATCGCCAGTTAGTTCTGTTGAAGTTTGTGTTGTGATTTCCTTCATGTGCACTGCTCACTTAGGGATTGAGAGGCAGCCACAGACAATTAGGTTCTATCACAATTTGTTTTACTCTTTCATGGTGTCAATACTTTGGACCAGCATACCAAGTTGGAATATTTAAGACTTGCTGATAGTGATACACTTCTATCTCCCTCTCAAGCAGAACATGTCTGTTATACATTTAAGCCATTTTTTCTCTTCAGGGAGAAAGTCTTCCTTTACCCTGGTTAGGGTTTTGTTAATGATTGTCCATACTCATTAGGACTCTTCCTCTTACATTGACACACCTCAGGTTACTGCTTTGTTTAAACTCTTTCCCCAATATAAATGCTTCTCCTCCAACAGAACCTGTTTTTGTGCCCTGGTTGGTTGCCTCTGCTACTTACCTGTACCTGTGTCTGGCTTTCTTTCTTTGTCTGCTTTGTCCACTCTAGTAATTCTCCACTTGGTTTCTCCAGTGATCCTGTCCAAAATATTTATTTGCAGCTCAAAAAAAGATAAAAAGCTCCATAAAAAGCTCACTAATTGGGGGGCGTCAAGCCGCGATCAGGAGCAGACGTGTGGAAACAGAGCTCCTCACTATCCGCCCTAATCGAGAGCCATCCTCGGCCACAAATTACACAGTAATCCCCCTGCTGTGTGGGATATTCACTGGCTCTCCAGCTCACCTGTACAACGCACCGGCGAGGCTCTCAGACCGGTACAGCACCCAGGTAGGGCCCACGCTGTGGCCGGCTCCATAGGCCTTCGGACGCCATCTTGCGGCCTACAATGCATCGGGAAGCCGCTAGAACTACCCGCAGCAAGCCGAGGTACGGAAGACCGCTTCCAGCGGTCCATCTGGAGGATTCGTGCCCGGACCGGTGGTCAGCTCTGGTCGCAACAGCCGCTGATCGGCGGCTACATACACAGGCCTGTGAGGTGAGTGCCTGGGGGAGAAAGAACTATTAGGGGAAGTCACTGGAAGCTATCCCTTCTTATCAATCAGTAGCGGGCCCCAGATGGAGATTGGAGAGCCAGACCGGCCTGGTGCACATCCGGGCGCTGTGGCTAGGAAAGACCGCGGCTTCGGCCTACTCCCAGAGCGCGGTGGCCATATTGCTACTCCAACTACACCCATCTCTGTTTGCACTCTAAAGCTGCCCGAACCCCTATACTTTTTACTTGCCTACTGCTTAAGACTGCCTGCGCCACCCTCTAATACTGCACCCTCACTGGCCAACACGATTGAGCTTTTGAAATGGGCCTAAATTGTCGCAAATCCTCTACTGCACCATACACATGCTGCTAAGTGAATGTGAATGAGAGGTGCTCCGTCCAGCATTCAGCTCCGCAGCTCCAACTATGCCAGCAAAGACACCCAAAACCCGCTCTACAATTACCAAGAGATCTGGTAAGGGTCCGGCTCCATACATCGATTTCTAGCCGACAGTAGAACCTGACCCGGCGCACGTAGCAGTCAAGCCAGGTCCACAAGGCGAAGAGCATCTCCCTCTTCTCTAGCTGCTTCCATGAGAGAAAGCTTGCCTGCATCATCTTACTGCTCAGACCTCATGGATGAACCCGGGTCACCTACAGGCTCAAACATGTCGTCTCTGATGTGCAGCCTTAAAAAAGAACTAGCCGGGATGTTCCACGACCTAGAAAAATCAATAAAAAAGGAGATTACGGGGGTAAGAACAGATATGGCGCACATCCTGGACAGAGTGAAAGAAACAGAACAGAGACAACGGCCATAAAAGAACTACTAAGAGACTGTCACACAACTTGCCTTTGCCCACCGCACCTCGCTATATAAGCTCAAAGAACTCGAGAACAGAAATCGCAGAAACAACTTGCGCATTAGAGGCTGCCTGAGGCAACTGGCGACAACGATCTGGAACCGTCAATCCGCAGTATTTTTAATACAGTATTGGGAAACCCGGTTACCGATCCGTTGCGATTCGACCAAGTTCACCGTGCTCTCAGACCCTGCAACATCAACTCTGAGCAACCCAGAGATGTCATATGTCGACTACACTACTTCACCAATAAGAACGCCATCATGGTTAAGCTGAGGAACACCCCCAACATCGACTTTGATGGAGCGATCCTTAACATTTTCTCAGACCTGTCTAAAGAGACCCTGGACCGCCGCAGAGCCCTTAAACCACTTTTGGAACATTTGCGCTCCAATGGGATTACCTACAGATGGGGTTTCACGGCGTGCCTCATTGCCACCAAAAATGGCCATTCCCACACTCTCCGGGTCCCCGAGGAACTGTCACAATTTTTGAAAGATCTCAATCTGCCCCTCCGGTGGATCTTCCGGGTTGGCACGACCCGGTCCCTAAGTCCTTTTATATTCAGGACTCCCAATGGCAAAAGTCCCCTACTAAGAAAAGGCATGTATCCACGCCAGGCTCTGCACAAAAGCATGGGTGAGAAGTAATGTACTGTGCCTATGTTCTGTTCTTTGTCTGCAGGTACTCAGGACTCCAGAGATGTTTGCGGTGAAATGAATCCCCTAAAAGGGGTTCTTTTCCTTTCTCTACCTGCAATCTTCAGATATGACTGACTTATGGTTATATACCGGGGGTCCGAACAGATGCCCCCCCTTCCAGACTCATCTACTGATGGTTGAGTATACCTGCAAGTTACAATGTTTAGTTTATTGAGATTCAATTGTTAAAGGGTAATTGTTCTAATGGTTTTCTTGTTTACTGATGGAGCTATTTTTTTTTTCTCCCACAAATTTTATGACACATAGCTGAATGCTGGTGGAGCACATTGCTCCCCTGCCTTTTACACAGTGCACCCCCCTCCCCACCTTTCCTTCTGGGGTTGGTGAGTGCGGGTAGCTTTCGAGCTCTCAAGTCTGTTCTCCTTTTGGAGTTCTGGACTGCTGCCCGAATTCTGCGTGACATGTTAAGGTTTCCCACATGTGTCCGGACGGATGACTATGTTGTTTACGTAAATCTGACTCTTTTATCTTCTCTGTCCTTACCCACTCCTCTCCCTCACCCCCCTTATTTCTCCCTCCTAGGTTGGCATGCATGGAAATATAAGCTTAAGGGTCACACTCTGCTAATATAATGGCCACACTCAAAATCACCTCTTATAACGTTAGAGGTCTGAATGTCGCGGCTAAACAACATCAGGTTACCCGTGAATTACGGAAGTTAGCCAGCTTCATTGCATTCCTTCAGAAAACGCACCTAACCCATACTACAATCACAAATTGACCTCGCCTTATTTCCCCCAGTGGTACTATAGCCTTTCTGACACTAATAAAGCTAAAGGTGTGGCCATAGGTTTTAGCAGAAATGTACCCTTTCGTATTTCAGCTATGCAAGCGGATGACCATGGTCGCTTTCTCTTCTTGAAGGGCTTTATAGGCAACACCCAATGCACATTAGCAAACGTATACTGCCCAAATCACAATCAACCTACCTTTTTTTCCCAAACCCTCACTGAATTGTCGAAATTCGCTTAAGGTCTAATCATCTTGGCAGGGGACATAAACATGCCTTTAGATCCCATAATGGACACCTCCCACGGTCGCTCTAGCATTTCCTTTAAGCGATTGTCCTTTGTTAAAAAGAGACTCATAGACCGGCCATTGATAGACGCTTGGCGTATTCTCCACCCTAAAGAAAAAGACTTCTCCCACTTTTCTAAGACTCATCAGTCCTACTCCCGCATAGATAATATTTTTATAGATCACCACCATCTCCCGCTACTATAATCCGCAAATATAGGTACTGCGACTTTATCGGATCACGCGCCTGTGTCAATGAGCATGACCTTGCCCACCTTGGCTCACCACTCCAATAATTGGAAACTCAATGACTCTCTTCTTTCTAATCAAGCAGAAGTCTCTATGTTATCCTCCCATTTATCACAATACTTTAAAGACAACAAACCTTCTGAGACTTCTCCTTTTATTATATGGGAAGCTCACAAGGCTACCATGAGAGGCCGATTCATTGAACTCGGGGCAAGGAAAAAAAGGGAGCATGGTCAACAACTCGAACAGCTTTTACACCAAATATCAGAACTTGATAAGCAACATAAACTTACCTTACATACATCCCACCTAGAGGCTCTCATGCTGAAGCGGAAGAACTGAAAAATCTTCTTAACATTGAAACTACACGAAAGTTCCAACACTTCTCACAGAAACTCTATGAGTGGGGGAACAAACCTAGCAGACAATTAGCAAGATCCCTTAAAGAAAAGCAGACTAGATTGTTTATTCCATGCGACCCCACACATCGCTAAGGCTTTCAGGGAATACTATGCAGACTTATACAAAGTACAATGCGACTCACCGTCTCTGACTGCAAAGGAGAGACGTAGCCACATGCTCACATACCTTAAAGAAGCTAATTTACCCAAACTCTCAAACTCGACTCTCAGGGAACTAGACTCAGAACTCTCAGTCGAGGAATTTAAGGCAGCTCTAAAATCATCCCCCACAGGTAAAGCCCCTGGGCCAGACGGCTACACTATTCTTTACTATAAAACATTTAGTGACATTCTCCTGCCCTGCCTTGTGGCTTATGCCAACTCAATCTCGCAGACCTTCGCCCGGAATTCCTCACAGCCCACATCACGGGCATTCCCAAGCCAGGAAAAGATCCCACCCAATGTAGCAGCTACAGGCCAATTTCCCTATTGAACGTTGACATCAAATTATATTCCAAAGTAATGGCTAACCGATTACTTCCCCTTATACCCAGTTGGGTCTCAACGGACCAGACGGGCTTCATACCTTATAGAGAAGCCAAGGATAATTCTCTCCGAGCAATATCCCTTATACAGTACGCCCAAAAATCTGCCCAGTCCACCCTACTTATATCCACTGACGCAGAAAAAGCGTTCGATAGGGTGGACTGGGACTACTTAAAATTGACTTTACGCCACTTCGGACTGGGACCCAAAATGTATTATCGCATTACCCCCTTTTCTCCAATCCCACAGCACAAATTCGCATAAACGGTACTTTAAGTGATTCATTCCAACTCTTTAACGGGACCAGACAAGGCTGCCCCCTTTCCCCCTCTTATTCGCTCTTACCCTCGAACCCTTTTTGGCTACTATTAGACATAACAAAAATATTCACGGGATCCGAGTAGGCAATAAAAATCATAAATACGCAGCATACGCTGACGATATTTTATTTTTTATTCAGCAGCCCCGTATTTCGCTACCTAACTTAATGTCAGCCTTCTCTACCTTTCAGACACTGTCCAATCTTAAAATTAATCTCTCTAAGTCCAAAATTCTAAATATTAATCTGCCTAAAAGGGAGACGGAGCTATTAAAACCCCTCTTCCCCTTTAGATGGGTACAAAGAAGCATGAAGTATTTGGGAATCTATCTCACGCTCAACATCCAATCCCTTTTCAAACACAATTATATCCCATTATTGAATAATATCAGAAATGATTTAAGAAAGTGGAACACGCTATCACATTCCTGGCTGGGAAAAGTGAATATCGTTAAAATGAATATCCTGCCTCGAGTCCTATTTTTATTTCAAATGATTCCATTGGGTGTCCCTATAGGGTTCTTCTCTATACTACAGACCATGATCTCCTTCTTCATTTGAAAGAACAGCCACCCCAGAGTATCTAGAGATGTACTTTTTCGATCCAAGGACTATGGGGGACTAGCCCTTCTAAATATTAAGGCTTATTATAATGCTGTGATCTTATCTAGAATTTCTGAATGGAAATACGCTGCTAACTCCAAACTCTGGGTGAGCCTAGAACATGCCCTAAGTAATACGGACCTAGCGATTGCACCTTGGCTACTACGTCCTCACAGACATCTCGCCCCAACTACCTCCTCATTAACCACTTCCACCTTGGATGTATTACATAGGAAATGTTCATGGTCATATGACTCTCCCCTATTTCCGCTCCTTGACCATAATTATTTCCTACCAGGTCTATTAGACCCCAATTTCAAGACATGGTTCCCAGAAAGACCCCTTCTACTACACCACGTTCTCCGAACCAATACTCTCAAGCCTTTAACAGAAATTCTTGGTCCTAAACCAATTACGTTCCTAGACAAATGGAGGTTTAACCAACTACAACGCTTTCTCTGTACCCTGCCTCAGCCGCTAAGAGGGATACAGGACCTAAACAGTATTGAAGAAGTATTCAATTCAAAGGACCCACCCGAACACAGCATCTCAATATTTTACAAAACACTCATTAAACTCCACGACGATGCACATCCTTCCTTTCTTGTCAAGTGGGAGGCAGACCTGGAATCCGGCCTCCCACACAACCAAAAGGATAAAGTTTTACAGCTGACTCACATCTCTTCACTTGCATCAAAAATGGCTGAGGTCAACTATAAATTGCTAACCAGATGGCACTATACCCCATCAAAGCTACATCAGATGTTCCCCGCCAATTCCCCGTTGTGTTTGAGGAATTGTGGGAACAAAGCAACCCACGCTCATATATGGTGGACGTGCCCACTCATCCATCCTTTCTGGTCTAACATTATCTGAATCATACAATAGATCTCCATTGTTAATCTTCCCTTTGACCCATGGACCATCCTCTTCCATGCCACCAAGGAACCCATCGGAATCTATAAACCCTCTATAGTTCCTCACCTACTCAATAGGGCCAAAGAACTAATACCTGCCCTATGGGGCCAGCCAGAGATTCCATCCATGAAAAAGTGGTTTCAAAAAATATCAGAGGTTCATCTCATGGAAGACATCACTCACTGCAACAAGAACACTTCCCAGCGACACACTCTAACCTGGACTCCGTGGATGGAATTTATAGCCACCTTGAATTACAAAGAGATAATTGCACAACCCCACTGAGACTGGGACCACTTCCCATATATGTGTCACTTACACCTTAAGGTTTATCCCCTGTGGTCCTTGACCAACTTACTCTTCATAGGGCCCTAAATGTTCTGTGATACTTGTCTCAGTGTGCTGCCATGCATGCCAACCCCCCCCCCCCCCGTTACTTCCCTACCTTTTCTTCTATTTCTTCGTACTCTTCCTAATTTATTCTGTCAAACTCTATGCACTTTATCCGCCTTGAATGTAAACTTAATAGTATCCATTTAAATGACCAAGTGCCATTTATCTAGACGCCTAGATGTGTATAAGCATAGAACTTGTCTTATTGTATATTTATGGGTTTGTACTTGATGTACTCTGTTCTGGAACATATCCATAGCATACATGCAAAAATGCATAGCTTAAGTTGAATGTCTATGTTGAGTGTATTTCTTGTTTTTCTTTCAATAAACATTTATTAAACAAACAAAAAAAAAGCTCACTAATTTATTTTAATAAAAGTATATAGATAAAAGCACTCACATACGTTGTATGAAAAGTTAAACCAAGAGTTCACATAAGCCTGGCAGTCACCACCTGTCATATCAATCCCTGTATACTGTAGACAATGGTACTAGATTCACTCTGCAGTGTGTGATAATGTTAGGTAGATACTCCCCTTCTGAGTACAAATGCTGTAGTGACCTTCTATAATCATAAAGGTCCATCTAAATAGGTGAGAGCAAACCTGAGAAGCCCCGGTGGAGAAGTGTGGCATTTTCACATAGAAGGGTCTTTTTGAAATGTGACACAGGGGATCTGGAATTGATTTAGGAGACTGGCAGTATTTGTTCCTATTAATAAACACTTTTGAGAGTTATTGAATATTGTTTATTTACAGGTATATATATATGTGGGTGAACAGAGCTGCTCTATCTGTTTGTCACAAGTTTTTTCACAAAGGAGTCTTTGCGGCACAATTATATGAGTTATGCACAATGTACATTTATATATAATTTGTTTTGGTTATATTTATTATAGGGTTTGTGTTAAGGAGAGGTATATTATGAGAACACTACATTAATCTATTATAGATATATTAGTATGTATTTTAGGATCACATCTGTTTTTTAGTGAGAGTTGCATTTGTATAGTCATCTGGTTAGGCTGACCAAGGATTACCATAGAAGCTACTGGTTGAACAAAAAAAGTGAATCGATTTTCTCATGCACACACTGAAAGTGGCTGGGGGAATTTCCCTGGCTGTGTTTTTGAATTCTGACAGTGATGGAAACTACCATTAGAATAAACAGATCTGTGCTGCATCTTTAGTCTGCCACTCTAATTGAGTGGAAATTTTCCAACAGGCTGGTTTAACAGAAATTGATCAGTAGATTGGTTTCTATTTAACCACAGTGTCCATACATGGATCAAAATTTGTCCGCTCCCACTGAACTGGCTGAATTTTGATCCCTATCCAGCTTTAGAGTGTATGAATCACTTTTTGTCCTAACTTGCTCCTGTATTTAGTGTATGAAGGGATAGTTAATCTCAGCAGGGCAGGGACATTAAACAATTTATGGCCAAAAGGACCATTGTTACAGTATAGGAAATGTTTAAACTGCTTTGAGGTAGCAGAAGGACAGATCTAATGTAACATGCTACGAACTGTGATAATTGTTGTTTGCACCACTATTTCAGTGTTTTGTCATTTTACAATTTTCTTTATAGGTTTTGATGTTTTAGGTTGCTAATGGAATTTCATCATAAAGCTAACTAACAGATTCTTCTAGAAAGAGCTGAAAGCTGCGATGGATACTTCTGATACTTCTGAAATTAACTAAAATATTACTAATTTAGTTTGTGCTCACCAAGTTTACCATGGATTAGTAGTAAATGGTCCACAAACCTCAAGTTCTCTAGTGTGGGCCCCTGTGGTTTAAATTTGGCCTAAATACCACCAAAACACACATATTAGATCAATTAAATGTATGCTGAAAAGCAAAAAAAAAGATAAATTTTTCAGCAAAAAGTTTTTTTCTCTTACTGAAAGCTTTATTCTAAGAATTATTTTGCTTTATAGTTTTTGGATAAAGCAATTCAGATTTACATCATATTTACATTATATTGCTTACTGTAGATGTTAAATAGGGTCTGTATACAGTAATTTAAATTATTCACAAAACGGAAATGTAAAACAGATGTCCCAAAATATGTATATGACCATCAATTCTGGGAAATGTAGGCCTCATCTCATTTGTTCCCCTCATTACCTGATGAAATTCTGTACATTACCATAAACCTTTATTCTAGGAATCAATGCTAGAGAAAATTGCTTTTACCACTAAGGATAATTCATATTTAAAATGAGTTATGTTCTTTTCCCCTTACTGAAATGAATTATAAATCATGTTTCTTTTGGTGAAATTGTAGAAATAATTGATCGAGTGAGAAACCTCACTTTAAAAGTTGTTAACCAATATTGAAATCCTGGAAATAAAAGAAGAACAGAAATTGCATCTAGGACCAAGCTTACAGTTTGTGTTACATTGCTATTGTTTTGCAATCTTTGACAATAGACATTCTTGCTGACCATGAAAAAGGGACGAGAGAACTGAATGTACAGTACTTTCTTGGCTTATAGCATTAGTGGGAACTGTTTTAACATTCTTTCTTGCTCAGGTGATTTACATGAGAAGATAAAAGATAGCATGAAGGTTCTTGAATAGTGCATTATGCCTGGAAAGAGTAGTCATTCCTAGATAACTATAGCTATAATTCGAAACACGAGCTAAAAAAATAACTTGCCCATTAAAAGAGGAAATAAAAAGTAGCTTTTGCTGCAAAACTAAACCTCAGTTTGGAGCTATTGTCCATAGTATTTCTTTTCACTAGATGGCACTTTCTACTTGTCCACTTATTGTCCGATAGGACATTTTCCGTCGGAAATTCCAACCGTGTGTACGGGGCATAAGACTAACATGCAAGGCATTGTCAAAAAAATGGTGATTTCAAAAGTATCTCAAGATTTAAATCCATTGTCAATGAGGTTGTCCAGCAATGCATATCCTTGCCAATCACAATGAACATTGCAGGGATTTTAACAAACTTTATTGCAGGTTCATACCTTTTGTTATTCTGAAAGAATAGCTATTTGTTTGTCTATGTCTGTGTGCAGAGTGAATCTGTATGGGAGTGGTTTTAGAATTATAAATCAGCTGCTGCACCTGCAGGGTTCTAATCAGGAAAATGGCAAGGTCTGTATCCCATCCATGAATGGATTAACTAAACAAAATTTTGATACAGTATCCAATTTTAGTTTAGGTTGAAAAGGTATGTGTCAGACAGTAATACATATATAAAGGCTGTTCAAAGGGTTTTTCTAGTGGGAGTCAGGAGGGTGTGTGGTTGTCAGATTCAAGAGGGTATACTGAATAATCCCAAGCTTTCCCAGTTTTACCAAATAGGGGTAGGTTACCATCAATCTTTGCAGTCATGTGTTCCATCCTGGGTATGTCTGCAACTATGCAAAGAAAATGGTGGAAAGAAGGAGGGGAAGAAGAGAGCCAATGCCTAGGGATGGCTCGTTTCGCTGCCAGCAATATAAAGGACCCAAGTTTCTGTAATGATTTGGAGATGCCCGGAAAAGGGAGGCCCAGGAGGAAATACATAGGATTCAATTGAATGGTTGTAGAGAGTAATGTTTGTAATAATTTTTGGCCCTCAGACCAGTATGGGCCAATGGCAGGACATTCCCAGAAGATATGGAAGTGAGTGCCCACAAACTCTCCACATATCCAGCATAGGTCAGAGACAGAGGGGTTATGAGAGTGTAACAAATCGGGAGTTCTGTACCAAAAGAATAGTATCTTAATGGCAGTTTCTTTTTGTGCTACACATCGTGAGATTTTTGAGGATGATTCCTAAAGTTTTCCCCAGTCTAGCAATGAGATTGGGCGGTTCAATATTTGGGACCATTTTTTCATGTAGTTGTGTGAGGAGTCTGTTAGAGGGGGCGTCTCATGAAGCATTTTATATATGGATGAAATTAATTTGGGTTCGTATGGGCCATTTGCACATAATATTTCAAAGTCTGTGGGTTTCTCCCACGTACACAGGATCGGACTTTTTGGCCGGACTATCCGGCGGACAATCCGCCGGACTTTCCAGCGGAGGTCCGCCGGACTTTCCGAACGTGCGGACTTGCCCAGACACGCCCGGACTTTTCCGGCAGACAATCCGCCGGAGTTTTGGCAGGGGGCCGCCGGACTTTTACACGGAGTAAAGTCCGTTCATTTATAACATGACTCCAGGTAGACGGGACTAGCAAAGGAAGTCAATGCCGCCGGCTCGATCAGCGAGATTAACACCTCGCGAGCCCCGTCACCTGATATGGATTTAAAGGGGAATCCCTACCACCTTGTCCCCATGTTGATGAGGACAAGAGCCTCTTCCCGACAACCCTGGCCGTTGGTTGTTGGGGTGTGCGGGCGGGGGGCTTATCGGAATCCGGGAGCCCCCTTTAATAAGGAGGCCTCCAGATTCTGGCCCCCCACCCTAAGTGAATGAGTATGGGGTACGATGTATCCCTACCCATTCACCTGGTAAAAAAAGTGTAAATAAAACACACAACACAAGTTTTTAAAATACTTTATTACACAGCTCCGGGGGTCTTCTTCCATCTTGGGGGTCTTCTCGCTGGACTCCTCCACTATCTTCTGCTAGCTCTTTTACTAGCAGATGAGCATGGCTTTCTCCTTCGTCGCCGCCGTCCTCTGGGGGTCTTGTTCCGACTTCGGGGGTCTTGTCCCGCTCTTCTGTTCTTCATGCTTCTGTCTGCATCTGCTTCTTCTTCTTTCTTCATCCGATGTTGACACGACGCTGTCTCCGCTTCTAATGGCCTAGACATGTTGCACGGCCAGTTATATAGGGACAAGGGGCGGGGTCACCGGATCATGTCACATGGTGACCCGCCCCCTTATGATGTCACAGTGCCAGCATCCTCCGGGACTGTGATATCATAAGGGGGTGGGGTCACCATGTGACATGAGACGGTGGCCCCGCCCCTTGGCCCTATATAACTGGCCACGCAACACATCTGGGCCATTAGAAGCGGAGACAGCGTTGTGTCAACATCAGATGAAGAAAGAAGAACAAGAAGCAGAAGGCGGCGGCGACGGCGACAGAAGCCCGGGCCACCGCTAGTAAAAGAGCTGCAAGAAGAAAGCGGAGGCCCGGAAAGAAGAACAGAAGAGCGGGACAAGACCCCCGAAGTCAGAACAAGACCTCCGCTAGTAAAAGAGCTAGCAGAAGATAGCGGAGGAGTCCGGCGAGAAGACCCCCCAAGACGGAAGAAGACCTCTGTGTGATGAACGCGGGTGTCAGATTCCTGCCCTCCTCGCTAACTTGCGACGAGGGACCGGCCAACCTCACACCACCAACAATGCCACTCTCAGCAGCGCCCAGCACAAAGATTTTCCAGCTTGCAGGACCACAATCTATGTGCGAGCAGCCTGAGAGCGATTGTCACTGGGCTAATTACAAAATTAACCCTTTAACTGCCACCACCCCCGTTTTAAAATACCAAGCACTACAAATTATAAGTTTAGAATAAGCGTCTACAACACACACTGCCACCACAGAGTCTGGTCTGCTCCGAAGCCTTAGCCCCCGTACACACAATTTTTCCGACGGATTTTGTCCGACACTGGTGTTGCATACACATGGTTGGACAAAGTTGTCAGAAAATCCGATCATTCTGAACGTGGTGACGTTCGTTGCGTATGACGGAACTATGTAGAGGCTAGTAGGCAATAGCTTTGGTCTTGTAATTTGATCTGAGCATGCGTTGCACTTTGTCCGTCGGAATTCTCTACACACGATCGGAAAAAGTCCGATCGGATTTTGTTTTCGGAAAATTTGAGAGCAGGAACTACGACGGAAAAAGTCTGATGGAGCCCACACACGGCCAGATTTTCTGACAACATGGTCCGATTGGACATTTTCCGTCTGAATTTTCAACCGTGTGTACGGGGCATTACTCTACAACAGTAGCGCCCTTTTAAGAGGCAGGTTCGTTTATAGCTTGCATTAAGAGCTTTAGAGACAAGGTTTAACACTTTTCAACATAAGGGTTTATTATGAAAAGGTCAAAGTTAATGCCAATAAAACATTTACAGAAAAAGGATGTTTCAAAAGATAAAGACAATATACAGCCACAATGAAGTAAGGTAGAATTGGGAAGGAAGAATACTTGCAATTAATGTCTGAGGGTTGATCAGAGTTTGATCGATGAGCAAAGGTGATCGGTTCTCAAACTTGGCACATGTTCCTGCTTGGATGGTAAAAGGAGAACTGACCATTATCTTGGCATCTCCTCTTTTCTGTCAAATCAAAAGGGGTGTTGACAGCGACCAGTGACCAATCGTCTGGTCATCTTGTTTAGGGGTTGGTTGCTGGGAGGTGTCTACACACATGACCCTGTCCCAGGTACACTTTGTGATACATATTCATATCTCTGCCTCTCTACTGTTTATAGACTGCAGGTATTCATTTTAGTGATCAGCGTGATATTTGCTTTAAAACAAGTACACACATTACAGGTTTCTGAGTTCAGGGTTACCTAGGAGGAATAAGGGGTCCCAGTGGCTTCCCATATGACCTGACATAGGGGTGTCTGGATTTGAAATGTTATAATTTATCTGAGGAAACTGAATATGTTCACATTATGGCTGTGCGGTTATTACTTTGAAAGTTATGAAACATGCTGGAGTTTCAGGACCAAACTAAACTGTCTGCACTCTATGTGGTTTGAGGTATGTATGACAGATATCTTTTGGTTCTCTGAATGGAGATGGTGACAGTTTTATGACAGGCCTGAATATCCTGCCAGGAGACATGAGTCATGTTTACTGACCTAGCCTGGTTTTGCTTCCTTTGCTGAGATAACCTTTCGTTCCTTTTGAACTTTTAAAAGCTTTGAATTCCTAAAACAAGGAGGGAGGAGGGAGTTCAGAGTTTTCTGTAATGTTACATGGTTAGCCAAGCTGTCATGGCTGTGTTCCAAACAACATGGCAACTAGCTACAGCGTTTCATGTCCAGTACGTGATATCGTTACACCTTCCCCCTTAGGTGGTTGCATGGGAGGGAACTACAATTTCCCTCCTGACGCAACCGACTCTTGCGGGCTCAGCTTGTCGTGACAGCCCATCAGCATTGCCATGGGTGCTGCCTTTCTTATGCTGGATATTGAAATCGTATTGCTGTAGAATTAAGCTCCACAAAGTAGTTTGCCATTCTCCCCAGCAACACGATTTAGCCAGCTCAAGGGATTGTGATCACAGTGAAGTGCCGTCCATAAAGGTACGTTTGTAACTTCTGGAGGGCCCACACGATTGCAAGACACTCCTTTTCGATCGTGGCATATGCTACTTCCCTGAGAAGTAGCTTCCGGCTCAGGTAGAGGATGGGATACTTCTCTCCAGCATCATCCATCTGGCTCAGGACTGCACCAAATCCATAGGCAGAGGCATCCGTCTGCACTAGGAAATGGCGGGTGAAGTCTGGAGCCTGTAGCACAGGGGCGTGGGCCAGCGCCTCCTTCAAGGCCTAAAAATGCCTGATCACATTCTGGTGTCCAAGGCACCACCTTGGGCAGTTTCTTTTTGGTTAGGTCAGTCAGAGGTTTGGCCAGGCTACTATAGTTACATGGAGGAAGGAGAGTGCAGCGCTACGAAGTGAATGCTAGTAACACCATTCAGCTGTGAAAGTAAATGGCGGTAATACCCTTCAACTCCTCAAATTGTGATAAAAAAGTGAAGTGTAAACCAGCGTAAACGTGGCAAGTATCTATTCCTCAGTGACAACTATAGGAAAGGAACCTGTAAACAAAGGTGCAAACAATAGTGATGGTGCGCACAATGAGAATCACCAATGACATATATTCCTCTATGGTATCTGGAGGAAATACTGTGAACCTAGAAAAAAATTAGTAACACAAATAATATTTAAAGTAAACACATTACAGTCCCAAGAACGAGTCCTCAATGTTGATTGGGGAACTAATTCCTAGATGCATTGGAAGTGAGAATTATCGTATCAGATGGTGATAAAACAACAAAAGTCCAACGTGATGATCTGTGAATGACTTGAGACCCAAACAGTCCTAAGCCGAATCTTCAGGTATACACACTTAGATGTGGGAGAGTAAAGATGTACGCTTACCGGAACTGGTGGACTCCCTGTCAGCAACAGGGAGTCGAACGGGCATACAGAGGCTCTAGGTAGCCTACAATCTCGATGTCCCAGGCAGACAGACGAACTGTGCAGAGTCCCTCACAGCTGGGCCAACAGGATCAGTCAGTCAGGATGAGGGTGGCTGTCATGGAATCTGGGTGCCCATGGGAGGGATGGAAACTCCTGGACGGCCACTTGATGGATAGAGAGTAAGGTAGGCGAATGGTGGACGCTCACTTGTAGATGAAGCGGGAGTGGACTTGGAGTACTCTCCCAATGGATGTCCAACCATATAGAGAAAAAATAATAAAAAACAATCGGAGGAGACTCCAATAGTATAGATCAATAGAGTAGGTTTTTATTGAAAAACCGATTACAAAAAACAAATGGTAGGGTAAAAGTGATCACAATTAAAAGCAGTGTGGGTGTAGGTATGTCCTGGCCCGACGCGTTTCGTCTGTAGTAGACTTCAACTGGGGCATATAACCATTCACCTACACTGCACATATATATATAGATATCTAAACATGATTATCATCCAATCAGGGAATGTAAACATGTGACATGATAGTTACCTAGTCTGATAGGACCAGATCCGATCATGTGATGGGAAATGTGATCCCCCAGGGGATAGAGTGGCCAATGGGATGGGATTGTGGCAAGATGAGAAGTCCTGATAGGTGTCAACCTGACCACACCATCCCCAAACACTTGAACAAAAGCACATGTGAAAGTGGCGCCAAAAAGGAAAGCCAATGGGTGATCGAACAGAGCCCCTGGGCGGGGTCCACAGTCCCCATTAGATCGGAAATGGTTGGTCAAAACATGCTCTGGGCCAATCGCCTTAAAGAGCCAATGGGCGGTATCCTTAAACCACCAATGACACAACACCTAGTGAGCATCAAACAGGAACAGGCGTGACCAACATCAAGGTCAAACTCCATTGGGTAGTAGCATCCAATGGAGCGACGCCGGCACCACGCTCGTTCACGTCCTCCAATATGTGCACATGCGACTATCCAAATGGCCGGTCCAATGAGACCGGACAGTGATGTCACATGTGTCCT
This sequence comes from Lithobates sylvaticus, assembly GCA_028564925.1. Taxonomy (NCBI): domain Eukaryota; kingdom Metazoa; phylum Chordata; class Amphibia; order Anura; family Ranidae; genus Lithobates; species Lithobates sylvaticus. Next base: position 285,374,318 of record CM053029.1, read on the forward strand.
ACAGTCCAATGACAGGGCGGGCATTCAAATCAATGAAGATCCCTCGCCGATCACGTGACATGTGGTCACCTGACGCACCAGAGGTCAGATGACCATTCGGGACCAAGGGGAGGGCGGCGCCAAAGGCGCTGAGCGTATCAATAGACTGACAGGCACTCTGAAAAACAGAGGGGGCCGTCTTAGGACTTGTAAAGGTCACATGGCTAAGCTGAAGCCTAACGCGTGCGTCATGACGTCACGCGTAGGAGGCTGGACCATGGGCTCAAAATGGACCGGAGTTTAATACGGAAAAACAAAACATTCTATCTGGCCAATGGACGTGTGGAAACACGGTTTTCCTAAGGACTGCTCCTCCCCTTGTTCCTCAATCTTGGACCAGTGACCTCTAGTGGTGAAATGAAAATAATAAGATGTGAGAAATACAAAAATAATGGATGTGAAAAAATAGAGATGACACACTAGCGCCATCTTGTGTGTATTTAACATAGTGAATAGATAACCATTCCAAGTGTTGTATTTTAGCATAATAGAGACCCCTTCTAAATGCATGATAAGATAGAATGGGACAAGTGAACACAAATAATATGTGAAAAAACCGACATGTAGAGTGGACAACTAACTGTATCCACCTAAAACTCATAAATCTATCTCATGGACATATCTGAAGCCACAAATGCATGATAAGATAGAATGGGACAAGTGAACACAAATAATATGTGAAAAAACCGACATGTAGAGTGGACAACTAGCTGTATCCACCTAAAACTCATAAATCTATCTCATGGACATATCTGAAGCCACGGAGATATATGAATGAAAAGATGAATAATGACTGAGGACTGAAGCAATAGTGAATAAGAAAGTGTATTAAATCAAATCAAGCTGTATTAATAAAAGAGTTGATATCCCACTCGACATTCAAACCGAATGGCGAGTAGGTACGGAGCTCATAGATCCAGTAAGTTTCGAGGCGAGAAACACCCCGCACACGGGACTCTCCTCTCCAATGAGGGACGAATTGGTCAATGACCAGAAATTGTGTCCCAATGGGATCGCGCTGGTGGCATTCTAGATAATGTCGGGGAACGCTATGATTGGTTTTGCCTTTTTTAATGTTGTTAATGTGCTCATTTACCCGGATGGAAAAGGTCCTAATTGTGCGTCCAATATACTGTTTTTTTACATGGACAGGTCAAAAGGTACACAATATAGCGAGTCGCACAAGTGGTGAAACATTTCATGGAGTAGATGCGTGAAGTGGTGGAAGACTGGAACGTATCACTCTTTCTCCTGCCGCTGATGTTATGTAAACACACATTACACCTACGGCAGGGAAAGTATCCCTTACATTGAAAAAAGAAGGAAACCTTTTTGGGGGGATCAATAACATTAGGGGCAATCTGGCCCTGTATAGATCTGGCACCCCTGAATATGACACCCGCTTTTTCAGGTATTGCGGAGTGGAGAACTCTATCGTTCTGAAGTACTCCCCAATGTTTTTTTATGATGTGTTTGATTTGCATAGACTGTACGGAGAAGGTGGTAAAAAAGGACCATTTGAATTTCATATCAGTGGTCTTTTTGGTTTGTGTTTCTAGTAGGGCCTTACGATCTAACTGATGAATACGGTCAATCTCCCCATTAAGATCTTCCGACCTGTAGCCCTTCTCCAAGAAACGTTGTCTGAGTACAGCGGCCTGTCTGGAGAAGTCTTCCACTCTAGTACAATTCCTCCGTAAACTGAGGAATTGACTACGAGGCACTGACTTGAGCCATTGGGAATGATGGCAACTATCGACCGGAATGTACCCATTCCGGTCGGTAGGTTTGAAATATGTACTAAACTGTAGTTTCTGATCGACAACTTTGATCTCAAGATCCAAAAAGTTGACACTAACAGAACTGGCCTCATGGCATAGGCGGATGCCCCTGTCGTTGGAATTGAGCAGAGATATGAATGTATCAAGCGACTCGCGATTGCCCCTCCATAGGAGGAGGATGTCGTCTATGTACCTCGCCCAGAAGACCAATTCTGGTCTCCTGAGGGCATAGACGACATCCTCCTCCCATTTGGCCATAAACAAGTTTGCGAGGCTGGGCGCAAACTTAGCGCCCATCGCCACTCCGCGCTTTTGTAAGTAGAACCTGTTCTGAAACCAGAAGTAATTGTGCTGGGCCGCGAATCTGAGCAGATCCATGATGAAGTTCCGCTGTATAAGAGGTATCGAAACACTCTGGGATAGATAGTGTTCGACTGCCTCAAAACCTAAATTGTGCGGAATGCACGTGTAGAGTGCAGCCACATCTGCTGTTACTAATAGCGTGTCATCAAGATGGGTGACTACTTCCAATTTTCTGATGGTATCGCCAGTGTCCTTCAAATATGAAGGCACGAGCTTAACCAACGGCTGCAGGTAGAAATCGACATATTTGCCTATTCTAGCCGTAACGGAATCTATCCCGCTGACTATCGGCCGCCCCGGGGGGTGGACGGGATTTTTATGTACCTTGGGAAGGTAATAGATTGTGGGAATCCGGGGTACTACGGGTATCAAAAAACTCCTCTCTTTCTTATCAAGAATGCCTAGAGACGAGCCTTCCTCAACAAGGGCAGTCAAACCCCTTTTAAAGAGAGTAGTAGGGTCGTTGGGAATAGGAGTATATGTGTCAGTGTCACTCAAGATAGTATCCATTTCCTTAATATAATCGTCTTTATCAAGAACGACTATACCACCGCCTTTATCGGCTGGCCTAATGATTAAATTCTTTCGATCACACAATTGCTTCAGTCCTGTTTTAACTTGATGGTTAATATGTACCCTTTTATTGGGTAGTCTCTCAAGGTCTTGTAAGACCAAACTACGACTTTGAACAAGTTTTCTACTTTCATCGATATTCAAAAATTTGTCCGAAAATTAAATATACAAAGACACTTTCTTACTACACCCACCTACAATACTACTAGGGTATCAGATGGTCAGGTTCATTCAGGACTATCCAACCCCTCGTTGTTCAATCCCCCTGGGGCGATGGCCCCTTCTTTACAGGTTTTTCGTAGTTTGGTCTTACAAGACCTTGAGAGACTACCCAATAAAAGGGTACATATTAACCATCAAGTTAAAACAGGACTGAAGCAATTGTGTGATCGAAAGAATTTAATCATTAGGCCAGCCGATAAAGGCGGTGGTATAGTCGTTCTTGATAAAGACGATTATATTAAGGAAATGGATACTATCTTGAGTGACACTGACACATATACTCCTATTCCCAACGACCCTACTACTCTCTTTAAAAGGGGTTTGACTGCCCTTGTTGAGGAAGGCTCGTCTCTAGGCATTCTTGATAAGAAAGAGAGGAGTTTTTTGATACCCGTAGTACCCCGGATTCCCACAATCTATTACCTTCCCAAGGTACATAAAAATCCCGTCCACCCCCCGGGGCGGCCGATAGTCAGCGGGATAGATTCCGTTACGGCTAGAATAGGCAAATATGTCGATTTCTACCTGCAGCCGTTGGTTAAGCTCGTGCCTTCATATTTGAAGGACACTGGCGATACCATCAGAAAATTGGAAGTAGTCACCCATCTTGATGACACGCTATTAGTAACAGCAGATGTGGCTGCACTCTACACGTGCATTCCGCACAATTTAGGTTTTGAGGCAGTCGAACACTATCTATCCCAGAGTGTTTCGATACCTCTTATACAGCGGAACTTCATCATGGATCTGCTCAGATTCGCGGCCCAGCACAATTACTTCTGGTTTCAGAACAGGTTCTACTTACAAAAGCGCGGAGTGGCGATGGGCGCTAAGTTTGCGACCAAGCCTCGCGAACTTGTTTATGGCCAAATGGGAGGAGGATGTCGTCTATGCCCTCAGGAGACCAGAATTGGTCTTCTGGGCGAGGTACATAGACGACATCCTCCTCCTATGGAGGGGCAATCGCGAGTCGCTTGATACATTCATATCTCTGCTCAATTCCAACGACAGGGGCATCCGCCTATGCCATGAGGCCAGTTCTGTTAGTGTCAACTTTTTGGATCTTGAGATCAAAGTTGTCGATCAGAAACTACAGTTTAGTACATATTTCAAACCTACCGACCGGAATGGGTACATTCCGGTCGATAGTTGCCATCATTCCCAATGGCTCAAGTCAGTGCCTCATAGTCAATTCCTCCGTTTACGGAGGAATTGTACTAGAGTGGAAGACTTCTCCAGACAGGCCGCTGTACTCAGACAACGTTTCTTGGAGAAGGGCTACAGGTCGGAAGATCTTAATGGGGAGATTGACCGTATTCATCAGTTAGATCGTAAGGCCCTACTAGAAACACAAACCAAAAAGACCACTGATATGAAATTCAAATGGTCCTTTTTTACCACCTTCTCCGTACAGTCTATGCAAATCAAACACATCATAAAAAAACATTGGGGAGTACTTCAGAACGATAGAGTTCTCCACTCCGCAATACCTGAAAAAGCGGGTGTCATATTCAGGGGTGCCAGATCTATACAGGGCCAGATTGCCCCTAATGTTATTGATCCCCCCAAAAAGGTTTCCTTCTTTTTTCAATGTAAGGGATACTTTCCCTGCCGTAGGTGTAATGTGTGTTTACATAACATCAGCGGCAGGAGAAAGAGTGATACGTTCCAGTCTTCCACCACTTCACGCATCTACTCCATGAAATGTTTCACCACTTGTGCGACTCGCTATATTGTGTACCTTTTGACCTGTCCATGTAAAAAACAGTATATTGGACGCACAATTAGGACCTTTTCCATCCGGGTAAATGAGCACATTAACAACATTAAAAAAGGCAAAACCAATCATAGCGTTCCCCGACATTATCTAGAATGCCACCAGCGCGATCCCATTGGGACACAATTTCTGGTCATTGACCAATTCGTCCCTCATTGGAGAGGAGAGTCCCGTGTGCGGGGTGTTTCTCGCCTCGAAACTTACTGGATCTATGAGCTCCGTACCTACTCGCCATTCGGTTTGAATGTCGAGTGGGATATCAACTCTTTTATTAATACAGCTTGATTTGATTTAATACACTTTCTTATTCACTATTGCTTCAGTCCTCAGTCATTATTCATCTTTTCATTCATATATCTCCGTGGCTTCAGATATGTCCATGAGATAGATTTATGAGTTTTAGGTGGATACAGCTAGTTGTCCACTCTACATGTCGGTTTTTTCACATATTATTTGTGTTCACTTGTCCCATTCTATCTTATCATGCATTTGTGGCTTCAGATATGTCCATGAGATAGATTTATGAGTTTTAGGTGGATACAGTTAGTTGTCCACTCTACATGTCGGTTTTTTCACATATTATTTGTGTTCACTTGTCCCATTCTATCTTATCATGCATTTAGAAGGGGTCTCTATTATGCTAAAATACAACACTTGGAATGGTTATCTATTCACTATGTTAAATACACACAAGATGGCGCTAGTGTGTCATCTCTATTTTTTCACATCCATTATTTTTGTATTTCTCACATCTTATTATTTTCATTTCACCACTAGAGGTCACTGGTCCAAGATTGAGGAACAAGGGGAGGAGCAGTCCTTAGGAAAACCGTGTTTCCACACGTCCATTGGCCAGATAGAATGTTTTGTTTTTCCGTATTAAACTCCGGTCCATTTTGAGCCCATGGTCCAGCCTCCTACGCGTGACGTCATGACGCACGCGTTAGGCTTCAGCTTAGCCATGTGACCTTTACAAGTCCTAAGACGGCCCCCTCTGTTTTTCAGAGTGCCTGTCAGTCTATTGATACGCTCAGCGCCTTTGGCGCCGCCCTCCCCTTGGTCCCGAATGGTCATCTGACCTCTGGTGCGTCAGGTGACCACATGTCACGTGATCGGCGAGGGATCTTCATTGATTTGAATGCCCGCCCTGTCATTGGACTGTAGGACACATGTGACATCACTGTCCGGTCTCATTGGACCGGCCATTTGGATAGTCGCATGTGCACATATTGGAGGACGTGAACGAGCGTGGTGCCGGCGTCGCTCCATTGGATGCTACTACCCAATGGAGTTTGACCTTGATGTTGGTCACGCCTGTTCCTGTTTGATGCTCACTAGGTGTTGTGTCATTGGTGGTTTAAGGATACCGCCCATTGGCTCTTTAAGGCGATTGGCCCAGAGCATGTTTTGACCAACCATTTCCGATCTAATGGGGACTGTGGACCCCGCCCAGGGGCTCTGTTCGATCACCCATTGGCTTTCCTTTTTGGCGCCACTTTCACATGTGCTTTTGTTCAAGTGTTTGGGGATGGTGTGGTCAGGTTGACACCTATCAGGACTTCTCATCTTGCCACAATCCCATCCCATTGGCCACTCTATCCCCTGGGGGATCACATTTCCCATCACATGATCGGATCTGGTCCTATCAGACTAGGTAACTATCATGTCACATGTTTACATTCCCTGATTGGATGATAATCATGTTTAGATATCTATATATATATGTGCAGTGTAGGTGAATGGTTATATGCCCCAGTTGAAGTCTACTACAGACGAAACGCGTCGGGCCAGGACATACCTACACCCACACTGCTTTTAATTGTGATCACTTTTACCCTACCATTTGTTTTTTGTAATCGGTTTTTCAATAAAAACCTACTCTATTGATCTATACTATTGGAGTCTCCTCCGATTGTTTTTTATTATTTTTTCTCTATATGGTTGGACATCCATTGGGAGAGTACTCCAAGTCCACTCCCGCTTCATCTACAAGTGAGCGTCCACCATTCGCCTACCTTACTCTCTATCCATCAAGTGGCCGTCCAGGAGTTTCCATCCCTCCCATGGGCACCCAGATTCCATGACAGCCACCCTCATCCTGACTGACTGATCCTGTTGGCCCAGCTGTGAGGGACTCTGCACAGTTCGTCTGTCTGCCTGGGACATCGAGATTGTAGGCTACCTAGAGCCTCTGTATGCCCGTTCGACTCCCTGTTGCTGACAGGGAGTCCACCAGTTCCGGTAAGCGTACATCTTTACTCTCCCACATCTAAGTGTGTATACCTGAAGATTCGGCTTAGGACTGTTTGGGTCTCAAGTCATTCACAGATCATCACGTTGGACTTTTGTTGTTTTATCACCATCTGATACGATAATTCTCACTTCCAATGCATCTAGGAATTAGTTCCCCAATCAACATTGAGGACTCGTTCTTGGGACTGTAATGTGTTTACTTTAAATATTATTTGTGTTACTAATTTTTTTCTAGGTTCACAGTATTTCCTCCAGATACCATAGAGGAATATATGTCATTGGTGATTCTCATTGTGCGCACCATCACTATTGTTTGCACCTTTGTTTACAGGTTCCTTTCCTATAGTTGTCACTGAGGAATAGATACTTGCCACGTTTACGCTGGTTTACACTTCACTTTTTTTATCACAATTTGAGGAGTTGAAGGGTATTACCGCCATTTACTTTCACAGCTGAATGGTGTTACTACCATTCACTTCTTAGCGCTGCACTCTCCTTCCTCCATTGTCCATCGAATACTTGTCTTATTCTAGTGCTGCTGCTATACTTCACTGTGTGTTTTTTTGAGTTTAGCGCTGTAATTCTCTCCACCTATACATTTTCACATTGACTTTTTTAATTATAGCTGCTACTCACACGTCTTTAGAAATATGGACGTTTTTGAATATAGAACCTCCAGGTTACTCAACACTGATGTGGTTTTTTCCTCTACCGGATCTGAAACAGAGATTAGCGGTATGTTCATGAGACTTAAAAATCTCATGACCACAGAGATTCATATCCAATGGGATACAGCTTTTCTTGAACAATATGTCAGAGAAAAGATGGTGCCCAGAGGTTTGAGGTGGGACGTTTCCCCTCAACAAGGAGATATGGACACTGATATTTGGTTTGGTTATTTCAATGAAGTGGGTATTCAGCTTCTTACATTTCTAATCGAAAGAAAGCAACTGAAACTCACTAATATTGATAAAGAGATCAAAGATCTCAAAGATAAGTTGAGTCCTTACAAAACCTCCGTTGAGTATATCTCCCTTTCTACTAATCTTAAAAATCATTTGGAGAAAGAGGAGAAGGATCAAAGATTAAAAAAACAGAAAAAATACAACAGGGATGTTACGGATTATAAATCCAAGACTGTCTTCAACTGGCAGAAAAAAGTCATCTCTGCCAACGTTAACCCAGAAATGGAGGTCACACAGTCTGACAATCCTAGTGCCGATAGGAGATTGATGTATGATCCCCATTATACGGAAGGGTCCATACGACCCCCTCCTGTGTTCCAACCAGGCAAACCTGCACCTCCCAAAAACTTTGAACCCCGGGGGAAACCGTATAATTCAAACGGATATCCACCTCCAAACCTTAGAGGTAGGGGCCCCCCTAATAATAAAAACAGAGGTGCTTACCAGGGTCCATATAGAGACACTTACCATTATAACAGTCCTAGAGGACACTCTACTGGTTGGCATGGTTCACGTGAAGATTACTACCATGGCGGCCAGGAGAACGGCTATAGGACTCCCATTCGACAAAATTCACGTCCATTCCCTGTCCCAGAGACTAGAAGGAATGATGTACATTATGATGCATATGGATATATGGGGAGAGATGACGAGTCTTATCTCCGTTCTCCATATGAGTATAACTCCAATAGAGATGGACGTTCATATCCTTTGGATTTTCCCAGGTCTGTGCAAGACTACCCGGGAAATTCAAAAGGAAACGAGGGACCCGAGGTGGCCGGCGGGTCCAAAGCCAAAAGAAAAAGGACCTGACCAGTTCGGGCCTATTCAATTTAAGTACTGTTTGTTTATCAGATGAAGAAAAGCTTGTTCTTGACAAGGGTCTCAAATATGTCCCTCCTAGGACTTTGAACAAGTTTTCTACTTTCATCGATATTCAAAAATTTGTCCGAAAATTAAATATACAAAGACACTTTCTTACTACACCCACCTACAATACTACTAGGGTATCAGATGGTCAGGTTCATTCAGGACTATCCAACCCCTCGTTGTTCAATCCCCCTGGGGCGATGGCCCCTTCTTTACAGGTTTTTCGTAGTTTGGTCTTACAAGACCTTGAGAGACTACCCAATAAAAGGGTACATATTAACCATCAAGTTAAAACAGGACTGAAGCAATTGTGTGATCGAAAGAATTTAATCATTAGGCCAGCCGATAAAGGCGGTGGTATAGTCGTTCTTGATAAAGACGATTATATTAAGGAAATGGATACTATCTTGAGTGACACTGACACATATACTCCTATTCCCAACGACCCTACTACTCTCTTTAAAAGGGGTTTGACTGCCCTTGTTGAGGAAGGCTCGTCTCTAGGCATTCTTGATAAGAAAGAGAGGAGTTTTTTGATACCCGTAGTACCCCGGATTCCCACAATCTATTACCTTCCCAAGGTACATAAAAATCCCGTCCACCCCCCGGGGCGGCCGATAGTCAGCGGGATAGATTCCGTTACGGCTAGAATAGGCAAATATGTCGATTTCTACCTGCAGCCGTTGGTTAAGCTCGTGCCTTCATATTTGAAGGACACTGGCGATACCATCAGAAAATTGGAAGTAGTCACCCATCTTGATGACACGCTATTAGTAACAGCAGATGTGGCTGCACTCTACACGTGCATTCCGCACAATTTAGGTTTTGAGGCAGTCGAACACTATCTATCCCAGAGTGTTTCGATACCTCTTATACAGCGGAACTTCATCATGGATCTGCTCAGATTCGCGGCCCAGCACAATTACTTCTGGTTTCAGAACAGGTTCTACTTACAAAAGCGCGGAGTGGCGATGGGCGCTAAGTTTGCGCCCAGCCTCGCGAACTTGTTTATGGCCAAATGGGAGGAGGATGTCGTCTATGCCCTCAGGAGACCAGAATTGGTCTTCTGGGCGAGGTACATAGACGACATCCTCCTCCTATGGAGGGGCAATCGCGAGTCGCTTGATACATTCATATCTCTGCTCAATTCCAACGACAGGGGCATCCGCCTATGCCATGAGGCCAGTTCTGTTAGTGTCAACTTTTTGGATCTTGAGATCAAAGTTGTCGATCAGAAACTACAGTTTAGTACATATTTCAAACCTACCGACCGGAATGGGTACATTCCGGTCGATAGTTGCCATCATTCCCAATGGCTCAAGTCAGTGCCTCGTAGTCAATTCCTCCGTTTACGGAGGAATTGTACTAGAGTGGAAGACTTCTCCAGACAGGCCGCTGTACTCAGACAACGTTTCTTGGAGAAGGGCTACAGGTCGGAAGATCTTAATGGGGAGATTGACCGTATTCATCAGTTAGATCGTAAGGCCCTACTAGAAACACAAACCAAAAAGACCACTGATATGAAATTCAAATGGTCCTTTTTTACCACCTTCTCCGTACAGTCTATGCAAATCAAACACATCATAAAAAAACATTGGGGAGTACTTCAGAACGATAGAGTTCTCCACTCCGCAATACCTGAAAAAGCGGGTGTCATATTCAGGGGTGCCAGATCTATACAGGGCCAGATTGCCCCTAATGTTATTGATCCCCCCAAAAAGGTTTCCTTCTTTTTTCAATGTAAGGGATACTTTCCCTGCCGTAGGTGTAATGTGTGTTTACATAACATCAGCGGCAGGAGAAAGAGTGATACGTTCCAGTCTTCCACCACTTCACGCATCTACTCCATGAAATGTTTCACCACTTGTGCGACTCGCTATATTGTGTACCTTTTGACCTGTCCATGTAAAAAAACAGTATATTGGACGCACAATTAGGACCTTTTCCATCCGGGTAAATGAGCACATTAACAACATTAAAAAAGGCAAAACCAATCATAGCGTTCCCCGACATTATCTAGAATGCCACCAGCGCGATCCCATTGGGACACAATTTCTGGTCATTGACCAATTCGTCCCTCATTGGAGAGGAGAGTCCCGTGTGCGGGGTGTTTCTCGCCTCGAAACTTACTGGATCTATGAGCTCCGTACCTACTCGCCATTCGGTTTGAATGTCGAGTGGGATATCAACTCTTTTATTAATACAGCTTGATTTGATTTAATACACTTTCTTATTCACTATTGCTTCAGTCCTCAGTCATTATTCATCTTTTCATTCATATATCTCCGTGGCTTCAGATATGTCCATGAGATAGATTTATGAGTTTTAGGTGGATACAGCTAGTTGTCCACTCTACATGTCGGTTTTTTCACATATTATTTGTGTTCACTTGTCCCATTCTATCTTATCATGCATTTGTGGCTTCAGATATGTCCATGAGATAGATTTATGAGTTTTAGGTGGATACAGTTAGTTGTCCACTCTACATGTCGGTTTTTTCACATATTATTTGTGTTCACTTGTCCCATTCTATCTTATCATGCATTTAGAAGGGGTCTCTATTATGCTAAAATACAACACTTGGAATGGTTATCTATTCACTATGTTAAATACACACAAGATGGCGCTAGTGTGTCATCTCTATTTTTTCACATCCATTATTTTTGTATTTCTCACATCTTATTATTTTCATTTCACCACTAGAGGTCACTGGTCCAAGATTGAGGAACAAGGGGAGGAGCAGTCCTTAGGAAAACCGTGTTTCCACACGTCCATTGGCCAGATAGAATGTTTTGTTTTTCCGTATTAAACTCCGGTCCATTTTGAGCCCATGGTCCAGCCTCCTACGCGTGACGTCATGACGCACGCGTTAGGCTTCAGCTTAGCCATGTGACCTTTACAAGTCCTAAGACGGCCCCCTCTGTTTTTCAGAGTGCCTGTCAGTCTATTGATACGCTCAGCGCCTTTGGCGCCGCCCTCCCCTTGGTCCCGAATGGTCATCTGACCTCTGGTGCGTCAGGTGACCACATGTCACGTGATCGGCGAGGGATCTTCATTGATTTGAATGCCCGCCCTGTCATTGGACTGTAGGACACATGTGACATCACTGTCCGGTCTCATTGGACCGGCCATTTGGATAGTCGCATGTGCACATATTGGAGGACGTGAACGAGCGTGGTGCCGGCGTCGCTCCATTGGATGCTACTACCCAATGGAGTTTGACCTTGATGTTGGTCACGCCTGTTCCTGTTTGATGCTCACTAGGTGTTGTGTCATTGGTGGTTTAAGGATACCGCCCATTGGCTCTTTAAGGCGATTGGCCCAGAGCATGTTTTGACCAACCATTTCCGATCTAATGGGGACTGTGGACCCCGCCCAGGGGCTCTGTTCGATCACCCATTGGCTTTCCTTTTTGGCGCCACTTTCACATGTGCTTTTGTTCAAGTGTTTGGGGATGGTGTGGTCAGGTTGACACCTATCAGGACTTCTCATCTTGCCACAATCCCATCCCATTGGCCACTCTATCCCCTGGGGGATCACATTTCCCATCACATGATCGGATCTGGTCCTATCAGACTAGGTAACTATCATGTCACATGTTTACATTCCCTGATTGGATGATAATCATGTTTAGATATCTATATATATATGTGCAGTGTAGGTGAATGGTTATATGCCCCAGTTGAAGTCTACTACAGACGAAACGCGTCGGGCCAGGACATACCTACACCCACACTGCTTTTAATTGTGATCACTTTTACCCTACCATTTGTTTTTTGTAATCGGTTTTTCAATAAAAACCTACTCTATTGATCTATACTATTGGAGTCTCCTCCGATTGTTTTTTATTATTTTTTCTCTATATGGTTGGACATCCATTGGGAGAGTACTCCAAGTCCACTCCCGCTTCATCTACAAGTGAGCGTCCACCATTCGCCTACCTTACTCTCTATCCATCAAGTGGCCGTCCAGGAGTTTCCATCCCTCCCATGGGCACCCAGATTCCATGACAGCCACCCTCATCCTGACTGACTGATCCTGTTGGCCCAGCTGTGAGGGACTCTGCACAGTTCGTCTGTCTGCCTGGGACATCGAGATTGTAGGCTACCTAGAGCCTCTGTATGCCCGTTCGACTCCCTGTTGCTGACAGGGAGTCCACCAGTTCCGGTAAGCGTACATCTTTACTCTCCCACATCTAAGTGTGTATACCTGAAGATTCGGCTTAGGACTGTTTGGGTCTCAAGTCATTCACAGATCATCACGTTGGACTTTTGTTGTTTTATCACCATCTGATACGATAATTCTCACTTCCAATGCATCTAGGAATTAGTTCCCCAATCAACATTGAGGACTCGTTCTTGGGACTGTAATGTGTTTACTTTAAATATTATTTGTGTTACTAATTTTTTTCTAGGTTCACAGTATTTCCTCCAGATACCATAGAGGAATATATGTCATTGGTGATTCTCATTGTGCGCACCATCACTATTGTTTGCACCTTTGTTTACAGGTTCCTTTCCTATAGTTGTCACTGAGGAATAGATACTTGCCACGTTTACGCTGGTTTACACTTCACTTTTTTTATCACAATTTGAGGAGTTGAAGGGTATTACCGCCATTTACTTTCACAGCTGAATGGTGTTACTACCATTCACTTCTTAGCGCTGCACTCTCCTTCCTCCATTGTCCATCGAATACTTGTCTTATTCTAGTGCTGCTGCTATACTTCACTGTGTTTTTTTTTGAGTTTAGCGCTGTAATTCTCTCCACCTATACATTTTCACATTGACTTTTTTAATTATAGCTGCTACTCACACGTCTTTAGAAATATGGACGTTTTTGAATATAGAACCTCCAGGTTACTCAACACTGATGTGGTTTTTTCCTCTACCGGATCTGAAACAGAGATTAGCGGTATGTTCATGAGACTTAAAAATCTCATGACCACAGAGATTCATATCCAATGGGATACAGCTTTTCTTGAACAATATGTCAGAGAAAAGATGGTGCCCAGAGGTTTGAGGTGGGACGTTTCCCCTCAACAAGGAGATATGGACACTGATATTTGGTTTGGTTATTTCAATGAAGTGGGTATTCAGCTTCTTACATTTCTAATCGAAAGAAAGCAACTGAAACTCACTAATATTGATAAAGAGATCAAAGATCTCAAAGATAAGTTGAGTCCTTACAAAACCTCCGTTGAGTATATCTCCCTTTCTACTAATCTTAAAAATCATTTGGAGAAAGAGGAGAAGGATCAAAGATTAAAAAAACAGAAAAAATACAACAGGGATGTTACGGATTATAAATCCAAGACTGTCTTCAACTGGCAGAAAAAAGTCATCTCTGCCAACGTTAACCCAGAAATGGAGGTCACACAGTCTGACAATCCTAGTGCCGATAGGAGATTGATGTATGATCCCCATTATACGGAAGGGTCCATACGACCCCCTCCTGTGTTCCAACCAGGCAAACCTGCACCTCCCAAAAACTTTGAACCCCGGGGGAAACCGTATAATTCAAACGGATATCCACCTCCAAACCTTAGAGGTAGGGGCCCCCCTAATAATAAAAACAGAGGTGCTTACCAGGGTCCATATAGAGACACTTACCATTATAACAGTCCTAGAGGACACTCTACTGGTTGGCATGGTTCACGTGAAGATTACTACCATGGCGGCCAGGAGAACGGCTATAGGACTCCCATTCGACAAAATTCACGTCCATTCCCTGTCCCAGAGACTAGAAGGAATGATGTACATTATGATGCATATGGATATATGGGGAGAGATGACGAGTCTTATCTCCGTTCTCCATATGAGTATAACTCCAATAGAGATGGACGTTCATATCCTTTGGATTTTCCCAGGTCTGTGCAAGACTACCCGGGAAATTCAAAAGGAAACGAGGGACCCGAGGTGGCCGGCGGGTCCAAAGCCAAAAGAAAAAGGACCTGACCAGTTCGGGCCTATTCAATTTAAGTACTGTTTGTTTATCAGATGAAGAAAAGCTTGTTCTTGACAAGGGTCTCAAATATGTCCCTCCTAGGACTTTGAACAAGTTTTCTACTTTCATCGATATTCAAAAATTTGTCCGAAAATTAAATATACAAAGACACTTTCTTACTACACCCACCTACAATACTACTAGGGTATCAGATGGTCAGGTTCATTCAGGACTATCCAACCCCTCGTTGTTCAATCCCCCTGGGGCGATGGCCCCTTCTTTACAGGTTTTTCGTAGTTTGGTCTTACAAGACCTTGAGAGACTACCCAATAAAAGGGTACATATTAACCATCAAGTTAAAACAGGACTGAAGCAATTGTGTGATCGAAAGAATTTAATCATTAGGCCAGCCGATAAAGGCGGTGGTATAGTCGTTCTTGATAAAGACGATTATATTAAGGAAATGGATACTATCTTGAGTGACACTGACACATATACTCCTATTCCCAACGACCCTACTACTCTCTTTAAAAGGGGTTTGACTGCCCTTGTTGAGGAAGGCTCGTCTCTAGGCATTCTTGATAAGAAAGAGAGGAGTTTTTTGATACCCGTAGTACCCCGGATTCCCACAATCTATTACCTTCCCAAGGTACATAAAAATCCCGTCCACCCCCCGGGGCGGCCGATAGTCAGCGGGATAGATTCCGTTACGGCTAGAATAGGCAAATATGTCGATTTCTACCTGCAGCCGTTGGTTAAGCTCGTGCCTTCATATTTGAAGGACACTGGCGATACCATCAGAAAATTGGAAGTAGTCACCCATCTTGATGACACGCTATTAGTAACAGCAGATGTGGCTGCACTCTACACGTGCATTCCGCACAATTTAGGTTTTGAGGCAGTCGAACACTATCTATCCCAGAGTGTTTCGATACCTCTTATACAGCGGAACTTCATCATGGATCTGCTCAGATTCGCGGCCCAGCACAATTACTTCTGGTTTCAGAACAGGTTCTACTTACAAAAGCGCGGAGTGGCGATGGGCGCTAAGTTTGCGCCCAGCCTCGCGAACTTGTTTATGGCCAAATGGGAGGAGGATGTCGTCTATGCCCTCAGGAGACCAGAATTGGTCTTCTGGGCGAGGTACATAGACGACATCCTCCTCCTATGGAGGGGCAATCGCGAGTCGCTTGATACATTCATATCTCTGCTCAATTCCAACGACAGGGGCATCCGCCTATGCCATGAGGCCAGTTCTGTTAGTGTCAACTTTTTGGATCTTGAGATCAAAGTTGTCGATCAGAAACTACAGTTTAGTACATATTTCAAACCTACCGACCGGAATGGGTACATTCCGGTCGATAGTTGCCATCATTCCCAATGGCTCAAGTCAGTGCCTCGTAGTCAATTCCTCCGTTTACGGAGGAATTGTACTAGAGTGGAAGACTTCTCCAGACAGGCCGCTGTACTCAGACAACGTTTCTTGGAGAAGGGCTACAGGTCGGAAGATCTTAATGGGGAGATTGACCGTATTCATCAGTTAGATCGTAAGGCCCTACTAGAAACACAAACCAAAAAGACCACTGATATGAAATTCAAATGGTCCTTTTTTACCACCTTCTCCGTACAGTCTATGCAAATCAAACACATCATAAAAAAACATTGGGGAGTACTTCAGAACGATAGAGTTCTCCACTCCGCAATACCTGAAAAAGCGGGTGTCATATTCAGGGGTGCCAGATCTATACAGGGCCAGATTGCCCCTAATGTTATTGATCCCCCCAAAAAGGTTTCCTTCTTTTTTCAATGTAAGGGATACTTTCCCTGCCGTAGGTGTAATGTGTGTTTACATAACATCAGCGGCAGGAGAAAGAGTGATACGTTCCAGTCTTCCACCACTTCACGCATCTACTCCATGAAATGTTTCACCACTTGTGCGACTCGCTATATTGTGTACCTTTTGACCTGTCCATGTAAAAAAACAGTATATTGGACGCACAATTAGGACCTTTTCCATCCGGGTAAATGAGCACATTAACAACATTAAAAAAGGCAAAACCAATCATAGCGTTCCCCGACATTATCTAGAATGCCACCAGCGCGATCCCATTGGGACACAATTTCTGGTCATTGACCAATTCGTCCCTCATTGGAGAGGAGAGTCCCGTGTGCGGGGTGTTTCTCGCCTCGAAACTTACTGGATCTATGAGCTCCGTACCTACTCGCCATTCGGTTTGAATGTCGAGTGGGATATCAACTCTTTTATTAATACAGCTTGATTTGATTTAATACACTTTCTTATTCACTATTGCTTCAGTCCTCAGTCATTATTCATCTTTTCATTCATATATCTCCGTGGCTTCAGATATGTCCATGAGATAGATTTATGAGTTTTAGGTGGATACAGCTAGTTGTCCACTCTACATGTCGGTTTTTTCACATATTATTTGTGTTCACTTGTCCCATTCTATCTTATCATGCATTTGTGGCTTCAGATATGTCCATGAGATAGATTTATGAGTTTTAGGTGGATACAGTTAGTTGTCCACTCTACATGTCGGTTTTTTCACATATTATTTGTGTTCACTTGTCCCATTCTATCTTATCATGCATTTAGAAGGGGTCTCTATTATGCTAAAATACAACACTTGGAATGGTTATCTATTCACTATGTTAAATACACACAAGATGGCGCTAGTGTGTCATCTCTATTTTTTCACATCCATTATTTTTGTATTTCTCACATCTTATTATTTTCATTTCACCACTAGAGGTCACTGGTCCAAGATTGAGGAACAAGGGGAGGAGCAGTCCTTAGGAAAACCGTGTTTCCACACGTCCATTGGCCAGATAGAATGTTTTGTTTTTCCGTATTAAACTCCGGTCCATTTTGAGCCCATGGTCCAGCCTCCTACGCGTGACGTCATGACGCACGCGTTAGGCTTCAGCTTAGCCATGTGACCTTTACAAGTCCTAAGACGGCCCCCTCTGTTTTTCAGAGTGCCTGTCAGTCTATTGATACGCTCAGCGCCTTTGGCGCCGCCCTCCCCTTGGTCCCGAATGGTCATCTGACCTCTGGTGCGTCAGGTGACCACATGTCACGTGATCGGCGAGGGATCTTCATTGATTTGAATGCCCGCCCTGTCATTGGACTGTAGGACACATGTGACATCACTGTCCGGTCTCATTGGACCGGCCATTTGGATAGTCGCATGTGCACATATTGGAGGACGTGAACGAGCGTGGTGCCGGCGTCGCTCCATTGGATGCTACTACCCAATGGAGTTTGACCTTGATGTTGGTCACGCCTGTTCCTGTTTGATGCTCACTAGGTGTTGTGTCATTGGTGGTTTAAGGATACCGCCCATTGGCTCTTTAAGGCGATTGGCCCAGAGCATGTTTTGACCAACCATTTCCGATCTAATGGGGACTGTGGACCCCGCCCAGGGGCTCTGTTCGATCACCCATTGGCTTTCCTTTTTGGCGCCACTTTCACATGTGCTTTTGTTCAAGTGTTTGGGGATGGTGTGGTCAGGTTGACACCTATCAGGACTTCTCATCTTGCCACAATCCCATCCCATTGGCCACTCTATCCCCTGGGGGATCACATTTCCCATCACATGATCGGATCTGGTCCTATCAGACTAGGTAACTATCATGTCACATGTTTACATTCCCTGATTGGATGATAATCATGTTTAGATATCTATATATATATGTGCAGTGTAGGTGAATGGTTATATGCCCCAGTTGAAGTCTACTACAGACGAAACGCGTCGGGCCAGGACATACCTACACCCACACTGCTTTTAATTGTGATCACTTTTACCCTACCATTTGTTTTTTGTAATCGGTTTTTCAATAAAAACCTACTCTATTGATCTATACTATTGGAGTCTCCTCCGATTGTTTTTTATTATTTTTTCTCTATATGGTTAGACATCCATTGGGAGAGTACTCCAAGTCCACTCCCGCTTCATCTACAAGTGAGCGTCCACCATTCGCCTACCTTACTCTCTATCCATCAAGTGGCCGTCCAGGAGTTTCCATCCCTCCCATGGGCACCCAGATTCCATGACAGCCACCCTCATCCTGACTGACTGATCCTGTTGGCCCAGCTGTGAGGGACTCTGCACAGTTCGTCTGTCTGCCTGGGACATCGAGATTGTAGGCTACCTAGAGCCTCTGTATGCCCGTTCGACTCCCTGTTGCTGACAGGGAGTCCACCAGTTCCGGTAAGCGTACATCTTTACTCTCCCACATCTAAGTGTGTATACCTGAAGATTCGGCTTAGGACTGTTTGGGTCTCAAGTCATTCACAGATCATCACGTTGGACTTTTGTTGTTTTATCACCATCTGATACGATAATTCTCACTTCCAATGCATCTAGGAATTAGTTCCCCAATCAACATTGAGGACTCGTTCTTGGGACTGTAATGTGTTTACTTTAAATATTATTTGTGT
The DNA here is from genome assembly GCA_028564925.1 of Lithobates sylvaticus. NCBI lineage: Eukaryota > Metazoa > Chordata > Amphibia > Anura > Ranidae > Lithobates > Lithobates sylvaticus. Next base: position 285,393,572 of record CM053029.1, read on the forward strand.
TACTAATTTTTTTCTAGGTTCACAGTATTTCCTCCAGATACCATAGAGGAATATATGTCATTGGTGATTCTCATTGTGCGCACCATCACTATTGTTTGCACCTTTGTTTACAGGTTCCTTTCCTATAGTTGTCACTGAGGAATAGATACTTGCCACGTTTACGCTGGTTTACACTTCACTTTTTTATCACAATTTGAGGAGTTGAAGGGTATTACCGCCATTTACTTTCACAGCTGAATGGTGTTACTACCATTCACTTCTTAGCGCTGCACTCTCCTTCCTCCATTGTCCATCGAATACTTGTCTTATTCTAGTGCTGCTGCTATACTTCACTGTGTGTTTTTTTGAGTTTAGCGCTGTAATTCTCTCCACCTATACATTTTCACATTGACTTTTTTAATTATAGCTGCTACTCACACGTCTTTAGAAATATGGACGTTTTTGAATATAGAACCTCCAGGTTACTCAACACTGATGTGGTTTTTTCCTCTACCGGATCTGAAACAGAGATTAGCGGTATGTTCATGAGACTTAAAAATCTCATGACCACAGAGATTCATATCCAATGGGATACAGCTTTTCTTGAACAATATGTCAGAGAAAAGATGGTGCCCAGAGGTTTGAGGTGGGACGTTTCCCCTCAACAAGGAGATATGGACACTGATATTTGGTTTGGTTATTTCAATGAAGTGGGTATTCAGCTTCTTACATTTCTAATCGAAAGAAAGCAACTGAAACTCACTAATATTGATAAAGAGATCAAAGATCTCAAAGATAAGTTGAGTCCTTACAAAACCTCCGTTGAGTATATCTCCCTTTCTACTAATCTTAAAAATCATTTGGAGAAAGAGGAGAAGGATCAAAGATTAAAAAAACAGAAAAAATACAACAGGGATGTTACGGATTATAAATCCAAGACTGTCTTCAACTGGCAGAAAAAAGTCATCTCTGCCAACGTTAACCCAGAAATGGAGGTCACACAGTCTGACAATCCTAGTGCCGATAGGAGATTGATGTATGATCCCCATTATACGGAAGGGTCCATACGACCCCCTCCTGTGTTCCAACCAGGCAAACCTGCACCTCCCAAAAACTTTGAACCCCGGGGGAAACCGTATAATTCAAACGGATATCCACCTCCAAACCTTAGAGGTAGGGGCCCCCCTAATAATAAAAACAGAGGTGCTTACCAGGGTCCATATAGAGACACTTACCATTATAACAGTCCTAGAGGACACTCTACTGGTTGGCATGGTTCACGTGAAGATTACTACCATGGCGGCCAGGAGAACGGCTATAGGACTCCCATTCGACAAAATTCACGTCCATTCCCTGTCCCAGAGACTAGAAGGAATGATGTACATTATGATGCATATGGATATATGGGGAGAGATGACGAGTCTTATCTCCGTTCTCCATATGAGTATAACTCCAATAGAGATGGACGTTCATATCCTTTGGATTTTCCCAGGTCTGTGCAAGACTACCCGGGAAATTCAAAAGGAAACGAGGGACCCGAGGTGGCCGGCGGGTCCAAAGCCAAAAGAAAAAGGACCTGACCAGTTCGGGCCTATTCAATTTAAGTACTGTTTGTTTATCAGATGAAGAAAAGCTTGTTCTTGACAAGGGTCTCAAATATGTCCCTCCTAGGACTTTGAACAAGTTTTCTACTTTCATCGATATTCAAAAATTTGTCCGAAAATTAAATATACAAAGACACTTTCTTACTACACCCACCTACAATACTACTAGGGTATCAGATGGTCAGGTTCATTCAGGACTATCCAACCCCTCGTTGTTCAATCCCCCTGGGGCGATGGCCCCTTCTTTACAGGTTTTTCGTAGTTTGGTCTTACAAGACCTTGAGAGACTACCCAATAAAAGGGTACATATTAACCATCAAGTTAAAACAGGACTGAAGCAATTGTGTGATCGAAAGAATTTAATCATTAGGCCAGCCGATAAAGGCGGTGGTATAGTCGTTCTTGATAAAGACGATTATATTAAGGAAATGGATACTATCTTGAGTGACACTGACACATATACTCCTATTCCCAACGACCCTACTACTCTCTTTAAAAGGGGTTTGACTGCCCTTGTTGAGGAAGGCTCGTCTCTAGGCATTCTTGATAAGAAAGAGAGGAGTTTTTTGATACCCGTAGTACCCCGGATTCCCACAATCTATTACCTTCCCAAGGTACATAAAAATCCCGTCCACCCCCCGGGGCGGCCGATAGTCAGCGGGATAGATTCCGTTACGGCTAGAATAGGCAAATATGTCGATTTCTACCTGCAGCCGTTGGTTAAGCTCGTGCCTTCATATTTGAAGGACACTGGCGATACCATCAGAAAATTGGAAGTAGTCACCCATCTTGATGACACGCTATTAGTAACAGCAGATGTGGCTGCACTCTACACGTGCATTCCGCACAATTTAGGTTTTGAGGCAGTCGAACACTATCTATCCCAGAGTGTTTCGATACCTCTTATACAGCGGAACTTCATCATGGATCTGCTCAGATTCGCGGCCCAGCACAATTACTTCTGGTTTCAGAACAGGTTCTACTTACAAAAGCGCGGAGTGGCGATGGGCGCTAAGTTTGCGCCCAGCCTCGCGAACTTGTTTATGGCCAAATGGGAGGAGGATGTCGTCTATGCCCTCAGGAGACCAGAATTGGTCTTCTGGGCGAGGTACATAGACGACATCCTCCTCCTATGGAGGGGCAATCGCGAGTCGCTTGATACATTCATATCTCTGCTCAATTCCAACGACAGGGGCATCCGCCTATGCCATGAGGCCAGTTCTGTTAGTGTCAACTTTTTGGATCTTGAGATCAAAGTTGTCGATCAGAAACTACAGTTTAGTACATATTTCAAACCTACCGACCGGAATGGGTACATTCCGGTCGATAGTTGCCATCATTCCCAATGGCTCAAGTCAGTGCCTCGTAGTCAATTCCTCCGTTTACGGAGGAATTGTACTAGAGTGGAAGACTTCTCCAGACAGGCCGCTGTACTCAGACAACGTTTCTTGGAGAAGGGCTACAGGTCGGAAGATCTTAATGGGGAGATTGACCGTATTCATCAGTTAGATCGTAAGGCCCTACTAGAAACACAAACCAAAAAGACCACTGATATGAAATTCAAATGGTCCTTTTTTACCACCTTCTCCGTACAGTCTATGCAAATCAAACACATCATAAAAAAACATTGGGGAGTACTTCAGAACGATAGAGTTCTCCACTCCGCAATACCTGAAAAAGCGGGTGTCATATTCAGGGGTGCCAGATCTATACAGGGCCAGATTGCCCCTAATGTTATTGATCCCCCCAAAAAGGTTTCCTTCTTTTTTCAATGTAAGGGATACTTTCCCTGCCGTAGGTGTAATGTGTGTTTACATAACATCAGCGGCAGGAGAAAGAGTGATACGTTCCAGTCTTCCACCACTTCACGCATCTACTCCATGAAATGTTTCACCACTTGTGCGACTCGCTATATTGTGTACCTTTTGACCTGTCCATGTAAAAAACAGTATATTGGACGCACAATTAGGACCTTTTCCATCCGGGTAAATGAGCACATTAACAACATTAAAAAAGGCAAAACCAATCATAGCGTTCCCCGACATTATCTAGAATGCCACCAGCGCGATCCCATTGGGACACAATTTCTGGTCATTGACCAATTCGTCCCTCATTGGAGAGGAGAGTCCCGTGTGCGGGGTGTTTCTCGCCTCGAAACTTACTGGATCTATGAGCTCCGTACCTACTCGCCATTCGGTTTGAATGTCGAGTGGGATATCAACTCTTTTATTAATACAGCTTGATTTGATTTAATACACTTTCTTATTCACTATTGCTTCAGTCCTCAGTCATTATTCATCTTTTCATTCATATATCTCCGTGGCTTCAGATATGTCCATGAGATAGATTTATGAGTTTTAGGTGGATACAGCTAGTTGTCCACTCTACATGTCGGTTTTTTCACATATTATTTGTGTTCACTTGTCCCATTCTATCTTATCATGCATTTGTGGCTTCAGATATGTCCATGAGATAGATTTATGAGTTTTAGGTGGATACAGTTAGTTGTCCACTCTACATGTCGGTTTTTTCACATATTATTTGTGTTCACTTGTCCCATTCTATCTTATCATGCATTTAGAAGGGGTCTCTATTATGCTAAAATACAACACTTGGAATGGTTATCTATTCACTATGTTAAATACACACAAGATGGCGCTAGTGTGTCATCTCTATTTTTTCACATCCATTATTTTTGTATTTCTCACATCTTATTATTTTCATTTCACCACTAGAGGTCACTGGTCCAAGATTGAGGAACAAGGGGAGGAGCAGTCCTTAGGAAAACCGTGTTTCCACACGTCCATTGGCCAGATAGAATGTTTTGTTTTTCCGTATTAAACTCCGGTCCATTTTGAGCCCATGGTCCAGCCTCCTACGCGTGACGTCATGACGCACGCGTTAGGCTTCAGCTTAGCCATGTGACCTTTACAAGTCCTAAGACGGCCCCCTCTGTTTTTCAGAGTGCCTGTCAGTCTATTGATACGCTCAGCGCCTTTGGCGCCGCCCTCCCCTTGGTCCCGAATGGTCATCTGACCTCTGGTGCGTCAGGTGACCACATGTCACGTGATCGGCGAGGGATCTTCATTGATTTGAATGCCCGCCCTGTCATTGGACTGTAGGACACATGTGACATCACTGTCCGGTCTCATTGGACCGGCCATTTGGATAGTCGCATGTGCACATATTGGAGGACGTGAACGAGCGTGGTGCCGGCGTCGCTCCATTGGATGCTACTACCCAATGGAGTTTGACCTTGATGTTGGTCACGCCTGTTCCTGTTTGATGCTCACTAGGTGTTGTGTCATTGGTGGTTTAAGGATACCGCCCATTGGCTCTTTAAGGCGATTGGCCCAGAGCATGTTTTGACCAACCATTTCCGATCTAATGGGGACTGTGGACCCCGCCCAGGGGCTCTGTTCGATCACCCATTGGCTTTCCTTTTTGGCGCCACTTTCACATGTGCTTTTGTTCAAGTGTTTGGGGATGGTGTGGTCAGGTTGACACCTATCAGGACTTCTCATCTTGCCACAATCCCATCCCATTGGCCACTCTATCCCCTGGGGGATCACATTTCCCATCACATGATCGGATCTGGTCCTATCAGACTAGGTAACTATCATGTCACATGTTTACATTCCCTGATTGGATGATAATCATGTTTAGATATCTATATATATATGTGCAGTGTAGGTGAATGGTTATATGCCCCAGTTGAAGTCTACTACAGACGAAACGCGTCGGGCCAGGACATACCTACACCCACACTGCTTTTAATTGTGATCACTTTTACCCTACCATTTGTTTTTTGTAATCGGTTTTTCAATAAAAACCTACTCTATTGATCTATACTATTGGAGTCTCCTCCGATTGTTTTTTATTATTTTTTCTCTATATGGTTGGACATCCATTGGGAGAGTACTCCAAGTCCACTCCCGCTTCATCTACAAGTGAGCGTCCACCATTCGCCTACCTTACTCTCTATCCATCAAGTGGCCGTCCAGGAGTTTCCATCCCTCCCATGGGCACCCAGATTCCATGACAGCCACCCTCATCCTGACTGACTGATCCTGTTGGCCCAGCTGTGAGGGACTCTGCACAGTTCGTCTGTCTGCCTGGGACATCGAGATTGTAGGCTACCTAGAGCCTCTGTATGCCCGTTCGACTCCCTGTTGCTGACAGGGAGTCCACCAGTTCCGGTAAGCGTACATCTTTACTCTCCCACATCTAAGTGTGTATACCTGAAGATTCGGCTTAGGACTGTTTGGGTCTCAAGTCATTCACAGATCATCACGTTGGACTTTTGTTGTTTTATCACCATCTGATACGATAATTCTCACTTCCAATGCATCTAGGAATTAGTTCCCCAATCAACATTGAGGACTCGTTCTTGGGACTGTAATGTGTTTACTTTAAATATTATTTGTGTTACTAATTTTTTTCTAGGTTCACAGTATTTCCTCCAGATACCATAGAGGAATATATGTCATTGGTGATTCTCATTGTGCGCACCATCACTATTGTTTGCACCTTTGTTTACAGGTTCCTTTCCTATAGTTGTCACTGAGGAATAGATACTTGCCACGTTTACGCTGGTTTACACTTCACTTTTTTTATCACAATTTGAGGAGTTGAAGGGTATTACCGCCATTTACTTTCACAGCTGAATGGTGTTACTACCATTCACTTCTTAGCGCTGCACTCTCCTTCCTCCATTGTCCATCGAATACTTGTCTTATTCTAGTGCTGCTGCTATACTTCACTGTGTGTTTTTTTGAGTTTAGCGCTGTAATTCTCTCCACCTATACATTTTCACATTGACTTTTTTAATTATAGCTGCTACTCACACGTCTTTAGAAATATGGACGTTTTTGAATATAGAACCTCCAGGTTACTCAACACTGATGTGGTTTTTTCCTCTACCGGATCTGAAACAGAGATTAGCGGTATGTTCATGAGACTTAAAAATCTCATGACCACAGAGATTCATATCCAATGGGATACAGCTTTTCTTGAACAATATGTCAGAGAAAAGATGGTGCCCAGAGGTTTGAGGTGGGACGTTTCCCCTCAACAAGGAGATATGGACACTGATATTTGGTTTGGTTATTTCAATGAAGTGGGTATTCAGCTTCTTACATTTCTAATCGAAAGAAAGCAACTGAAACTCACTAATATTGATAAAGAGATCAAAGATCTCAAAGATAAGTTGAGTCCTTACAAAACCTCCGTTGAGTATATCTCCCTTTCTACTAATCTTAAAAATCATTTGGAGAAAGAGGAGAAGGATCAAAGATTAAAAAAACAGAAAAAATACAACAGGGATGTTACGGATTATAAATCCAAGACTGTCTTCAACTGGCAGAAAAAAGTCATCTCTGCCAACGTTAACCCAGAAATGGAGGTCACACAGTCTGACAATCCTAGTGCCGATAGGAGATTGATGTATGATCCCCATTATACGGAAGGGTCCATACGACCCCCTCCTGTGTTCCAACCAGGCAAACCTGCACCTCCCAAAAACTTTGAACCCCGGGGGAAACCGTATAATTCAAACGGATATCCACCTCCAAACCTTAGAGGTAGGGGCCCCCCTAATAATAAAAACAGAGGTGCTTACCAGGGTCCATATAGAGACACTTACCATTATAACAGTCCTAGAGGACACTCTACTGGTTGGCATGGTTCACGTGAAGATTACTACCATGGCGGCCAGGAGAACGGCTATAGGACTCCCATTCGACAAAATTCACGTCCATTCCCTGTCCCAGAGACTAGAAGGAATGATGTACATTATGATGCATATGGATATATGGGGAGAGATGACGAGTCTTATCTCCGTTCTCCATATGAGTATAACTCCAATAGAGATGGACGTTCATATCCTTTGGATTTTCCCAGGTCTGTGCAAGACTACCCGGGAAATTCAAAAGGAAACGAGGGACCCGAGGTGGCCGGCGGGTCCAAAGCCAAAAGAAAAAGGACCTGACCAGTTCGGGCCTATTCAATTTAAGTACTGTTTGTTTATCAGATGAAGAAAAGCTTGTTCTTGACAAGGGTCTCAAATATGTCCCTCCTAGGACTTTGAACAAGTTTTCTACTTTCATCGATATTCAAAAATTTGTCCGAAAATTAAATATACAAAGACACTTTCTTACTACACCCACCTACAATACTACTAGGGTATCAGATGGTCAGGTTCATTCAGGACTATCCAACCCCTCGTTGTTCAATCCCCCTGGGGCGATGGCCCCTTCTTTACAGGTTTTTCGTAGTTTGGTCTTACAAGACCTTGAGAGACTACCCAATAAAAGGGTACATATTAACCATCAAGTTAAAACAGGACTGAAGCAATTGTGTGATCGAAAGAATTTAATCATTAGGCCAGCCGATAAAGGCGGTGGTATAGTCGTTCTTGATAAAGACGATTATATTAAGGAAATGGATACTATCTTGAGTGACACTGACACATATACTCCTATTCCCAACGACCCTACTACTCTCTTTAAAAGGGGTTTGACTGCCCTTGTTGAGGAAGGCTCGTCTCTAGGCATTCTTGATAAGAAAGAGAGGAGTTTTTTGATACCCGTAGTACCCCGGATTCCCACAATCTATTACCTTCCCAAGGTACATAAAAATCCCGTCCACCCCCCGGGGCGGCCGATAGTCAGCGGGATAGATTCCGTTACGGCTAGAATAGGCAAATATGTCGATTTCTACCTGCAGCCGTTGGTTAAGCTCGTGCCTTCATATTTGAAGGACACTGGCGATACCATCAGAAAATTGGAAGTAGTCACCCATCTTGATGACACGCTATTAGTAACAGCAGATGTGGCTGCACTCTACACGTGCATTCCGCACAATTTAGGTTTTGAGGCAGTCGAACACTATCTATCCCAGAGTGTTTCGATACCTCTTATACAGCGGAACTTCATCATGGATCTGCTCAGATTCGCGGCCCAGCACAATTACTTCTGGTTTCAGAACAGGTTCTACTTACAAAAGCGCGGAGTGGCGATGGGCGCTAAGTTTGCGCCCAGCCTCGCGAACTTGTTTATGGCCAAATGGGAGGAGGATGTCGTCTATGCCCTCAGGAGACCAGAATTGGTCTTCTGGGCGAGGTACATAGACGACATCCTCCTCCTATGGAGGGGCAATCGCGAGTCGCTTGATACATTCATATCTCTGCTCAATTCCAACGACAGGGGCATCCGCCTATGCCATGAGGCCAGTTCTGTTAGTGTCAACTTTTTGGATCTTGAGATCAAAGTTGTCGATCAGAAACTACAGTTTAGTACATATTTCAAACCTACCGACCGGAATGGGTACATTCCGGTCGATAGTTGCCATCATTCCCAATGGCTCAAGTCAGTGCCTCGTAGTCAATTCCTCCGTTTACGGAGGAATTGTACTAGAGTGGAAGACTTCTCCAGACAGGCCGCTGTACTCAGACAACGTTTCTTGGAGAAGGGCTACAGGTCGGAAGATCTTAATGGGGAGATTGACCGTATTCATCAGTTAGATCGTAAGGCCCTACTAGAAACACAAACCAAAAAGACCACTGATATGAAATTCAAATGGTCCTTTTTTACCACCTTCTCCGTACAGTCTATGCAAATCAAACACATCATAAAAAAACATTGGGGAGTACTTCAGAACGATAGAGTTCTCCACTCCGCAATACCTGAAAAAGCGGGTGTCATATTCAGGGGTGCCAGATCTATACAGGGCCAGATTGCCCCTAATGTTATTGATCCCCCCAAAAAGGTTTCCTTCTTTTTTCAATGTAAGGGATACTTTCCCTGCCGTAGGTGTAATGTGTGTTTACATAACATCAGCGGCAGGAGAAAGAGTGATACGTTCCAGTCTTCCACCACTTCACGCATCTACTCCATGAAATGTTTCACCACTTGTGCGACTCGCTATATTGTGTACCTTTTGACCTGTCCATGTAAAAAACAGTATATTGGACGCACAATTAGGACCTTTTCCATCCGGGTAAATGAGCACATTAACAACATTAAAAAAGGCAAAACCAATCATAGCGTTCCCCGACATTATCTAGAATGCCACCAGCGCGATCCCATTGGGACACAATTTCTGGTCATTGACCAATTCGTCCCTCATTGGAGAGGAGAGTCCCGTGTGCGGGGTGTTTCTCGCCTCGAAACTTACTGGATCTATGAGCTCCGTACCTACTCGCCATTCGGTTTGAATGTCGAGTGGGATATCAACTCTTTTATTAATACAGCTTGATTTGATTTAATACACTTTCTTATTCACTATTGCTTCAGTCCTCAGTCATTATTCATCTTTTCATTCATATATCTCCGTGGCTTCAGATATGTCCATGAGATAGATTTATGAGTTTTAGGTGGATACAGCTAGTTGTCCACTCTACATGTCGGTTTTTTCACATATTATTTGTGTTCACTTGTCCCATTCTATCTTATCATGCATTTGTGGCTTCAGATATGTCCATGAGATAGATTTATGAGTTTTAGGTGGATACAGTTAGTTGTCCACTCTACATGTCGGTTTTTTCACATATTATTTGTGTTCACTTGTCCCATTCTATCTTATCATGCATTTAGAAGGGGTCTCTATTATGCTAAAATACAACACTTGGAATGGTTATCTATTCACTATGTTAAATACACACAAGATGGCGCTAGTGTGTCATCTCTATTTTTTCACATCCATTATTTTTGTATTTCTCACATCTTATTATTTTCATTTCACCACTAGAGGTCACTGGTCCAAGATTGAGGAACAAGGGGAGGAGCAGTCCTTAGGAAAACCGTGTTTCCACACGTCCATTGGCCAGATAGAATGTTTTGTTTTTCCGTATTAAACTCCGGTCCATTTTGAGCCCATGGTCCAGCCTCCTACGCGTGACGTCATGACGCACGCGTTAGGCTTCAGCTTAGCCATGTGACCTTTACAAGTCCTAAGACGGCCCCCTCTGTTTTTCAGAGTGCCTGTCAGTCTATTGATACGCTCAGCGCCTTTGGCGCCGCCCTCCCCTTGGTCCCGAATGGTCATCTGACCTCTGGTGCGTCAGGTGACCACATGTCACGTGATCGGCGAGGGATCTTCATTGATTTGAATGCCCGCCCTGTCATTGGACTGTAGGACACATGTGACATCACTGTCCGGTCTCATTGGACCGGCCATTTGGATAGTCGCATGTGCACATATTGGAGGACGTGAACGAGCGTGGTGCCGGCGTCGCTCCATTGGATGCTACTACCCAATGGAGTTTGACCTTGATGTTGGTCACGCCTGTTCCTGTTTGATGCTCACTAGGTGTTGTGTCATTGGTGGTTTAAGGATACCGCCCATTGGCTCTTTAAGGCGATTGGCCCAGAGCATGTTTTGACCAACCATTTCCGATCTAATGGGGACTGTGGACCCCGCCCAGGGGCTCTGTTCGATCACCCATTGGCTTTCCTTTTTGGCGCCACTTTCACATGTGCTTTTGTTCAAGTGTTTGGGGATGGTGTGGTCAGGTTGACACCTATCAGGACTTCTCATCTTGCCACAATCCCATCCCATTGGCCACTCTATCCCCTGGGGGATCACATTTCCCATCACATGATCGGATCTGGTCCTATCAGACTAGGTAACTATCATGTCACATGTTTACATTCCCTGATTGGATGATAATCATGTTTAGATATCTATATATATATGTGCAGTGTAGGTGAATGGTTATATGCCCCAGTTGAAGTCTACTACAGACGAAACGCGTCGGGCCAGGACATACCTACACCCACACTGCTTTTAATTGTGATCACTTTTACCCTACCATTTGTTTTTTGTAATCGGTTTTTCAATAAAAACCTACTCTATTGATCTATACTATTGGAGTCTCCTCCGATTGTTTTTTATTATTTTTTCTCTATATGGTTGGACATCCATTGGGAGAGTACTCCAAGTCCACTCCCGCTTCATCTACAAGTGAGCGTCCACCATTCGCCTACCTTACTCTCTATCCATCAAGTGGCCGTCCAGGAGTTTCCATCCCTCCCATGGGCACCCAGATTCCATGACAGCCACCCTCATCCTGACTGACTGATCCTGTTGGCCCAGCTGTGAGGGACTCTGCACAGTTCGTCTGTCTGCCTGGGACATCGAGATTGTAGGCTACCTAGAGCCTCTGTATGCCCGTTCGACTCCCTGTTGCTGACAGGGAGTCCACCAGTTCCGGTAAGCGTACATCTTTACTCTCCCACATCTAAGTGTGTATACCTGAAGATTCGGCTTAGGACTGTTTGGGTCTCAAGTCATTCACAGATCATCACGTTGGACTTTTGTTGTTTTATCACCATCTGATACGATAATTCTCACTTCCAATGCATCTAGGAATTAGTTCCCCAATCAACATTGAGGACTCGTTCTTGGGACTGTAATGTGTTTACTTTAAATATTATTTGTGTTACTAATTTTTTTCTAGGTTCACAGTATTTCCTCCAGATACCATAGAGGAATATATGTCATTGGTGATTCTCATTGTGCGCACCATCACTATTGTTTGCACCTTTGTTTACAGGTTCCTTTCCTATAGTTGTCACTGAGGAATAGATACTTGCCACGTTTACGCTGGTTTACACTTCACTTTTTTATCACAATTTGAGGAGTTGAAGGGTATTACCGCCATTTACTTTCACAGCTGAATGGTGTTACTACCATTCACTTCTTAGCGCTGCACTCTCCTTCCTCCATTGTCCATCGAATACTTGTCTTATTCTAGTGCTGCTGCTATACTTCACTGTGTGTTTTTTTGAGTTTAGCGCTGTAATTCTCTCCACCTATACTATAGTTACATACAAACTTCCTATAGTAGCCAGTGGTCCCCAAGAAAGACATAACCTGCTTTTTGGTTTTAGGGGTAGGCCAGGCCAGGATGGCATCAACCTTCCCTGTCTCGGGTTTCAGGGTGCCTCCTCCTACCTGGTGTCCCAAGTACTGCACATCAGTCATGCCAATCTGACACTTGCTGGGTTTGATGGTCAGATTGGCAGCTGTCAGTTGGTCCAGGACCTGTGACAGGTGCACCAGGTGTTCTTCCCAGGTAGGGCTGAACACGGCGATGTCATCCAGGTAGGCTACTGAAAAGGTTTCCAGCCCCTCCAGTAAGTCATTCATGACTCTCTGGAAGGTAGCTGGGGCATTCTTCACCCCAAACGGCATGACGGTAAATTCTAACAAAGCCGAATGGGGTGATGAAAGCCTACTTTTCCTGATCCTCAGGGGCCAGAGGAATTTGCCAGTACCCCCTGCTCAGATCCATGATTGTGATATAACGGGCAGCCACCAGCCTATCTAACAACTCATCAATCAGGGGCATGGGGTAGGCATCTGCAGTGGTGATGGCATTCAGTTTCCGGTAGTCCACACAGAACCTGGTCGTCTGGTCCTTTTTGGGGACCAAGACTACCGGGGACGCCCAGGCACTGTGGGACTTCTGAATCACCCCCAGCTGCAGCATTTCCTCCACCTCCCTTTTCATGTCAGCCAGCACCTCCAGGGAGATGCGATAGGCAGACTGTTTAATGGGAGGATGTGCCCCTGTGTCCACCTGGTGGACAGCGAGGTGCGTCCTCCCAGGTTTTCATGTAAACCTGCTACCATGTACTGCCAGCACTCGCTTCAGTCCAGGTACCTGGGTGGGGGTAAGATTGGAGTTTATTAGGAGTTCTGAGTCTACCTCCCTGTTGTCAGCTAGCAGGTCTAGAAGTGGATCAGCCTCCTCAGGCTCTGGCCTGCTGCAGACTGGCATGACATAGGCCATGCGCTCATGATGGGCTTTGATCATGTTCACATGAATGGCCTTCTGCCGTCTACTCCCTTCCCCCAACCTGACCAAGTAGGTGACATCATTTTAGATGCTGGGTGATGGTGTACGGGCCTTCCCATGCTGCTTGGAGTTGTTCTGTCACAGGGGAAGCAGAACATACACCTTCTGACCAATGTCATAGGTCAGCTCCCTAGCATTACAGTCATACCACTCTTTCTGCCTGGTCTGGGCCTGGGTCATGTTCTCCCGCACAATTTCCACCAGTGTCTCAATTTTATCTCTGAATTTTAGGACGTAATCCACACCCCCCACCCCTTTTCCTGACCGGCCGGGCTGCGTGCTCGGATAAGGGTCTGATATGGATTTGGGGGGGTGGGGGCATTTTTTGGCATAGGGATTCCCCTTTAAATCCATACCAGGTGATGGGGCTAGCAAGGTGTCAATCTCGCCGATCGAGGTGGCGACACTGATTTCCTTCGCTAGTCGTGTCTACCTGGAGTCACGTTATAAATGAATGGACTTTACTCCGTGTGTCGGCAAGTCCGTTCATTTCAAAAGTCCCACGGACTAGCACACAGACGGCCGGATTGTCCGCCGGACTTCCGAGTCAATTTTGAGTCAAAACTTCTTACTAAGTCCGCCGGACTTTTGGGTGCACTCTAGTCCGGCGGACAAACCGGATAGTCCTGTCTTATGTATGGGGCATTAGGATAGTGAGGGTGAATTGGCAAGGAAAAAATGTTTGAATTGTATATATGAGTATTCCAGGGAGGCAGGGAGATCATGTTTCTTTTTTAGCTCTGGGAATTTAAGGAGTTTGCGTGAAACCGGGGGTACCAGATGTCGCAACTGAAAGATGCACGCTTGGGTCCATGGGAGTGTTGGTAAATATGACAATCTGTCTGGAATGTCCGGATTAAAAAGGACATTCCAGAGTGGAAAGTAGGGATAAGCCTAACACCCCCCCCCCCGTTTGGTTTGCACCAGAACATGCGAACAGGCAAAAAATGTGTGTGGCCACCATTAAAGTCTATGGGACACGAACATGAATAATCATTTTTTAATTTTAAAGTCTTATAAGCATGGTATTGTCATAAAAAGTGTTTGGGGACCTGGGTCCTGCCCCAGGGGACATGTATTAATGCAAAAGTTTTAAAAACGTCAGTTTTTTCGAGAGCAGTGATTTTAATAATGCTTAAAGTGAAGCAATAAAAGAGTAATATTTCTTTAAATTTTATACCTGGGGTGTCTATAGTATGCCTGTAAAGGGGGTGCATGTTTCCCATGTTTAGAACAGCAAAATTAAATTTCTAAAGGAAAAAAAACTAATTTAAAACTACTCGTGGCTACAATGAATTGTCGGGTCCGACAATACACATAACAGTTCATTGATAAAAACGGCATTGGGATTTCCCCACAGGGGAACCCAAACCAAAATTTAAAAAAAAATAAATGCGTGGGGGTCCCCCTAAATTCCATACCAGGCCCTTCAGGTCTGGTATGGATATTAAGGGGATTCCCGTGCCAATATTTAAAAAAAAATGGTGTGGGGTCCCCCCAAAAATGCATACCAGACCCTTATCCGAGCACGCAACCTTGCAGGCCACAGGAAAAGAGGGGGACGAGAGAGTGCCCCCCCTCCTGAACCGTACCAGGCCACATGCCCTCAACATTAGGAGGGTGCTTTGAGGTAGCCCCTCAAAGCACCTTGTCCCCATGTTGATGGGGAGAAGGGCCTCATCCCCACAACCCTTTCCCGGTGGTTGTGGGGGTCTGCAGGCGGGGGGGCTTATCGGAATCTGGAAGCCCCCCTTTAACAAGGGGATCCACCTCAGTGGGAGTCTTCAGCCATGTGACGCTTCGATTCTTCTGACCCTTCTTAAATAATGGTGGGCGGGGCTACCCGGCGACCCTGCCCTCCTCTGACACATGGGGACTTCCCTATGGCTTTCCCCGTGTTGTCAGAGGGGGCGCCGGGCAAGGGTTGTGGGGATAAGGCCCTTCTCCCCATCAACATGGGAACAAGATGCTTAGAGGGGCTACCTCAAAGCACCCTCCCAATGTTAAGGGCATGTGGCCTGGTACGGTTCAGGAGGGGGGGCACTCTCTCGTCCCCCCTCTTTTCCTGCGGCCTGCCAGGTTTCGTGCTCAGATAAGGGTCTGGTATGGATTTTTTTTTAATTTTTTAATTTTTTAATTTTGGTGCAGGGTTTCCCTTAAAATCCATACCAGACCATACCAGACCTGAAGAGCCTGGTATGGAATTTAGGGGGACCCCCCACGCATTTTTTTAAAACAATTTGGTTTGGGGTTCCCCTGCCGTTCCCCATGCCATTTTTTATCAATGAACTGTTATGTGTATTGTTGGACCTGACAATTCATTGTAGTGCGTTTTTTTCCTTTAGAAATGAAATTTTGCTGTCAGACTGTTCTTTTTTTTTCTTTTTTTTTTCCACTTCAGCAATATTCAAGAGATTATTATTCAACTTCACGTTCATTTATATCTCTCGTTATATTTCACATCATTGTGGAATTTTGTTACAGAGAAAATTGACCCGTAAAGTTTACCATATTCCATATTTATTATATTGTCCCTTTTAAATTTTTATTTCTCTTTTATAGTGTGTGGGATTTTCTTTTATCTTCCTGTTGCTATCTGTTTACACTCCCACCAAATATGGGCCATTGTGCCTTGCTTATTACATCCCCTCCAGCAGTTTTGTGAATTGTCTAAATAAAATTTATTAAGTTTGTCCGGTGTCATATACCATCTGTAGAGGCATTTATAATTCATCTCCGCCGTCATAGTGTCAGTTGCTGATTTATGGGTTAGTTTCAGTATTTTTTTAATTTTGTGCATATAATCGTGTACACCCAGTTCCGTGCCTCATTTTAAAAAAAAAGGCGGTATCTCCAGCTGCTCCTCTGCAAGAATAGCTCTATATAGTCGAGATATTGTTTTTTTTTGTCCCCGTTTGAGCACATATTTTTTCCAATGCTGTGTATTTTTCTTTTGTTCTAATCGGTTGGGGAAGGCTTCTTACAAAATGAATCAGCTGCAGGTATCGCCACTCATTCATTCTTATTTGTGTCACATTGTGCTGTATTTCTACTAATGTTTTTATTCCTCCTTTGTCTATTATATCTTTCAATTGCGTGTTTTCCCCTAACCATTGGCCCCCTATGTGTCTTTTCCCTGGTGGAAAATAATCATTATCACTCAAAATCATTAACGGTGAGTTATACTTCCACTTGTATTGTTTGTGTAGTAAATCCCAAATTTTTAATACATTTTTAGTTATTTTTTGTGTATTAGTGCTCAAACCTCTTAAATGTGAAGGAATCCATATTGCCCTTCTTATGCGGCGCGGAAAACGACGACCGCCGCAAGAACAGAAGAGACCCCCGGAAGACCCCGGAAGACCCCCGAAGGCGGATCAAGACCCCCAGACGACGGCGGCGACGACGAAGAAGGTAGCCGGACTTCTCTGCTCGGTAAAAGAGCTTGGTAAATGGCGGAGGAGTCCGGCGAGAAGACCCCCAAGACGGAAGAAGACCCCCGCAGCAGTGCAATAAACTATTTTTTCAAAAGTGTGGGTGTTTTTTTTTACTTTACATTTTACACCTTAGGTGAATGGGTAGGGGTACATCGTACCCCATACTCATTCACATAGGGTGGGGGGACGGGATCTGAGGGCCCCCTTATAAAAGGGGGCTCCCAGATTCCGATAAGCCCCCGCCCGCAGACCCCGACAACCAACGGCCAGGGTTGTCGGGAAGAGGCCCTTGTCCTCATCAACATGGGGACAAGGTGCTTTGGGGTGGGGGGGCCGCACGGCCCCCCTTTCCCCAGGGCACCCCCCATGTTGAGGGCACGCGGCCTGGTACAGCTCAGGAGGGGAGGGGCGCTCGTTCGTCCCCACCCCTTTCCTGGCCGGCCAGGCTGCGTGCTCGGATAAGGGTCTGACATGGATTTGGGGGGAACCCCCACGCCGTTTTTCAGCGTGGGGAGTCCCTTTAAATCCATGCCAGGTCACGGAGCTAGCGCGGCGGCATTTACTGCCTACGCTAGCTACGTAACCTGAAGTCACGTGCTAAATGAACGGACTTGCCGATGAGCGGCAAGTCCGTTCATTTTCAAAAGTCCGGTGGACTAGCCTACTAACGGCGGGATTGTCCGCCGGACTGCCAAGTCTAGCGGATAATTTTAAAACCAAACTTAAAACTTTGGTCCGCCGGACTTTGGCGCCAAAAAGTCCGCCGGCGCCCACACACGAGGGGATTGTCCGCTGGACTTGAGTCCAGAGGATAATCCCGCGGGATAGTCCCTTCGTGTGTACGCCGCATTAGGCTTATCCCACTTATAGTGTTCTCCATTTTAACCCAATGTTTGTCTTCTGTTCCTCGTGCCCACTCTACTGCTCGTGACGCTATGACCGCGTAAAAATATTTTTTAAGGTCCGGGATACCTAATCCTCCTTGATCTTTATTCTGCTTCAAAATATTTCGAGAGATCCTGGGTTTTTTGTTTTGCCATATATATACATATAAATAATAGTCTGGGAGAGGGATTGGTAACATTGAGAATTTATATGTGACTTTAGGTAATAACACAATTTTAACTGTATTAATCCGGCCAAACCATGATAAAGGCCTTAAAGATAGTTTTTTGGTCTCGTTTTTCATTTCATCTAGTAATGGAATATAGTTCTCGCTGAATAGTTATTCTACTGAATTTGCTAATTTAATCCCCAAATATTTTAGACCTTTCTTCTTCCAAGGAAATAGATATTCTTTTTGTAGCTCATGTACCTCTTTTGGTTCCACATTTATGTTTAAAATTTCCGATTTCTTCAAGTTAATTTTGAAATTTCTCCGTATTGTTTTAACGTTTCAATCAGTCGTGGCATTGTATATTTAGGTTCGGAGACATAGAACAGTAGGTCGTCGGCGAAAGCCGCAACCTTATGCTCGACGCCCCCAATTTCTATTCCCCTGATATCCTTATTTACTCTAATTGTTGCCAATAGTGGTTCCAACGAGAGCACAAAAAGCAATGGAGACAGGGGGCAGCCCTGTCTCGTCCCATTTCTCATTATGAAGGGAGTTGAATGGTCCCCATTAATTTTTATTGTTGCAGTCGGTACTTCGTATAGCACCCTAATTCTTTGTATCATCCTGGCACCCAGGCCCATGCACCTCAGTGTCTCCATCATGAGCCCCCAGTCTACTCTGTCAAATGCTTTTTCAGCATCAATTGACAGAAATAGCCCTGGGGGCCCATGAGTTTTCATTTTTTGCAACAGGAGGAGTGTTATGACTCCATTATCGCGCCCCTCTCTTCCTGAAACAAAACCTACCTGGTCCATATGGACCAGTCCTTTCATTTTATCTCTTAGTCTATTAGCTAGGACTTTTGCATATAGTTTTGTGTCAAAATTCAGGAGAGAGATTGGTCTGTAGCTTGGGCATAGCATTTCATCTTTACCTTCTTTTAAAATTACGGTTATCTGTGCTCTCTGTGCTTCTGGGCTTAACCCGTAGTCTGCACCAAGTCCGTTCATATAGTTACAGAGCCTGGGTATTAAGATTTTCTCAAATTTCTTAAGATATTTGATGGTGAATCCATCCGGGCCTGGACTTTTCCCTATTTGGTGTTTCTAGTATAGCTTTTTTCATTTCCTGCTCCGTGATAGGGCTTTCTAGATCTTCACTGTCATTTGCATTTAATTGAGAGATTCCTGATTCATCTAAAAACGGTTTTGTTTTGTTTATTTTTCCTTTTTCTACGTTGTCTTTTTTGACATCATAAAGCGTACTATAATAGTTTCAAAAAACGTCAGCTATCTCTTTTGTTTTATAAACTACTTCTCCTTGTTTGTTTCAGATTTTTTCAATATAGTTTCTCGACTTTTCCTTCCTCAGGGTCTTTGCCAAGTGTTTCCCGATTTTATTACCACCCAAGTATTTCTCTTTCAGAATTCTATTGAAGACCCTTTTTGTATCCTGTGTTAATAAATCTTTCAGTTCTTCTCTTTTAGATACAAGTTGATGATATATTTCTTGGTGTCGCCCCTCTGGTTTTTTATGTAATTGTTCTAGTTCGTATATTTCCTCTGTTAAACTTCTAGTTTCCCTTTCTCTCGCCTTTTTTTTCCCCAGCCCCCATAGATATAAAGATACCTCTTATGTAAGCCTTGTGTGTTTCCCATAGTGTGGAATATGAGATATCTTGTGTGTCGTTAATTGTGAAAAAATGCGTCAGTTCGTCATTTATTCTTTCTATGTCTTGTTTTTCACTAAGAAGTGCCTCATTTAGTTGCCAGTTGAAGGCTGGTCTCTGTGTTTTCATTTCTTCTATGGTCATCATTACTGGGGAATGGTCTGAGAGGGTAGAGATCCCTATCTCAGCATCTGTCACTTTAATCAATGTCTTATGGTCGGTTAAAAAATAGTCAATACGTGTATACGTCCCGTGCATAGGGGAGAAGTAGGTGTAATCCCGTACTTTAGGATGGAATGCTCTCCACACATCCACCAATTGGTTTTGGTGCATTTTTTGCTTCAATGTTTTGAGGGACACCTGTCCCGTCCCCTGTACCCGGGACGTACTATCCTCTTGTGGACTCAGGCATAGGTTGAAGTCTCCTGCTATTATTACTATCCCTCTCCTAAACTGTACTAGGATCCCTATCATTTTTTTAAAATATTCTGCTGGCTTTTTATTTGGGGCATAAATATTACCCAGAGTGCATTCTGTTTCTCCTATGTGACCTCTTACGAAGAGGTATCTCCCCTCCGGATCCGTAAGCCTTTCCTCTACTTTGAATCTAGTTTCTCTTGAGAACCCAATTGCAACTCCCTTTGCTTTATTAGTCGTTGAGTCAGCATAAAACCAGGTAGGATGTTCTTTAGAGTATAGTCTTACGTTGGCCCCTAAAAAGAGATGAGTCTCTTGGAGAAAGATTATATCCGCATGATGATATTTAAGCTCTTTTAGAACCTTATGTCTTTTGGCAGTTGTGTTCAAACCTCGAACGTTATATGTCAGAAACTTAATCTTACACTACAGAAATTTTTTATTTTTTTTCCTAAAAGACGAGAGGTATTGTTCCCCATCATATCCAAAAATATATAAAAAAGAAGGGGGGGGGATCCCTCTACGGATCCATTTACCCCTACAGCCCCTCTCTCTCTTTCCATTCTAGAATTTCAATTGCTTGTAAATCAAGTGCATTACAAAATTCTGGGAGTTCTTCTGGAAATCTCAGCTTTGCAGATTTGCCCTCTCTGTGTCCTACCAAACAGGCCGGAAACCCCCAGCTGTATTTTATATTCACTGCTTTCATTTGTGCTAGTAATGGTCTAAGCAGTCGCCTTCTGGCTAGCGTCTCTGGGGCCAGATCGATGAAAATTTGTAGTTCAGTCCCATTGATTTTTAATGGAGGTTTGCCTCTTAGGTTATTCCATATTGCCGTCTTGTCTTCATAATTCTGAAATCTTACTAGAACATCTCTCGGACTGTCTGGTGATATATGTTGGGGCCTTCTAAGTCTGTGTACCCTATCTATTTTGAGTTCGATTTCAGGGCCCTTGTTCCACACTGGGCCGAGAATCTCTTTAATTACTGCCCTAAGATCTTCGGCATTTTCCTCTGTAAGGGCACGTATCCTTAGGTTCTGGCGTCTGCTTTGGTTTTCCTGTTCCTCTAGCTTGTATCTAATTCTCCTCTGATTTATCCTTGTCTCTCTGAGCTGATCCTTTACAGAGTTTAATTCCAGTATATGGTTGTCCATTTTGTTTTCGTTTTCCTTTACACGAGTAAGCAAATGGCTTAGGTCTGTTCGGAGCGCAGTTATTTCTGTCTTAATTGAATTCTCCATTCTCGTTAACATCTCTAAGATTTCTGATTTTGTAGCTATCTGTGCCACATTAGTTAGATCTTCGCTGGCGCTCCTATCCAACTCGCTTTCTATAGTTATGGTCTAGAGCCCTACGGACGACATGAGTAAAGATGACATATAGGAACAACACAAAACTCACCAACATGAAATAGACCTGAAAGTGTGCCTTGGTCTACCGTATGGTACACCAAAATAAGGGGGCATACCCTAGATAAAGAATGATAAGAAGTAGTTGTGGAATAATGTGGAATGAGTATTCAGTCTGAGGTAAGAATACTTGGAAGAGGCTTTTAAAAGGGGAGGGTGGGTGGGTATCACGCACAGGAAACCGACAAAGACCGGCGGCCTTTGGGCTGCTTAAATACCCTCCGGGCTCCTCCCATAACTTCAGGCCGGTACCCGGCCTTCCAATTTATGGTCTAGAGCCCTACGGACGACATGAGTAAAGATGACATATAGGAACAACACAAAACTCACCAACATGAAATAGACCTGAAAGTGTGCCTTGGTCTACCGTATGGTACACCAAAATAAGGGGGCAAAAACCTTCAGGTAGGGGATAATTATTTATTAAGGTAATGTCACTGAGTAAGACGAGCAAAGGCCTGAGCCACCTCTAACTGTGGGTTAGGAATGTAGCGAGAGAAGCAGGCCGATTCCGCCGACCCAGTTCCTTGATCACATGGTCCGGAACCCCCTGTCTTGAGGCCGTCGTGGCCGCCCCAATCCGGAATGAATGCCCGGAGTACTGGCTGGGGTCCAACTGAAGATTGCCGAGAAGGACCCGGACATGTTCCACGAACTGCGACGAGTTGAGGGGTTATACCGGAAAGGGTAGAAGCGGACTGGACCCTGGGCGGTCGGAAAGCAGTGCCGTCAAGCGGTTTAACACGGCAACTGGGCACCAGTTGTTGTGAGTCCTGTACAGGTGAACATCTACTCCGGAACCTCGCTGCTGAGTTTTGGATGTCGCCAAGTGAAGGACGTAGTGATCCTGGTGGCGGCAGAGACTACTTCTATGCAAGGCTGGACCGGCTGGGTGGCTGCGAGTGAACTCGCTGGCCGTAGAAACCCATAAACGCCATGTGTATCGCAGCCTGCAGGACGGTGCTGAGGAGGAGACCGAAAGGGGACCTATCCAGGATGTCAGACATTCCCTTGAAGATCTCCCCCGTGGTAGGCAGCCGCTTCGGGCTGCCTGGCGGCTGGTGTTTCTGCACTCCCCGTAGTAGAGCCCTCACTGCGTGGCAGGAGAACACCGAAGGCCTCGCGGGGTCTTGAAGCGACAAGTAGTGCGGCACCCCGGCCACATACTGGCGTATCGTGCTATGTGACAGTGCTAGGTGAGAATGACAATAAGCGCTGAGTTAAACTTCCCTGGAATGAATGAGCAGTAAACATTGAACTGATGCTGTAGGGACAGCTGGACCAGTCTGCGGAGGAAGGACATGACGGGCCTGGATTTAGGCCTGCCCTTGCTGATGATTTTGGCTGTGGCTTGATTGTCTGTCGTGAAAGCCACAGTCTGTCCAGACCAATGGTGACCCCATAGGTGAGCGGCTGCTACGATGGGGAAGAGCTCAAAGAGGGCTGACGTGGTAGTGAAGCCTGGTGTGGCTAGTAATTGAGGAGGCCAAGGGGCGGCGAACCACAAATGGCCAAAAATGGCGGCGCATCCTGTGGATGTCGCCGCATCGGTCACCACCTGAGGTGACTGCGTGGACACGACTGGGATGAACAGGGACACACTGTTCCAATTACCAAGAAAGTGTTCCCCCATGGCCAGATCTGCCCTGGCTGCCCAAGGGCTACTCTTAGACCCGAAGGTCAAATTGGTCGCGAAACAATATCGCTCCCTCCACTTGACGAGGGGACGAGCGAGTTGAGACTGGGAGCGACGGAAGAATGAGGCGCTGACAGATCATACACCAGACGTTTTTATTTGAAAAAATATTCCCTGTACAAGCCCGATAGGGCTAACCCTCCAGATGTTAAAGGGAGACTGACTGAACGGGCCTATCAAGAAGTCCCGATCCAACTCCGTCTGCAGAAGGACGTCAATCGCTGGCTCATCTGTTGCTGCTGAGCGTAGGTTCGGACATTCGTGGGTGGAGTGGGGCAGGGTGATGAGCCCGGTATGAAACCCATCGGTGAAACCCCGGATGAGGTAGCTGGCGAGTGACGGAGTGGGGTGTGAGGTCAAGTAAACACAGAGCCAAAGGGCATTGACCCGGCTTAGTCGTGGTTCTTCTGTTTGACCTCCCATAGAACCCTGGGGTGCGCCCTCTGGCATAGGGTGCAAACGTGCAAGAGCCGGCACTGGCTGAATTGCAGGAGCCGTAATTGAAATTGTTGCAAATGGCGGCCCCCCAACCATCCGCACCGGACGTCCCAACTTGTCCACCTTTTGCCCTTGCGCCGGGGCCTGCTGAGCCTAGCTCGTGCTGGTAGAGGCCGTGCTAGCTATTGGATGGACAGAGGCTATGTTGGCACACCAGACCGTGGTGTGGGACGCTGACTGACAGACAGCACATAGCGGGGAGCGAAGACCCGCGAAGTGGCGGCAGAACAACTCTGTGTCCACTACGCTCCAGTCCGTTGTCAAATGAAACTGTGAGAATCTGGCTGCGGCTTTGGCCGAGAAGGACCGATGATAGTCGTAGAACGCTGAGCCACCGTATTTGTGGCCCAGGTCTACGATCAAATGGAGGTAGAGGTCCAGTTCCTCCCGTCTGCCGGGGGAGGCTGAGCACAGCACGTCCCTAAACATGCCGAAAGCGAGCGTGAACTCGGGCACCGTGAGCTTTCTGTTGAGCCTCGGATCCTTCGCTTTCAAAACCACCGAGACGTCCCCCCAGGTGTAGGCCTTGTTCTCGGCCAAGTCATGGACCGAGATCATGAGTGAGGCCAGGTTAACGTCTCTGCCCTCTAAAATGTCCTTCCTTACGCTGGGTGGCACCAGGTGGGAAGGGTGAACGGTAGTCGTGGCAAGCTCACTACCTGCGGCCGGTGCACTGATGGCTGGGACCACCGCAGGGTCCGGAACCGTGGCAGCCGGGCTAGTCTCTAGACGAGACACCCTGTCCTGGACCTCAACGATTGAGGAAGACAGGGAAGACACGAGGGTGTGTAGCTGAGCGACGGCGGCTGAAATCGATTCCAGAGACGCCTGCTGGCTGCTGGGGCTTGCTGCGGCCGGTGGTGGGAAGAGGAGCCTGAATAGCTCCGCCTTCCTGGCCGCGGCCGAGAAGGGTATCCCTCTGCGTCTCAGCTCGGCGGACAGCCTGGGAATTGTCCATGCCCTAAGGGACTGGACACTGCCAGCCTCGGAGGCTGATGCCGGAGATAGCGGGGTGGTGAGGTCATCGCTGCCGACTGATGACATGGCGGCTGCCAAGACCCGTTACTTAGTAGACTGGTCACGTGTCTGCAGGCTGGGCCTATAAAGAGGTGACAAGCAATGAGTTTGAATGTGTCACCTATGATCTACGTACCTGCCATGAGAAAGCAGGAGCCCCTCGTGCCCCAGCGTTTTTTTTTTTTTTTTTTTTACCTGCTGGAACCCTGATGAAGCTGGTGCAGGTGGACCTACTGAATCCGACTGACCTGAGGGAGTGTGAGAGAAAGTACCTATTGAGAGCCTAAACTGCTGCCGTCCAGAGCGACGGAACCCAACGTAGATGATAACAACAGGCGATAGTGACTTAAGCCGACTGCCGAGACCGCTGTGGGATCAAATGACAGATGACAACACGAATGACTGACTTGACATGTTGCCTTAACTGAACGAACTTCCCGTGACAGGGCCCGGCCTGTTTGTACCATATGGGGGTGCCTGTGAGCCGGACTCTGGAGCACGTACAGGAATGAGGCAACCGTGACACGAGGCTAACTGCCTGGGTATTGCTGAGGCCGAACTGTGACATCGCTGCCACCGGGTCCGACTCCAAGCTCCCTTTTTTTTTTTTTTTTTTTTTTCTTTTTTTTTTTGTAGAAATGCTGCCGGCCTAGGGCACGCCGGCGCGAATTCGTACAGGCAGGTGACCAATTAACGCCGGGGCGTGGTAAGGTGACACAGAAATGATATAACATGACAAGGACAAGAGTCAAAGTCTTTTTTTTTTTTTTTTTTTTTTTTTTTTGCGACTCCGCCCCTGGCGCATGTATTGAAATGAGGCCGGGCCTAGGGCACGCCGACACGAATTAGTGCGAGGTAGTGACTGCATTCATGCCGGGCGTGGTAAGGTGACTGAAATGCGATACCATGACAGGGGCAAGAATCAGGAATGTACGCAAACCAGTGATGCGATTCCGCCCTTGGCGCATGTATTGAAATGAGGCCGGGCCTAGGGCACGCCGACACGAATTAGTGCGAGGTAGTGACTGCATTCATGCCGGGCGTGGTAAGGTGACAGAAATGAGATATCATGACAGGGGCAAGAATCAGGAATGTACGCAAACCAGTGATGCGATTCCGCCCTTGGCGCATGTATTGAAATGAGGCCGGGCCTAGGGCACGCCGACACGAATTAGTGCGAGGTAGTGACTGCATTCATGCCGGGCGTGGTAAGGTGACAGAAATGAGATACCATGACAGGGGCAAGAATCAGGAATGTGCGCAAACCAGTGATGCGATTCCGCCCTTGGCGCATGTATTGAAATGAGGCCGGGCCTAGGGCACGCCGACACGAATTAGTGCGGGGAAGTGACTGCATTCCTGCCGGGCGTGGTAAGGTGACAGAAATGATATACCATGACAGGGGCAAGAATCAGGAATGTACGCAACCAGTGATGCGATTCCGCCCTTGGCGCATGTATTGAAATGAGGCCGGCCTGGGGCACGCCGACACGAATTAGTGCGAGGTAGTGACTGCATTCATGCCGGGCGTGGTAAGGTGACAGAAATGATATACCATGACAGGGGCAAGAATCAGGAATGTACGCAACCAGTGATGTGATTCCGCCCTTGGCGCATGTATCGAAATGAGGCCGGGTAGTCGTGCATCTGGATCGCCCCGATCGGAGCATGTATGGATGCGAGCGGACCAGGATCGAAGCGATGGCATGAACGCCCTGTTTAACTGATGCGAAATGATTTAGCATGACCGAATGGCCTGATACGTTAGCCATGTTTGAAATGATGAAATGATTGTCATGCTAACACGTGAAATGTTTCGACACGGTCGAAGTGATTCGTACAATTGTATGCCAACAGTGCTTCGGAATGTGAATAGCGATTTGGTACGCTCGCTGGTGCCACTGATTCGAATAATGGCAGGACATGAACGATGCGTGTGAGTGCGAACGGCACCCGTGCGTGAGTCGTGTTTGAACGATTCGAAGACTGCGTAGCACGACCGCGTAAGGGAACCCTTGAGTGCCGGATGCGGCATCGGTCGGAGTGTTTCGTGGCGGCGGCCCTGAATGTGCATGCCGCTAGATGGCTCCCGATCGTGTACAACCAAAAACGTGCGAGTAAGTGTTTAGGTTTCGAGACAAGCAGCGCGTGGTTCGTGAGCTACGCAGACCACAGTTTAGTGACATGATAAGCAGTGCATGAGAACGTAAAACATGGGAGCCGAAGCCCTACCTGCGACAGCCGAACCAGACTCTTTGAACGAACTGCGACTCGGCGACACGAGTGCGACACGAAGGGACAACACGACTTACGAACACGGAACGCGGGACTGCAACAAGAGGAGACGGACAGACGAAAACGGAGCTCACGAACCGGCACCAACAGCGCTTGTCTCGAACGAGTCGGTCCTAGATGTCTGACGTATCAGATATCACGCACAGGAAACCGACAAAGACCGGCGGCCTTTGGGCTGCTTAAATACCCTCCGGGCTCCTCCCATAACTTCAGGCCGGTACCCGGCCTTCCAATTTGTTTCACCACCAGAGGCTTCAACCGCATCATCTTTCTTTTTATTTGTGTCCTTTTTTTTTCCTTGTTTAATTATTTGCTGCTCTTCTAGGCCTGGGCTTTTGGGACTCAAGCCTTTTACCATATATTGTTTGATTGTACTCGTGTTTGCTTTATTTTTTGGTGTTTTAGATTCACCTCCTTTCGTAGTTTTTCCTTTCATACTAGCAAATCTTTTTATTTTTTTAATTTTTTCGTTTCCCCAGAATGTCAACTTAGCTGTCTTAAATTATTTCTTCTTCCAAATAATACCAACAAAAACCAAAAAGAAAAGAGAAGAGAGAAGAGAGACCCTCAGAGAGTGGGTAGAATGGATCAAATAGCTCAAAATGGATAATATCAGTCTTTTGGTAGAAGGGACAAACTATTTTTGAGTTTTGAGATTTATCCTTTCACCAAAGGATGCGTCTTTTATATAGTCTTTTGTTGGGGGGGCGTGGCCAGCCGGCAAGAGAGATGGACGCTTAGTGCTGAGCTCTGCTGTGAGGGAGACGAACCGGAACGATTAGGGACCGCTGGAGCCGGTATTTTTGTACAAAAACTTCCCCACATTAGTCCGGTAGTGACCCACAACAATGTCCCGTAAGAGAACTGGGGACCACAAGCCCCAAAAGCTCACCACACTCCTGTACCCTCCTGAAGCGCTAGTCAGTCAGAATCAAAATGGAGCTGAAGGCATAGCGGTGCCTCAGACTAAACATACAGAAATCCCTAACAACATTTCTGGTGACTCACCAAACAGGGAGATGTCTAGCTCCCATGACAATGACACAGAGGGGGATCCCTTAATGAACAGCCCAGCTAAGGCAAAAATGAGAATGGATGCTCTAGCACAGCGGCCGCCTCACTCAGAAATTGAGCCCCAGGCTTTTATTCCACTACAATCTAACCAGGCCTTACATTCCTCAATGGCATCCTTCCCAACCTGCGGTCAGCCTGTTATTGACACTACACTGAAAGAGATGTTAATATCACTGCATTCCTCTCTTGTGACTGATTTATCCACTCTATTTACTAAACTCACTACAGATGTCAGTCTAATAGATAACAGAGTGTCAGAGGTACTCACCCGGGCCGATATGCTGAGAGCTGCTCCCCTTGCGACTAAGCGCACGATGCCTCTGGAGTGGGTACAGAGGACACCGGGCTCAAAGATGCACGGGTTGCCAGCAGGAGTGTAGCAGGTGGTGTGCAGTAGCGACGTTGACCAGGAGAGGCTGAAGCTGCACTGGGAGTAGACACCTGGCAGAGCTGTGATCAGGTAGAGGTTGCAGAGGTACCAAAGCATATACTGAAGGAGGACCCTCGGGAGCATGAGAGAACTGTAAGTCCAGAACACCGAGCAGGAGGTCCAGCACAAGGAGCAGGAGATAGTCCAGCAAGCAGGCCGAGGGTCAAACACAGGCAACTGGGCAGTAGAAGTATCCAAGAGGCAGGCCAGGGGTCAAACACAGGTAAGTAACTCAGAGAATGTCCAGGAGGCAGGCCGGGGGTCAAGCACAGGTAATCAGGCAGTAGAGGTATCCAAGAAGCAAGCCAGGGGTCAAACACAGGTAAGTAACTCAGAGAATGTCCAGTAGGCAGGCCAAGGGTCAAGCACAGGTAATCAGGCAGTAGAGGTATCCAAGAAGCAAGTCAGGGGTCAAACACAGGTAAGTAACTCAGAGAATGTCCAGTAGGCAGGCCGAGGGTCAAGCACAGGTAAACAGGCAGTAGAAGTATCCAGGAAGCAAGCCAGAGGTCAAACACAGGTAAGTAACTCACAGAAACTCCAGTAGACAGGCCGAGGGTCAAGCACAGGTAGTCAGGCAGTAGAAGTATCCAGGAAGCAAGCCAGGGGTTCAAACACAGGTAGGTAGCGGCAGCGGTAGTCAGACGCATTCCGGGTCGGCACGGGTAGTCAGGTAGATGCAGGATACAGGATACAGGATACAGGATACTGGACTGGAGACAGGACTCAGAAGAGACAACAAACCAGCAATTTGAAAGCGAACAGGGAAGGCCTTTTATAGGCCAGGTAAATGGTCAGGTGGGATACCCGGACGAGTGCGCATGCGCACTCGTCTTCTGTCAGCGCCGCGCACAGCGGTGAGGCGTACTGGCTGGGTTGTGTCAGATACCCGAGTGCCGCGGACCCGCGCATGCGCACCCGTTACCCGGCGTACCTGTAACATTTGTTGCGCCGCTCTACCGCGCGTGCGCAACCCTGGAACCCGGCGAAGAGGCCTGGTATTTCCCTGACAGTGCCCCCCTCCTAAGGGCAGCCTCCGGATGCCCACTTCAGGATGTCTTTGATGATATTCTCGGATTAAGCGAGGGGCATGAATGTTTTCAGATGGCTCCCAGGAGCAGTCTTCTGGGGGATACCCTTTCCATTTAACAAGATATTGAACCTGACCTCTTCTTCTTCGGAGATCCAGAATTTTTTCAACCTCGAATTCCTCCTCTCCTTGGATGGTGATGGGAGGAGGAAGTGGCGTCTGCCTATCAGGGAAAGAATTGGCAATTACGGGCTTCAGCAAGGAGGCATGAAAAACTGGATGAATCCTATAGGAACTGGGGAGATCTAGTTCAAAGGCTACTGGGTTGATCACTCTCTTGACCTCAAAGGGGCCGATGAACCTGGGACCCAATTTCCGAGAAGGACAAGGGAGTTTTAAATTAGCGGTTGATAACCAAACTTTCTCACCAATCTGGAAAGGCGGGCATTCCTTCCTGCCCCGGTTGTACTGTACCTCATAACCCTTCTGTGCTTCCTTCATGGCCTGTTGGATCCGGAGGAAGTTGTCTTGGATATTCTTGACTAGGTCCTGTGCAGCTGGGGTAGGGACGTCTGGTATGGAATCTGGAAGAAAAGAAGGGTGATAGCCGTAGTTTGCCCAGAAGGGCGTTTGATTAATGGCAGAATGCAAAGAATTATTATAGGCAAACTCCGCGTAGGGTAGTAGGCCTGACCAGTCATCTTGGGAGTAAGAACAAAAACACCTCAGGTATTGCTCGAGGGTCTGATTAGTGCTTTCAGTTTGACCGTTGGATTGTGGGTGATATGCTGAAGACATGGAAGTCCTGATTTCAAGGGATTTGCAGAGGTCTCTCCAGAATCTGGAGGTGAACTGTACCCCCCGGTCTGAGGTGATGTTAGCTGGAACTCCGTGTAACCTTATAATTTCTCTGATGAAGATGTCAGTGGTAGCAGAAGCCGAGGGGGTACCTTTCATGGGCAGGAAGTGAGCCATCTTTGAGAGACGGTCAATGACAACCAGAATTGTGGTAAAGGAATCTGAGGAGGGTAAGTCCACGATGAAGTCCATGGAAATCTCCTTCCATGGACGTTCCGGGACAGATAGTGGACGTAACAGACCCCAGGACTTAGTGTTGGACCCCTTGTTCCTCTGACAAGTGTTGCAAGAAAGAACGTATTCCTGACAGTCCTTTCTCCAGCCCGGCCACCAGTAAGATCGACCTACCAAGTCCACTGTTTTCTGTACTCCAAAGTGGCCGGACATCTTGTGATCATGAAGAGTCTGCAGGACTTGGAGTCTGACAGGAGGAGGAACAAAGATTCGGGCATGGGCCCAGAGCAAATCCTGCTTCCTTTCAAGAAAGGGTAATGTGGGAGATGAGAACTGGTTGGAAGCCTGTTTAAGGGCTGTGGTCAAGTCAGGCTGAATGGCATGGAGGAAATTGTGGGCGGACAGGATGGTAGCAGGTTCTTTAGAGGATTCAGTGTCCAGAAACATACGGGATAAAGCATCCGCCTTGCCATTCTTGGAGCCAGGACGGTAAGTGATGTGGAAATTAAATCGGGAGAAGAACAAGGCCCAGCGGGCCTGTCTGGGTCTAAGGCGTTTTGCAGCCCTGAGGTACTCCAAGTTGCGGTGGTCTGTGAAGATGAGAATGGGTTGGGAAGCTCCTTCAAGCAGGTATCTCCATTCCTCGAGAGCGAATTTAATCGCAAGTAATTCCCGGTCGCCTACATCGTAATTCTTTTCAGGGGGACTTAATTTTCGGGAGGCAAAGGCGACCGGGTGGAGTAGGGCCTTTGGGCCACTTCTCTGCGATAGGATTGCTCCCATAGCAGAGTCCGAAGCGTCCACTTCTAGGACGTAAGGGAGTTCAGGGTCAGGGTGCTGCAAGATGGGTGCAGAGGAAAAAAGTTCCTTGAGCTTCTCAAAAGCGTCTTGCGCTTGGGGAGTCCACTGGAACTTGACTTGCTGACGGGTCAGTTGGGTGATTGGGGACACAATGGCAGAAAACCCCTGAATGAACCGTCTATAAAAGTTGGCAAAGCCGATAAAACGTTGGACTGACCTTTTGTCTGTGGGGGCAGGCCAATCCTGGATGGCCTTCACCTTTTGGGGGTCCATCAGTACTCCTCCGGTGGTTATGATA
This sequence comes from Lithobates sylvaticus, assembly GCA_028564925.1. Classification (NCBI taxonomy): domain Eukaryota; kingdom Metazoa; phylum Chordata; class Amphibia; order Anura; family Ranidae; genus Lithobates; species Lithobates sylvaticus. The sequence goes on from CM053029.1 coordinate 285,425,180, forward strand.
AAGCCCAGGAACTGGATGGTATCAGTCTCGAACTTGCATTTCTCTCCTTTGACGTAGAGCCCGTGTTTACGGAGGATGGGAAGAACTTTCCGGACATGTTGACGGTGGGCTTCTAGAGAATCGGAGAAAATCAAGATATCATCAAGATATACAATGAGGAAGTTATCCAGATACTCACGGAAAATGTCATTGACAAGGTGTTGGAAGGTAGCTGGGGCATTACAAAGTCCAAACGGCATGACCAGGTACTCGAAATGGCCGAATCTGGACCTAAAAGCCGTCTTCCACTCATCCCCAGAGCGTATTCTAACTAAGTTGTAGGCCCCACGGAGATCCAGCTTGGTAAACACCTTGGCAGTCCTGAGCCGCTGAAAAAGTTCAGGAATGAGTGGGAGTGGGTACCTGTTCTTGATAGTAATTTTATTGAGTTCCCTGTAATCCACACAGGGTCTGAGGGAACCGTCTTTTTTTTCAACAAAGAAAATCCCAGCCCCTGCTGGCGAAGAAGATGGTTGGATGAACCCTTTAGCAAGATTTTCGTCTATATATACCCGTAGGGCTTCAAGCTCAGTTTCGGACAAGGGGAAAATCCTTCCGAAGGGGATCTCGGCCCCTGGTAGGAGATCAATCGGACAATCATATGAGCGATGAGGGGGAAGAACCTCGGCCTTTCTTTCATCGAAAATGTCCATGAAGTCTCGGTAGGGTATTGGGACGTGTTGCAGGTCCTTGATACTGGGTTGCATGGCAAGATGAGAAAGAGGTACTGCGGGTTGATCCGGAAGGCAGTGCTGCAGGCAGTAAGGAGAGGAGAACTCCACTTCCCTGTTGACCCAGTCGATCCGAGGATTGTGAGCCAGTAGCCAGGGGTACCCCAGGATGATGGGGAACATAGGAGAGTGGATAATGTCAAAACGTAAAAGTTCCTGATGACCTGATTTGGTGCAGGTCAGGATAGGAGCGGTTTCCTGGGTAACCGGTCCTGAGCAGGGTGGAGAGCCATCAGCCAGCTGGATTTGAAGAGGTTGTTTCTTGGTAGTTAAAGGGAGGTTCAGGTGTCGTGCCAAGGTCAGGTCCATGAAGCAACTGCAGGCTCCGGAGTCAAGGATGGCTCCCAACTGGAAAGCCTCTCCCGCTACCTGTAGGGAGAGTGGAACAGTCAGATGAAAATGCGGAATTCCTACAGAGTGCGAACTCGAGAGGGACCCAGAAAGGCACTTACTGGGTCTTATGGGGCATTTCTGTAGGTAGTGCCCCGTGCCCCCGCAGTAGAGGCAGAGGTTGGCTTGACGACGACGGAGCCTTTCTTCAGCAGATAGGGGGGACGTGCCAGGCCCAGCTGCATAGGTTCCCCATGAGGAGGAGAGCGAGAGTTCCAAGAAGGAGCAGGTGCCGGAAGGACCCGGGGCATCGTCCAGGTGGGACGAGGGCTCTGCAGTCTCTCTGCCCGTCGTTCCCGTAATCGACGGTCAAGTTTGATAACAAGTTGGCAGAGATCTGTGAAAGTGCTTGGGATCTCTCCTCGAGCCAGTTCATCCTTCAATACCTCGGATAGCCCCAGACGGAATTGGTATTTTAGGGCTGACTCGTTCCAGTCAGTATCTGCTGCCCATTTGCGGAAATCCACTACATAGTCCTCTACAGGTCTTCTCCCCTGGGATAGGGTATGCAGGGTAGATTCTGCCGTACCTGTGCGTTGGGAGTCCTCGTAGAGTGCTGCCATAGCGGAAAAGAAAGTCTCTACAGAATTCAACTGTGGGCTCTTTTGTTCCATCAAATGGTGTGCCCAGGATTGAGGGTCATCTGAAAGTAGAGAGATAATGAAACCCACTTTGGTGGATTCCAACTGGAAGGTCCTGGGTTGTAGTGCTAGGTGTAGCAAACAAGAATTTTTAAAGGAGCGAAATTTCCTTCGGTCCCCGGAAAAACGTTCTGGTGTGGGGACCCTGGGATCAGGATGGGACACGTCATAGGCAGGGAGAGCACCTCCAGGTGTTGATAGAAGAGTGGAGGTGCTGGCTGCAGGGGGTGACTGGTCCGCTTGGTTTGGAGACAAGGTCAGGTGCTGAAGACGCCCTTCGATCTGAAAGTATCCATCTTGGAGGCGTTGTACAGCCTGCGTAAGGGTTGTCACCTGCTGGCATAAGGCCTCAAGGGGTGAACCAGCTCTGTCGGCCTCGGACATTGGCTGGTTTGTACTGTCAGAGGTACTCACCCGGGCCGATATGCTGAGAGCTGCTCCCCTTGCGACTAAGCGCACGATGCCTCTGGAGTGGGTACAGAGGACACCGGGCTCAAAGATGCACGGGTTGCCAGCAGGAGTGTAGCAGGTGGTGTGCAGTAGCGACGTTGACCAGGAGAGGCTGAAGCTGCACTGGGAGTAGACACCTGGCAGAGCTGTGATCAGGTAGAGGTTGCAGAGGTACCAAAGCATATACTGAAGGAGGACCCTCGGGAGCATGAGAGAACTGCAAGTCCAGAACACCGAGCAGGAGGTCCAGCACAAGGAGCAGGAGATAGTCCAGCAAGCAGGCCGAGGGTCAAACACAGGCAACCAGGCAGTAGAAGTATCCAAGAGGCAGGCCAGGGGTCAAACACAGGTAAGTAACTCAGAGAATGTCCAGGAGGCAGGCCGGGGGTCAAGCACAGGTAATCAGGCAGTAGAGGTATCCAAGAAGCAAGCCAGGGGTCAAACACAGGTAAGTAACTCAGAGAATGTCCAGTAGGCAGGCCGAGGGTCAAGCACAGGTAAACAGGCAGTAGAAGTATCCAGGAAGCAAGCCAGAGGTCAAACACAGGTAAGTAACTCACAGAAAGTCCAGTAGACAGGCCGAGGGTAACGCACAGGTAGTCAGGCAGTAGAAGTATCCAGGAAGCAAGCCAGGGGTTCAAACACAGGTAGGTAGCGGCAGCGGTAGTCAGACGGATTCCGGGTCGGCACGGGTAGTCAGGTAGATGCAGGATACAGGATACAGGATACAGGATACAGGATACAGGATACTGGACTGGAGACAGGACTCAGAAGAGACAACAAACCAGCAATTTGAAAGCGAACAGGGAAGGCCTTTTATAGGCCAGGTAAATGGTCAGGTGGGATACCTGGACGATTGCGCATGCGCACTCGTCTTCTGTCAGCGCCGCGCACAGCGGTGAGGCGTACTGGCTGGGTTGTGTCAGATACCCGAGTGCCGCGGACCCGCGCATGCGCACCCGTTACCCGGCGTACCTGTAACATTCGTTGCGCCGCTCTACCGCGCGTGCGCAACCCTGGAACCCGGCGAAGAGGCCTGGTATTTCCCTGACACAGAGTATCCACTATTGAGAAAGGTATGATGGAATGCTCCTCCACAGTGAATGACATCATTGATTCTATTGATGAGGTAAAAGATGAACAAGAGTGGATAAGGAGCAAATTAGCAGATTTGGAAGACCACTCTAGACGAAACAACGTCAAGTTAAGGGGGGTCCCCGAAAATATAACAACTCCAGAATTACCCAAATACGCCAAAGAACTTATACGCACTATTCTACCTGAAGTTACGCCACGTGACATTATAATTGACAGAATACACAGAATTACAAAACCTTCACACCTGGCTGCATCAGTGCCTAGAGATATACTTATGAGGATCCATTTTTTCCATATTAAAGAAAAAATTATGTCAGAAGCCAGATTGAAAGGCCCTCTACCACGTCCGTTTGAGGGTGTTAAAATATTTCCTGATTTATCAAGATATACGCTTCAACTACGTAGAGATTTATTGAACCCCATAACTAAAGGAATGCAAAACCATAAGATTCTATACAAATGGCGCTACCCGGCCACACTAATTGTCTCCAAAAACGGATCCACTCATATAATAAATGACCTACACAAGGGTTTGAAACTTTTGAAAGAATGGGGAATAATCCCGGAATACCACAAAGATGAAACTTCGCTTCTTCCAAAACGTCCTCCTTCAACATATCACTACAATCAAAGATCCCGGAATCATCAACCTATGGAAGTATCTTGCTCCTGAGCGGTCTGCTAACTACGTTTATAGCGTCCCCTCCAGGAATTTTGTTTGATCTCACTTGCCTTTGGTATTAACTGTTCCACACTGCAGCAGTAAAAGCTGACTCTTTGCTTTTTTTCTGTGTTTGACACAAACCTGCAGCATCCTGTTTTCATATCTTTTGCTATATTTGTAAATAGCTGTTATATATAATTGTAATTTCATTCCAGGTTTTATAGAAATACATCTAGTTACGGAACCCAGGTATCCTGATAAGCCGAAAGGAACTGAATTTACTGTATACACCAAGAAATATCTGCAAACTGTAAGTGTTATAGTCTCCCACGATCCATCACTTAGCCACAACAGGAAATATGCCATTCACGATAGTATCCTTGAACGCCAAGGGTCTCAACCACCCAGCAAAGAGACAATCTTTGTGGCGTACTGCTGAAAAGCTTGATAGTGATATCTTATGTGTCCAAGAGACACACTTAACCCCACTTTCAGCCACTTTATGTCGCAGTAACAAATTTCCCCTTATTTTCTATTCTAATTTCTCTTCCAAGAAGAGAGGAGTGCTTGTAGCGATCAAGAAAGACACTGACTTCCACCTCATAAAATAAATAGGTGACCCCAATGGTCGTTTTCTTATTTTAATCTGTATGATTAATGGAACTAAATATACCTTACTCAACTTGTATGCTCCCAATTCTAGACAGGCAAATTTTGTCAAAAAGGCTTTGACCAAAATTAAAGAGTTACAACAAGGATATCTCCTTGTATGCAGAGACTTTAATATGGTTGCAGATATTTATATGGACACTACTTCAGCGGATAAGAGAAGACCCTCTCCCCTGGGGCAAATCCTGACATCGTCTGATCTTTACGATGTCTGGAGATGCCACCATGGATCAGAGAGGGATTATACTTATTTCTCCCCGCAACACAAGTCGTATTCCAGAATTGACATGTTTGTTGTTGATAAATTGTTATTACAAAAGGTGACTACCTTTGTTATCCACACCATGACATGGTCAGACCACAACCCAATTTCGATAATTATTGATGATACGTCTCCTCAACTGAACTCTTTTCTCTGGAGAGCCAATAATTTCATATTACAACATGCTACATACTCCAAAGAAATTGATACTCATTTGAAAGAATATTTTGAATTAAACGCTGATTCAGTGGGGGATCCTGCCGTGGTGTGGAACGCGCATAAAGCGGTAATGAGAGGTGTTCTTATAAAACTGGGCTCCATTCACAAAAAAAAAGAACACAACAAATAGACTCCCTTACTTCCCAAATTGCTCATTTGGAGGCAGACCATAAGTCATCTGCATGTCCCACTACACTAGCACAATTGATGTCGCTTAGACAGGAACTCAGGTTGCTTCTTCTCCATACATACGAACATATGCAACGCAAATTCAAAGCCATCTCTTATTCCAAATCCAATAAGGCAGGAAAAAGATTAGCACAACGTATCAAAGGGGCTAGAGTTAAATCTAAAATTCCCTTCTTATTCCACCCACACGAAAGTGAAGTTATCTAATCCACAAGACATTGCGAATGCTTTTAGCGATTACTATAGTGACCTATATAATCTCAAGAATGACCCTTAAACCCACCAACCATCCCCAGAGGAAATTGATGACTTTCTCCATAAGATAAATTTACCGACTCTGACAGAAACACAATTGTCTTATTTAAATGCTCCTTTTTCAGCACCAGAACTTCTAGCTACCATCTCATCACTGCCTTGTAACAAAACACCAGGCCCGGATGGCCTTACAGGGGAATACTTCAAACCATTCTCTACCTATTTGATTCCACACTTGCTGAAATTTCTTAACCAAGCTGCATATTCTTCCAAATTCCCTGTAGAATCGCTAAACGCATTAATTATCACTCTCCCAAAACCTGAAAAAGATCCGACTGCCCCACAAAACTTCCGGCCAATCTCCTTACTTAACCTTGATTTAAAAATATACGCCAAAACTATGGCTAGACGCTTAATGAAGATTATGCCAGACCTGATTCACAAAGACCAAACAGGATTTATTAAAGGGAGGAAAGCATCCGACGCGACGCGTCGCATGATTGACTTAATCCATTGCGTAAATTCCAGTGGAACACCTTCTCTGCTTCTTTCTTTAGATGCAGAAAAGGCGTTTGATCGGGTGCACTGGACCTATCTACAAAAAGTTCTCATGAAATTTGGGTTTAAAGACAATATTTATAATGCTATCATGGCACAATATACTTGCCCAGCTGCTCAAGTTTTTTCGGCTAACCTTTAGCTGAGCACATACGCACAAACTCGAACATCTCAGGCATAACTGTTGGCAACACTACTCATAAGATTAGTCTTTTTGCTGATGATGTGATTTTAATATTATAAAATCCTACCTCCTCCTTAGCAGCAGCCCGAGACGTTTTAGATTGGTTTGGATGAATATCATTTTACAAACTAAATGTCACCAAATCACAAATACTAGATCTCAAATTAAATACCACCACTAAATTACTATTACAAGCCCAATACCCCTTCACATGGTCTGAACACAGCATTTCTTACCTAGGTATTCAACTCACTAGAACCACTAAACTCCTCTTTTCATCAAACTTCAAGCCTCTCTTATATAAATTACGTACTGAATCTCAGAAATTAGCTAAAATGGAACTGTCATGGTCTGGCAGATTAGCGGCGTTCAAGATGATGCATTTACCTCAAATTTTATACCTGTTTAGGACCATTCCTATTCCTATTCCTAAATATTACTTTAAGTAACTTCAAACGATACTCAACCGCTGTATTTGGAATGGTACAAAACCTAGATGCGCTCATTCTATACTTAGGATACACAAATTAGCGGGAGGATCAGGTTCAATAGATTTTACAGATTATCACACTGCAGCGATCATAGCTCAAGCAACTGAGTGGTTTCAGCAAGATCCGAATAAAAACTGGTGCAATATAGAACTTTCCTTACTATTTCGTCCTAGTTTAAAAAATTGGTTGTTGAGCACTCCATTAGACGCTAAAATACCAAAAGCGATTCCCCCTACCATGATAGCCACGGTCAGAGCATGGGAAATTCTAACCCAAACTGTCCATCAAGAACCCACTACTACACAGATACTGATACCTATAGAAGTCTTAAACCACATCTCACCTGAATTATCTACATCCCATTGGTCTAACCGAAAAATCTCATTCATAAATCAACTATTTCATGACTCAAACCCAAAATCCTTTTCAACCCTCCAAAATGAATTTCACTTGCCTGAATCAGACTTTATTGCATATTCCAATCTTCTGAAATGCCTTAACAAAATCAAACCTCCCTTATATACAGTTTCTTCAGTAATATGGAAATACCTGCACTTTGAATCTCCTAAACAGAAGGGTATTTCACTTGTATACAACACCCTGAACCAAAAGCGTGTATTTACTAAATCCACACCACATACACACTGGGAAAATGATCTAGCAACGACTTATACAGAATCACAATGGGAACAAGCTTCACGAAGTGTATACAAATCCACGAAAAGCTCTACGTTGTGCCTTAGATGGTATTTGACGCCTTCTCGCTTGGCAACATTCTATCCCACATTATCTAATAAATGCTGGAGATGTAATTCCAACATAGGAAGCATATTCCACACATTTTGGGAATGTACCCTCATACAGGAATACTGGAAAACCGTTTTTCTTCTCTTAAAAGATATATTCCAGATAGATATACCAATGTCTCCGGGTCTAGCTATCCTGAATTTATCCATTGAAGACATACCCTTTTCATTTCGTCATGTGACGACACATATCCTATTGGCAGCTAGGTTAACTATAACCAGATTATGGAAGTCAGATACAACTCCCTCTATCACTCACCTCTTAGATACCGTAAACCTACATTATAGTTATAAATTAATGATGGCATCCAGTGAGGGTAAATTACCCAAGGAAAAAACCAAGTGGGCATCATGGGAACAATGGTCGACTATTACTAACTTTTTGTAACACTCATATCTAACAGATTGATATACACTTTTGCCTCTGGGTTCTAGAGTATGGACACAGGTTCCTGGATAAGTTCTATTATTGTGGCAACGTTCTCCTCTTAGACACAGTGTAGTCCCCATGGGGGTGTCTAGAGGACATATACTTCTATTTGATCTTATGTTACTATATTGATCTTATATTTCTATATTGAATGTATTGCGTTTTGTAGCATTTTAATAACAGTAATTCTTGCTCTGTAACACTTCATTGGTAATTGAGTTGACATTATTTAAGTGCTATTCTGAGTTAATTTATCTTAACGGCATGCAATGTGTAATTTGCATCTTTACTGTATGTTATGAAATTCAATAAAAACTGATTGAAAAGTATATAGTCTTTTGTTCATTTCCCAGTTTTTGAAGGTAATGTACAGCACTGTTTTACTATGCTTCGCTCCCTTTATATAGGGCCTGGTGGAAAAACAGATATGGAGGGATTTCTAGCAGACATCTTTCCCTTTAGGAGTGAAATAAGGTCATGTAATTTACATTTATAATTTTATCTCCATTTGCTGTGACCTATCCAATTCACTTCTAGCTTCTGACGTTAATAATACATATATGTCGCTTTAGGTAAGGGAATGCAACTGGTGTGAGTGCAGGAAAACGCAGGGATTTTACAGTATGAAGTGTATTCGATCGTTTTTCTTTCTTCCCCCTTTTTTCTTTTTTCTTTCACTGGATTATAAGCCTCCCCTGGGAATGAAATAGTCCCACCTAGTATGTCCTGAATGTTTTTACTTCCTATCACGCAATTTATTGCACCGGGCTCTTCCATTCTGTTTCAATCCTATTGTCTCTGCCGTCCCGCAAATTTACTGCGATGTTGTGTAGCAAAAAAAAAAAAGAAAAAAGGAAAGAAGTATCTCACAAATGTGAAACCTCTGTGCCTCTATATTGCATTGCTTAACTGTCAATCTGACACGCGTGTCTTACTGCTCCTTTTACTCCTCCTGTCTCTTGTCCTTGCAATTTATATCTTTATAATCAGCATCAAAATTCCATCTATATGATGATTATTTTCACTGTTTGTTTGATAGCCTAGGTACTCCTGTTTACACATTACTTAAAATGAAAAAAGGAATGAGCATCACTCACCATCTCCGTTGTAATTTTCTATTGTATATCCTTTCCCCTTAATATGGGGTCTTACCCTTACAGCCTTCTATCCCTCCCGAAGTCTGAGAGGATCGTTTGTTGTGTCAAAGAAGGGGTTCTCAATCTTTTCCACTGCATGCTTGTGTGGTGGGGGGGAGCGAGAGCGGGGGGTGAGGCTCCGTAGGAAAGCGGGTTCAAGGCCGTGGAGGTGCAGGGAGAGAGCAGCCTCGTGTTGTTATCCGAGCGGCGTCCTCTGCATTCCGCGCCGGTATCCTGGACAGCACGCTACAGCAGGTGATGCCGACTCACTGGCTAGGCTCTCTCGTACGCAGGGAATCATCAGTGAGGGATCTCGCGGTCTATCGTACCATGCGCTCACACTCAGCTTGGTCCGTCGGCTGTTCTTAGATCAGGCTCCTCCCTCTATGAGGCATTGCGTGCTCTCACGTCCTCACATCCTGTCCCCCTTCCCCCACGTTTACTTCCAACTCCAACTGTTCTAAACATGGGAAACATGCGCCCCTTTACAGGCATACTATAGACACCCCCAGGTATGAAATTTAAAGGAATATTACACTTTTATTGTTTCACTTTAAGCATTATTAAAATCACTGCTCCCGAAAAAACTGACGTTTTTAAAACTTTTTTTTGCATTGATATATGTCCCCTGGGTCAGGACCCAGGTCCCCAAACACTTTTTATGACAATACCATGCATATAAGCCTTTAAAATTAGCACTTTTGATTTCTCCCATAGACTTTTAAAGGGTGTTCTGCGGCTTTCGAATTTGCCGCAAACACCCAAAATTGTTCGCTGAAATGGTGAACAGCCAATGTTCGAGTCGAACATAAAGCTCATCCCTAGTGGAGAGCAAGGAAAGGAAAGAGAGAACCAATCTGCACATTTCCTCCCAATGGATAGGGAGAAAAGCATTGGGCCAAACAAAGAGATCTCAATTGGGGCATGAATTTATTTGAGGATGGCCATAACATGTAGCAGGGATGTACTGGAACAGTAATCCCCATTTCAATTTCAGCCCATCTGCTCTGGGCTTTCCTAGAAGTCCAGGTGGCTATTGCCCTGAGGTGAGAGGCGTAGTAATATTTAATGAGATCTGGAGCAGCCAGCCCACCTTTAGTTCTGAGAGCAAAAAACTGGGAGGTGTTATTCCAAATGAAATTTAGGCATTTTCTCTGGAAATTTTTCAGCTGCGACATTGGGACCGGGATTGGCAGTGTTTCAAATAAGTACAATAATTTAGGCAGATTCGACATTTTGAGAACGTTAATTCTGCCAAGAAGAGAGATTGGGATGGAGGACCAAAGGTGCAGAAGTCTGGTTATTTCTGCAAATATGGGAGGAAAGTTGGCTTGGTAGAGAGAGGTATATGAGGGGGTAAGGTAGATGCCTAGATATTTCAATGAGGATGTGCACCATCTGTATTTAAATCTGCCTTGTAAGGAGCTGAGTAAATCTGGGGTTATGTTAACAGGAAGGGCTTCTATTCTTCTATTTTGGACTGGTTGATCTTAAAAACTGATAGAGTTCCAAAAGTGGATAGGATGTCATGTAGGAAAGGTAGGGAGATGTCGAGGTGGGTGATGTCATCTGCAAAAAGTCACAGCTTGTAATCCTGTTGTCGCAACGGGACCCCCCCCCCCCCCCCTATGTCAGGGTGAGACCTAATGGCTGTTGCGAGTGGTTCAAGGCTCAGTATAAACAATAGGGGTGATAAAGGGCAGCCCTGTCTGGTGCCATTGCTAAGGGTGAAGCGCTGCGACGTGTAGGAAGACATCTGGACTTGAGAGGTGGGGAGAGAGTACAGGGCTTGTAAAGCCTGTACAAAGGGACCTGAGAATCCAAATTTGGCCAGAACCGCCAACTTAAATGGTCAAAAGCTTTTTGTGCATCTAAGCCTAAAACTATAGTGGGTTGTTTGGTTTTAGTTATTAAGTCAATCAGGTCTATGGCTCTTCTTGTATTGTCCCCTGCATGTCTTGTTGGGACGAATCCCACCTGGTCTTTATGAATCAGGACCGTCAGTAGAGGTGATAGTCTATTGGCTAATATTTTGGTAAAGTTTTATAGTCTGAGTTTAATAATGCAATGGGGCGGTAATTGTCTGGTAATGTGGGGTCTTTACCCTGTTTAGGGATGACTGTTATGTTGGCATGCATAAATTGTGACTGTGGGGTGGTACCTTTAAGAAGGGAAGAATATAGGGATTGTAGATAGGGGTTTAGAGTCTGTGAAAAAGTCTTGTAATAAACCTAAGATTTTTTATCACTTCTGCTATTTCCTCAATGTCGATCGGGGAGTTAAGTGTGGAGATTTGTTCAGTGGATAGCTTGGGTAATGTTAGAGAAGACATTAATTTATCAAATTTAGATTGTGAGAATTGGGGATTCGAGTCAGAGCTTAAGCAGTTGTACAATCGGTTGTAGAAATCTCCAAATGCTTTAGGACAGTATGTAGGTGTGCCGTCAGGTTGCATCAGGTGATCAGGTATTGATAGGAAGGGTCGTGGTTTTAACCCGTTAACTAGCATCTTATGTGGTTTATTTGCAAATTCATAGAATTTTTGTTTGGCCCACAGCATAGATTTAGAATTGTTGTTCATATCAAATGATTTGATTCAATTTCGGATTTAGGTGACAGTTCTCAATTTTTTCACCGTGGGGGATATCAACAAGTGTTTCTCTGCAATCTGTAGTTGAGCAAGGAGGTCAATTTTTTGTTTTGCAGAGTCTCGTTTCAGGCGAGAGCCTGTAGATATGCATTCACCTCTAAAAAAGGCCTTGTGGCCCTCCCACAAGGTGGAAATTTCTGAAACCGAGCCATCATTTAGTTGAAAAAAATTGGTCAGCTTTTGTTGCAGGTGAGTTTGGGATACTGTGTTTTTGATCAGGGACTCGTTAAGATGCCAGTGACACATTTTGGGATTTGAAGAGGTCAGGACAATATCTAGTTCAATGGGTGCATGATATGACCATGTAATAGGGTTTATCTCTGAAGAGACTACATAGGGAAGAAGGGGGGCTGTGACTAGAAAATGTATAATCTAATCTAGAATATAGCTTGTGGGAGGGGGAGTAGAATGTGTAATGGGAAAATATTTGGAGGCAAATATGATTGAGCCCCCAGATTTAAAGTGGGTCTCCTAAATCATAATCACCTCTGTCTTGGAGTACCTAAACTCTTTCAGAGCTTGCCATCGCTTCTTGATGGAGTTGAGGCCCTTAACATTACATGAGTAAATTTTAAGAGCCATATCTAGTCAGGTGAAAATAATGCTAAATAATGCATTTTATATATTATCAAGTAAGTGAGCATCCCTGAAATAAGACACATAAAGGCACATGTATACGGAAGTTGATAGAGTATCGTAAGTTTAGCAATGAGAATCGTATAAAGGTAAAGCAAAAAGACCTGCAAATTGAAACAGCAAAAAATAACAGAAAAAAGAGAAAAATAAAAAACACAAAAACTACAAAAACTACAAAAACCTGAAAAAAAAAAAAAACTTCAGGCTACCCAGGCAAAAGCCATGGGTTATGGTGAGGGGCATGGTAGCCTGCAGGGACCGGCGGAGGGGGGCGTCTCCGCTTGAAAAGCAAACAAAACTGATCAGAGGTAGGCAACTAATCGATTATGAAAAAAAGGGAAAAAACGTCTTCCAGAAGTGTTATGGGTGAAAGGATCTATTCAGCAGGAAGGAGTGTGTCTCTCTTTGTGAGAGAAGGTGACCAGTCTTCAGGATGTCACTGTCATAGCCAGAGTATGCATTTTCTGGCCATGATGTGGAAAACATTAAAGATTAATGGAGGAAGGGCCTTTTCAGGTCGGGAATCTGTGAGAGTTGGCTCATTGTGGCGTGGAAAAGGCTTTCTGCTATCTTCGTTGGACTGGGGTCCATATCTTGGCTGGGGTGGTGAGTGGTTTAGGGCTCGGAGCTTGGGGTTGGAGATCTTCTTCAGGTATAGGTGGGAGTCCCAGGTTGCTGATAAAAGCTTCACTTTCATAGAGATCTCTCAGAGAATATTGGATGCCATCTTTGGAAGTGGACAAGTGGAAAGGGAACCCCCAGCGGTAAGGGACCTGATGATTTTGTAGATGTGTGGTGACAGGACGAAAGCTGCACCGTTTGGCTAGGGTGATCGGAGAGAGATCAGTAAATATCTGGATCTTTGATTGTTTAAAGTCAATGCGTGACTTGTTGCGGGTTGCAACTGTGAGGGCTTCTTTGCTCTCGTAGTAGTGGAAACGGACAATGACGTCTCTGGGGTTAGCACTGGGGGGAGATTTTGGAGCCAAGGATCTGTGTGCCCTATCCAGGTGCCAGTCTATATCAGGGATATGGGGGGCTAAAGTAATAAACAGGCCCAGATGATGGGGGCGAAGCTCCTTGTCACTAACCGTTTCAGGGATCCCTCTGATTCTCAAATTCTGGCGTCTTTCAAGGTTCTCTAAAATCTTCTTGCTGTAGCTGGAGCTGGGAAACTGTATGTTTCATGGTGGAGTTGTCTTCCTTGAGGGCATGTACATATTGGGTTAATTCATCAAATGTATTCTCCATAGTTTCAATGTGTTCCCCCAATTGATCAATTTCTCCCTGCACCTCTTTAGTAATGCTGTGGGTCAGGTCATGCAGTAGTGAATTCAGTTTGAGGTCTAGTACAGCCACTGTCCCTACATCTGTGTTTTTTTTTAGAGGGATGGGATTGCTGGGACTGCTGGGATCTGTTGTCCTCAGAGGTCACATTTCCGAGCGGATCACTCGAGGATTACTATACAGGAAGCGCTCCATACCTTCAGTAGGCCGCAATGGTGGCGATGGAATAAAGCTGATCTTACCCATACGTTGCCTGGGGACCTATGGCAGCTGGCATTGTTGCTCCTAGGTTTGTTGATGCTATGTTAGCTTTGTAGGAGCCACGGACAGTGAGACGAGGACCAGAGCTCTTCTCTTACATGTCCGCCATCCTGCACACCGCGTATGCGCTGATGTTTGGAGACTTATTTGTCAATTCCTACATATTTCTGTTCTGTATTTTTGTGGTAACTTAACCGGCTAGTACATATTTTGGTACATACTATGCTCTTCATTTGCATAAATATATATTACCATAATTTACCAGTTCAAATAACAGTTAAAACATTTTTTTTTTTTTTGCTAGAATACTGACATAGGTATATGTTTGAGCAACAGGATATAAGTGAAAATAAGAGGGAAAAAAAGGGAATAAGTGCCACGGAACCTGCTGAATATTTGTGGATTTCAACTAAGAGTGCTGTTACTCAACCTAGTAAATCACTAATAGGACATCAAAATAAACAAAAAATAGTGCAAATCTATAGAAATTCCACAATTGCATGAACCATTCTTGAAATCAACAATGATGGACTCCTAATTGTTTTATATACAGTATAAAAAAATACCAAGACCTTCATATCAATATTCTATCTCTATAAATATTATATATTTTTGTGCATAATGATAAAGTGCAAATGCTAAAAAACCTTATATGTGTGTATTATAAACATAAAGTGCAAGTGCGACTGTGATGTGTATATCAATCTATATATGTGTCACTAACTTTAACACTGAAGTAGCTGCTAGAGGTTCGGAATTGGCACTGGGTGGGTGGCCTCGAGTGCCATTTTGTTGTAGTAGGGAAGAAACTGGAGAGAACTGGCGCTTGGTCCTGTTGGCGTCACCGCATACAGCTGGAGAGAACAAGTGTTCCGCTATCCAAGAAGTCCTGACTCAGGGCTGGAGATGGCCTAGAGGCAGCAGTGGATGTAAGATTGACCAGATAGAAGAGCGGAGCTCTGAAGTTAAGAGGCCCTCTTGCTGAGCGGTTGCCACACCCTCCTTTAATATATTTGCCAGAGGTGACATTTTAGTATGTTTTAGATTTAAAAAAAAAAAAAAAATCCATACAATTTGA
Organism: Lithobates sylvaticus; assembly: GCA_028564925.1. Taxonomy (NCBI): domain Eukaryota; kingdom Metazoa; phylum Chordata; class Amphibia; order Anura; family Ranidae; genus Lithobates; species Lithobates sylvaticus. The sequence goes on from CM053029.1 coordinate 285,440,304, forward strand.
GTGCTCTGCTTTCTGCATTTTTTTTTTTTCTGTGGTATGAGCTGCCCAGTTCAGGTATACTTCTGGGTGAAATAGAGTGGCCAGAAAAAATCTGGCAGGATAAGTTAACATTCTGACACCTGATTTCAGTGTATGTCCTCTTTCTTATGTGGGAAAAAAAAGGGAAAGTTGGGGACATGAGGGGCATTGGGACTTTATATGAAACACACTTCTCGGGTAGGGTGAGACATAAATATAGTATACATATTGTTCAGTAGTGACCATGATGAGCATACTGTATTATTAAATATACCTTTAATTGGATCAATAAGTATAATACAGAGTAAGTAAAACATGAGTGGTAACATCATATTATAGTAAAAATTGGTAGCATAGTAAACAATATAGCACATGATAAAATTGATATTGACGGTACACCCAAAATGGGCACAAACGTCATGAACATGTTGTAATAAACAAAATGATGGCTCAACCCAATATACCCATAGTGTAGACGTGGATACTGTGACATAGCATCAAATATAAAAGCTCTACGCGTTTCGTGGATTTGTATCCACTCATCAGGAGCAGCTACATGGGAATACCTATAATTAATTCAGGCACAGTTACAAACACTCAATGCTATATGTTTATTTTGTGATGGTACGCAGATTGTACTAAGGGGGGGAGTTTTTTACCTAAATAAAGTCTATTGTTTAAACAGTATCACACTATTGCAACCCCTTTGTTTTTTATGAGGAAAATTGGTTTGTGATCCTGCTATACTGCTGCAAAGGAGATAGATTGTGGAGGAACGCCGATGCATGGTTGTCTTATTAAAAGGCTTTTATTTATCATTGGTCTGGTCAGTGCATCCCCATAGGGGAGTTCATTCCGCACGTGGTGAAAGATCTGGTGGAAATGTTCGGTGGAAGCTGTTACTATTTCACATAAGGGACTACTACGTGGGAACGTCTTTATCAGATCATATTGGCTCAACTGTTTTGTTTTGTGATTTATTCACCGTATGGTCCTGGGTGTTAATAAGGACAAAAGCGCTGCTGCAATAATATAGAGACTGTGTTCAAAGGACTACTTTTTCATAATATTGCCGTATTTTCATATTTTCGTATCCTAAGCAGCTGCTATCACCAGAAGTGGTGTATTATATTTATATATTTATTTTTCATATTTATATATTTATTGATTTTATCCATTATTTAAGGAATATATATCCAGATAGCGCGGAGGAGTGGACCCTAAGGGCGGACATTCATGGTCTCACTCTATTGCTTTTACAAATTAATTAACAATAGTTAATTAATACAGGAAGAGAGGGAACAACTTGCTGGAGTGCAAATTGACCATCTACGTGCATACACTGACGGAGGTTAGGTGCCTACATATAGGTGGATATCCGCCTGTGTGTGTCGCCTCCTCTCTCAGAGCACGATACAGCATGACGTTGGTGGAACACTGTTAGGTGGCAGGTAGCCTCCATTCTATCATCTATCCAGGTCTCCTACACCCTATGGTGACACTTTTACTTTTTTCTCTCTCACTTTAGGTAAACCCAACCTCGCATTGTGGTGCCATGTTCCCTCTGGGGGTTGTTCTCCCTCACTTCCTTTAATTCACCTCTAGTCTCTCCTATTCCAGGAGCTGTCCACTTTGCACAAGATTCCTCACTCACCTTTTTCTTTACTTCTTTCTCCCCATTCCCCCTTCACACGGTCTGTGTTATCATACCTACATGCTCAATTTGACTTTCTTTATAATTACAGTGCACTTCGGTGGTTCACACTTATTATCACAGCGTTGGAAGGGGAATTTTGGTTCATACAACCATATTTAATTCTGTTCCTGGAGAGGCCTAATCCTGCTGCTGCCTTTGTTACCACCTCAGCTCCCGGGGGATGTCCATTCTTCCCTCGGTGCAATATACCACAATACCTCTACTACCTATTTGTTTTTATTATTGATACCATACACCCACAGGTAAGAGTGTTAGGACCACTTAAGTTGCTCCCTCTCTTCCTGTATTAATTAACTATTGTTAATTATTTATTTATAATTCATTATAGGTATTCCCATGTAGCTTCTCCTGATGAGTGGATAAAAATCCACGAAACGCGTAGAGCTTTCATATTTAATGCTATGTCACAGTATCCACGGCTACACCATGGGTATATTGGGTTGAGCCATCATTTTGTTTATCACAACATGTTCATGACGTTTGTGCCCATTTTGGGTGTACTGTCGATATCAATTTTATCATGTGCTAAATTGTTTACTATGCTACCAATTTTTACTATAATATGATGTTACCACTCATGTTTTACTTACTCTGTATTATACTTATTGATCCAACTAAAGGTATATTTAATAATACAGTATTCTCATCATTGTCACTACTGAACATTATGTATACTATATTTATGTCTCACCCTACCCGAGAAGTGTGTTTCATATAAAGTCCCAATGCCCCTCATGTCCCCCATTTTCCCTTTTTTTTCCAATATATCGGGGATGGAGACCTATGCACTGAATGGTCAAGGTCTCCTATAAAGTCCCAACAATTTTTATTCTCAACTCTTTCTTATGTGGTCATACTTTCTGGTGAGCAGCACATTGTGATCCCCACTATGTTCTGTGAATTTTATGTTAAGTGTGTGCACGCTATTGTGGAGTGAGTTAATTACTAGATTTTGCTTTGTTTGAAGATCATAATAATTACTGTTGGACTTCAAGTTAAAAGAGAATAATATATTGCTAAGTACTAGCTTTTATTAAATCATGTGTAAAAATGTTATTAATGTTTTATTGTCTTTGTCCTACTTTTTTGTACAGATTTACTGTGTTGGGTGTGTGTATATACAGTATATTATCCTTAAAGGGATTGTAAAGTCACAAGGTTTTTTATCTTAATGCATTCTATGCATTTAGGTAAAAAGACCTTCTGTGTGCAGCGGCCCCCCTAACACTTATCTGCGCCCCCTCTCTGTCCAGCAATGTCCACAAGTGTCTCAGCCGTCCAAGATCCCCCCTCCTGATTGGCTGAGACACAGCAGCGGCGCCATTGGTTCTCGCTGCTGTCAAAGTCAGCTAGCCAATCAAAAGAGAGAGGGGGCAGGGCCGGGTCGCAGCTCCGTGTCTGAGTGGACACAGGGAGCTGTGAATTGGCTCGGGTGACCCCCATAGCAAGCTGCTTGCTGTGGGGGCACTGAACAGGAGGGAGGGGTCAGGATCACAGAAGAGGAACCTGAGGAGAGGAGGATCCAGACTGCTCTGTGCAAATCCACTGCAACAGAGCAGGTAAGTATAACATATTTGTTATTTTAATAGGAAAAAAAATTAGACCGAGAACTTTACAATCACTTTAAGTTGGTATGACATAACATGAAAGGCAGGACTGGAGCTGCACATCAGATTTCTGCTGTTTTACATTGTTGTCTGTGAGTTGAAGCCAGTTCAAGCAGTATTAAACCCAAAAGCAAACATTTATTATATTACAGCTTACAAATTCTTAGATGTAATGGCTGCCTTAGTAGCCTTTCTTAGGCTTTCTTTCTTCTGTTTTAATCTGGTGATCCAGGCAGGAAGCAGGGCAGCCATCAGAAAATTTTGGGCCCCTTACACAGCTTTAGACCTGTTCCCCCACCCAAGCCTGACCACTAACATTCCCCAGGGCTTTCCTATGGGCCACCCTACCGAATCCGTACACCGGCCACCTCACCTGTACGCACTTAGCCCCCCCTCAATCCTGTATATATGTCAGCCCCCTCACACCTGTATATTTATCAGCCCCCAAACCTGTATATTTGTCAGCCCCCCTCACACACACACCTGTATATATGGCAGCCCCCCTCACACACACCTGTATATATGTCAGCGCCCCCCCACACACCTGTATATATGTCAGCATCTCCCCCACATGCCTGTATATATGTCTGTGCCCCCCCCCCACACACCTGTGTATATGTCAGCGCCCCCCACACACACCTGTATATATGTCAGCGCCCCCCCACACGCCTGCATATATGTCAGCGCCCCCCCCCACACACCTGTATAAATCTCAGCCTCCCCCACACACACACCTGTATATATGTCAGCGCCCCCCCCCCCCCCCACACACCTGTATAAATCTCAGCCTCCCCCCACACACCTGTATAAATCCCAGCCATCCCTCCACATACCTGTATATATGCCAGCCACCTCCCCCCCCCCCCCCCCACACACACACACACACACCTGTATATATGGCAGCCCCACATACATAGTTACATAGTTACATAGTTAGCTAGGCCGAAAAAAGACACAAGTCCATCCAGTTCAACCATAAAAATAAAAGAAATAATAAATAAAAATAAAATATATTGTACAATCCAATAAACCCCATTCTATACTCACAGTTGATCCAGAGGAAGGCAAAAAAAAAAAACCAAAAGAGCATGCTCCAATCTGCTACAGCAGGGGAAAAAAAAATCCCTTCCTGATCCCCCTAGAGGCAATCGGATTTTCCCTGGATCAACTTTACCTATAAATGTCAGTACCCAGTTATATTATGTACATTTAGGAAAGTATCCAGTCCTTTCTTAAAGCAATCTACTGAGTTAGCCAGAACCACCTCTGGAGGGAGTCTATTCCATATTTTCACAGCTCTTACTGTGAAGAAACCTTTCCGTATTTGGAGATGAAATCTCTTTTCCTCTAGACGTAAGGAGTGCCCCCTTGTCCTCTGTGTTGACCGTAAAGTGAATAACTCAACACCAAGTTCACTATATGGACCCCTTATATATTTATACATGTTAATCATATCCCCCCTTATTCTCCTCTTCTCAAGAGTGAATAAATTCAGTTCCTCTAATCTTTCCTCATAGCTGAGCTCCTCCATGCCTCTTATCAGTTTGGTTGCCCTTCTCTGCACTTTCTCCAGTTCCCCGATATCCTTTTTGAGAACTGGTGCCCAAAACTGAACTGCATATTCCAGATGAGGTCTTACTAATGATTTGAACAGGGGCAAAATTATATCTCTCTCTCTGGAGTCCATACCTCTCTTAATACAAGAAAGAACTTTGCTTGCTTTGGAAACCGCAGCTTGACATTGCATGCTATTATTGAGCTTATGATCTACCAAAACCCCCAGATCCTTCTCCACTACAGATTCCCCCAGTTGTACTCCCCCTAGCATGTATGATGCATGCATATTCTTAGCCCCCAAGTGCATAACTTTACATTTATCAACATTAAACCTCATCTGCCACATAGTCGCCCAATTAGACAGAGCATTGATGTCAGCTTGTAAATTGGAGACCTCCTGTAAGGACGTTATTCCACTGCATAGCTTGGTGTCATCTGCAAAGACAGAAATGTTACTTTTGATCCCAGACCCAATATCATTTATAAAGATATTAAAAAGATATTAAAAAGTACACAAATCTGTACACACACAAGCCTCTGGTCCCTCCCTGTACACAAACAGCCACCCTCCCTTTCCTTCACAGTCCCTACTTGTAACTTCCTACCTGGTCCCAGCTCGTTTTTACAAAGCTGACATGTTGCTGAGAAGCATAGTACAGGCAGATCACTGTCACACGAGGGGTGCACATGCACATAAGAGCCAGAGGTGGCAGTAAAAAGCTTGATGTCTAAAGTCAATGACACGAGAACAGCAGAAACTGTGAGATAGTTTCTATACTGCACAGCATGGATCCCCCTTCACCCGTCCTTCCTTCTTCTGGACTGGGCGGGCCCCGCGGCCCCTTACAGTTGTAACGGCTGTACCCCCCTGATGGCGGCCCTGCCAGGAAGTCTGTTTTTCAAGCTCTCCACCAGAATGAATCAGTTTACATGGATTGGACAAACCACTTAATACTGGCAGGAGTGATTTAAAATATCAGCTTTTATTTATGCATGCAAAATCTTTATCCCACAAGGAAATCAAAAGCATTTGCTGTAACTGATTATAAAGTGTGAGCTGGAGTTTGGTTTCAATGTGTTAGTGGTTCTAAATCTACTTATACTGTACATTTAACACTACCCTCCACGCCCCCCACGACTGACAATGCTGCTTTCTGCTATACATCCTGTTCTGATTCCTCTAGAGCTGTGTTTCCCTAATACAAAAGGTGTGTTACTGGCTAGATCACCAGATAAAAAACAGGGAAAAAAGCAGAAGAAAGGAAAACGAATCCAGCCATCACATCTAATAATTGGTAAGCTGCAATATAATACATTTTGGGTTTTGAGTTTAAAGGATAAGTTCACCTTTCAAGAAAAAAATAATACATGCACATATTTTTGCCGTGAAAAAGTGTACATTTATTATTTCTTCTTGAAGGAGCCTGGGAATTGTACCTGTGATCAGTGGATCAGGGGTGCAATTTCAGGCTTCTGCAGACAAGCCCTGCAGCTTTCTGCCCATGCTTTCATATGAGCTGTGTTTTGAAAGCTGCAGGGCTTGTAAATTAACTGGGAAGGCTTTCATCAGTGCCCTTGCAGTTTATTCAGAATTACAATTCATCAGCCACAGTGACTGACAGTAGCTGTAATTCGTTCATCCACAGGAAACTGCGGGTGTTGGGGAGAAGATCCGCCACCTACTGTCACACCAAGGAGGATTGGGTGAACTGTTGCCAGGAGCTGGAACATGTTACGTTTACCCTGGTGGAATATGTAAAATGTTCCAAAAGGTGAACTTAGCCTTTAATGCAGTTTTAGGGAGCTGAGATCGCTCTGTGTGAAAGGGTGGGTCTGGCTCTGCACACTGGATAGTATCACTTGAGCTCTGCTTACTCTGTGAAGTTTTACTCTTTGGCAATAGGGATGGGCCGAACACCCCCCAGTTCAGTTCACACCAGAACACCTTGAACAGGCAAAAAGTGCTAGCGAACATGAGAACGCTATTTAAGTCTATGGGAAACGAACATGAAAAATCAAAAATCCTCATTTTAAAGGCTTCTATGCAAGTTATTGCCATAAAAAGTGTATGGGGACCCGGGTACTGCCCTAGGGGACATATATCAATGCAAAAAAACGTTTTTAAAACAATAGTTTTTTCAGGAGCAGTGATTTTATTGATGCATAAACAATAAAAATGAAATAATCATTTAAATATTGTGCCGGGGGGGGGGGGGTCCTCTTAGTCTGCTTGTAAAGTTGTGCATCTGTACAATGTATAAAACATGCCGCAGCAATAATGACATTTATAAAGGAAAACATTTAATTTAAACTTGCTAGCGGCTGAAGTGTATTGCCGGCTCCCAGCAATATAGATGAAAAAAAAATGAAAAAAATGGCGTGGGGTCCCCCCCAGTCCACAATAGGCCTTTCAGGTCTGGTATAGATTTTAAGAGGAACGCCACACCAAACAACCATACCAGACCATACACATGCCTGAAGACTTAGGTTCCTCTGCCTCCTAGTGGTTGGACTGATTCAAGCTCAAATGCCTCCAAGGACCCAAGGATTTTTGGTATCAAGGAGAGCGACCATTACCGATTGGCTACCCCCCTGGATCTATTTTTTAGGGGAAAAAAAGGAAAAGTCATAGGGCTCATCCACCTCTATTAATCCCATTAGACAAACCTCTGGTGTATAGGGAACCTGTCTCCCAGTAATATTAGATAGTATTCCTATCCATAGTATTCCAATAATCAAAAATTTCAGGACATGACCACATCAGATATATAAAATATGCCTGGGGATAATGACACCTTACACATTTCGATTAGGTTATTTGTCCCATTTTCTACAGTCTTTGAGGGCTACGGTATGTTTTGTGTAAGATATACAGTATAGCTGAATCAACTTATTATTGACGACGGGAGAGGTTCTCAGATGTGAGACACAAATCTTACTCCATTTCTCCTCTGTAATATCTGGGAGGACATGCCACTTATCTCTTATCTTATCTCTTATGGTGCACCACATATCTTAGCCCTCAATAACTGAGAGTATACAGATATTAAACTTTTTGGCCCCTGTGATCGTAGTATTCCTATTAATAGATACTTAGATATTTTTGGATCTTGTCTTGTAAACTGAACATGGGCCATATGTCTTAATTGTAAATATTTATTAAAAAAAACTATGGGATAAATCATATTGTTGTCATAGATAATCAAATGTCTGTAATGTCCCATGATTGTATATCTGATTCAATGTAAGTATTCCTCTTGCTTTTCAAAACTCACTATCAGGGGATATCATAATTTGTTCTAAGGAGGGATTATACCACGTTGAGGTCTCTGAGGGGATATCTCTGAAACCCATTATTTTTACCCTCTCTCCATACTGCTCTAGCTAATGTCACTATAGGTATCTTCACTTTAGGTAAATATTTAGCTTTAGCTTCTAGTCCTATCATTAAGTCCTCCATCTGCAATATTCCCAATAGATGACTCTCCACCCCCATTCTTCGTTCCGGTGTCACCCATGCCCTTAGGTATTCTAGTTGCCCTGCTAAGTAATACAAATAAATGTCTGGAAGTATCCATCTTTGGCCTTTGCAGTGTTGTTAATTTCAGTTTACATTTACCTTTAGCCCCAAAAAATCTTATAAAAAGAGAGTCTAGCTTTTGAAACAGAAGCTTACCCTGTGTCTTATCTGACGTGTATATTAACCCCTTACCTTCCTCATACTACACAACTGTATGGTACCTCCTTCATCTCCATCCTCATTATGTGTTACCTATACATTAACCCCCATCGTTATCCTTCTGTGTATGACATGTACATTTAATGTATGAAGTGCACTATTACCAGGTGTCATGTTTAAACCCCATCAATACCAGCTTGCTTCTTCATTTCAAATAAATTATGGTAAATAATTAGATCATCTTTGGGTGTCTACTTTCCAAAATCATGTTGAGGTTCTTTGTACAGTCCTAGCATTTTTATTTGCTGTGTTTTAAAACAGGAAATAAGAAAACACAGTGGTTATTAAACACCACCAAACAACAGCTCTATCTGTCTCAAAGGTTGATATAAAATTCATTTGAGTATTAGTGTTACAAAACCAAGTATTTGTCAGTCAAAGTATTGCAATGTTGTAACTAAAAAATAGCCTGGTAATGAAAGGGGTGTGTGTGTGGGGGGAGGGTGAAACATCCCGGTACTGAATTGGTTTAAATATAAAATAATCATAAGACTAATGTCACAGTTGCTATCTTGCCACTGGAGAGTATGGATGAGTTCAGTGTTTGAGTGTGTCAGTGTTTAACACGCATTCAGGGTGGACAAAAGTGACAGCTTCTTTCTGTCATTGATTGTTAAGGAACCATCTCACCAACCACTGAAAATCCCCAACCACATAAGCCAATGGGCAGGGATCAGAGGCGTTACATCATTGCTAACATACAGTATGGCCACATGGGAAGCTACCATTCGGCAAGAGGTGTAGTGGAGTTGGGGTCGTTGGTTTTCTTTTGGGGTGTTGGGCATTGTGGATGTACATTGCTGGCCTTTTTTAAATTTAAGGATATGTTGAAAACTGTTAGGCCCCTTTCACACTGGGGCGGGAGCCGCGGCGGCGTTAAAGCAGCGCTATATTTAGCGCTGCTTTACCGTCGTTTTAGCCACGGTATTCGGCCGCTCGCGGGGTGGTTTTACCCCCCACGAGCGGCGGAAAAAGGGTCAAAATCCCCCACAGTATCCCATTGAAATCAATGGGTAGGAGCGGTATAGGAGCGGTGAATACACCGCTCCTATACCGCTCCAAAGATGCTGCTAGCAGGACTTTTTTTACCGTCCTGCTAGCGCACTGCTCCAGTGTGAAAGCCCGCCGGCTTTCACACTGGAGTGAATGGGGCCGGTTTTTTCAGGCGGTGTACAGGCGCTATTTTTAGCGCTGTACCACCTGAAAACCGCCCCAGTGTGAAAGGGGCCAAAGTGTTTTTATGTTGTAAACTGTGTCTTTATTTGCATTTTACATTTTTCTTTGTGAATGAGTCAGGGTACCCCCTAATCATTCACATGGCAGGCAGTCCCTGGGTGTCCCCTTATTGCTAAAAGGGGCTTCCATATTCTGATAAGCCCTCCACCTGTAGATCACCACAACCACCAGGCCAGTATTAGAATAGTTCCTTGCTCTCATCAGCATGGGAACAAGATCCATTCCCAGGGAGGTTCCCCTTAGAAATGTGCCCCCCTATATTGAGGGCATGTGGCCTGGTATGCTTTGGACACACACACGCTCCCCCCCCCCCTTTCCTGTCCTGCCAGGCCGCATGCTTCAATAATAGTCTTTCCTGATTTTTGCCTAAGGTTTCCCCTAAAATCCACATATACCACACTGGAAAGGGACTTGTATGTCAAAATTGGCTTCAAAATTGCAGGTAGGAGACCAATAAATACCAATTCTTTGATCTCTTCTGCCCAGAATGAAACTGGAAACGATAATGCACTCATAGGATCTTGTATGCATTTTGGGGGAGAGTCTATGTAATTTTGTTTTTCATTCTTTTTGTAGGATATGCTAAAACAAAAGTCATTTTTACAAAAACAAAAAACAATACAGTTGAAATTGCTGGCAAAATATGGTCCATTACTGGATTATTAAAAAAGGGCACAGTAACCCCTTTAAATGTCCCCCAAAATACCTTAGGGTTTGTGTGCTGTTTTTTATTTAAAAAAAAAAAAAAGACGGCAGGAGAGAAGTGTAATTTGATGGCAACTAAAAGCAGTAGTTAATCGCACAAAAAAAAGTCCCCTACAGGATAATGGCATAATGGGCTAGTATGTGCATACTAGCCCATTATAAAATACTTACCATAGAATGAAGGTCTCCAGCAGGGTGCTGTCACTGCATACATGGCTTCCATCTTCACCCAGCACCGGCCATTTAAATGAGCGAGTCATGATGACTTCACTGCCTCATTAGCGTGGGAGTCACAGCTGTGGCACAGCTCTCTCAATGGATGGCATGCTGTCCATTGAGAGTGCAGTGTGTGTGCTACTAAAGTAAACATCTCTTAAATGGTGCTACTTTAACCGCTTCAGCCCCAGAAGATTTTAACTCCTTCCTGACCAGACCACTTTTTGCGATTCGGCACTGTGTCGCTTTAATTGACAATTGCACGGTCGTGCGACGTTGCTCCAAAACAAAATTGATGTCCTTTTGGTGGTATTGAGCTTTCTTTTGGTGGTATTTGATCACCTCTGCGGTTTTTATTTTTTGCGCTATAAAAAAAAGAGTGACAATTTTGAAAAAAAATGCATTATTTTTAACTTTTTGCTATAATAAATATCCCCCAAAAATATATAAAAAAATATATTTTTTTCCTCAGTTTAGGCCGATATGTATTCTTCTAAATATTTTTGGTAAAAAAAAAATCTTTTATTAGGACTGCAACATTATTGCAGACACATTGGACACTTTTGACACTATTTTGGGACCATTGTCATTTATACAGAGATTAGTGCTATAAAAATGCAATTACTACTGTGTAAATGACACTGGCAGGGAAGGGGTTAACCACTAAGGGGCGATGAAGTGGTTAAGTGTATCCTAGGGAGTGATTTTAACTGTGAGGAGGATGGGCTTCATGTCAAATGACAGTGATCACTGCTCCCGATGACAGGGAGCAGTGATCTCTGTCATGTCACAAAGCAGAATGGGAAAATGCCTTGTTTACATAGGCACTTCCCAGCTTCCGGCACATGGTCACGCTGAATGTGGCTGCTATCCCTGCCTCTTAAAGGGGACGTACAAGTACGCCCATTTGCCTACTGCTGCCATTGTGCCGATGTATATCGGCGTGCAGTGCTCAGCAAGTGGTTTATTTACTGTACCTACAGGTAAGCCTGTACCTACAGGTACAAGTAAACAAAGGGGACTTTGCTACCACTTTAAGAAATATTTTCCTTGTAAATGTCAGTGCTTTTAAAAAAAACACTGCTCCTGTGCTGGCCAAATGTAATTAACAAAAATATATTTTTGCATTGGTACATATGCAATGTACATCCACAAGCTAATTATTGATAACCTTTTGCCTATTAACGCAAAAAATAGGCATTTCTTATTTGACAGATTCAGCTTCCGTTGACTTTAGTGGGGTTCAGATTCAGCATCCAAACTCAGTTAGTAGTTTGTCTCATCTTTACTGGTGAAAACTTCCTAGCTGCAAGATTGCTAAAATGTTTAGAACTCTGCTTTGTATGTGTCATTCATTCATGGATTTTTGAAGGTTATTACACTTTGAACAGCAACAAACAGGAGTATTAGTACAGTATTTATAATTCTATAATGCAAGTTTTTTTTTTTTATATTCATTCATTTTAGCATAACTAACCTGCCTCAACCTTGATATGTTCTAACTCTGTTATTTTACTGATGGTGGAATTGTTACCGAGTTTTTGGTACATATCAGAGTCCGAGAGTTGTCTGAGGGCTTCACTCAGATAATCACTCTTGATTTTCATATCAGAGTTGTTTGTTAAAGATTTTAAAACTTGATGCTCCCTTCTATTTAAATAAAATCCATGGTGCGTGGGGGTGTTTTTGATAGCCTCAGCTAAATGTAATTCTCTCACTCCTGCTTAAAAAACGCCACCATATAGATTATAGAACATCCTTTCAAAGTGAACTGGCACTCCAGGAACAGCTCATATAGTACTGCACTTCTCAGAACATATGTGCAAACTCTTTTTGTCACCTCCACTCCATGGGGGGTTATTTACGAAAGGCAAATCCACTTTGCACTGCAAGTGCACTTGGAAGTGCAGTCACTCTAAATATGAGGGGTAGATCTGAAATGAGTGGAAGTTCTGCTGATTTTATCATCCAATCATGTGCAAGCTAAAATGCTGTTTTTTATTTTCCTTGCATGCCCCCTCGGATCTACAGCGACTTTACTTCCAAGTGCACTTTCAGTGCAAAGTGGAGTTTCCTTTAGTAAATAACCCCAATTGTGTGCTAAAGTGTATGCCCAGCCAAAACTTTTTTCTTTGGATATAATAGGGATTGCAACCCCCCCCCCCCCCTTTTTTACTGCTATCCTAGGGCTTCCACCCAATCTCAGACATGCAGAAAAATAAATCAGCAGGGAATTTTATTCTGATTTACAAAGTCACAAATAACACTGATGTGTACAAGAAGGCCTGGCTCACAGTCTCTGCTCTAATTTATCCCAAAGGTATTTAATTGGGCTGAGGTCAGGACTCTGTGCAGGCCAGTCGAGTTCCAAAGCAAGATTCATAAAGACATGTATGAGTGAGTTTGGGGTGGAAGAATTTGACTGGCCTGCACAGAGTTAATTTTGAACCCTACGGACTAAGACTGGGATGCCATTAAAGTTCATGTGCATGTAAAGACAGGTGTCCCAATACTTTTTTTTTTTTTTATAAATTGTTTATTTATGAAAAATGATAAAAGTACAATGCAAACATATTTCACAATCAAATAGAAAAATAGAAGTATGGCAATAAATGGGCATACACAAATAGAACTATAGCCTAGAACGTATACATTGCATTCACATCAGTTAACAGTTTACGTAATTTAAGTAAAAAAAAGAGTAGGAGGTAGCTGCATCACTGTCACATCGAAGAGTCATATATGCCGTAAAAACATTTAGTGCAAAGTTTTATAGGTAAAGTTTTATGTAGATAGGATCTGTGAGGCACATGAGTGCTGTAGGACATTATAGCTAGAGAGCAGTTTGAGGGTTTATGGTTCCGTGATATATTCTGAGGAGTCCAAATTACCCCAAATGATCTCAAACTTTGGTACTGTGTCTTCTATGACTGCTGTGAGATATTCCATCTTGCGAATGTCATTAATGGCAGATAGGAACTGTGTAAAGGTGGGAGGGGCGGGAGTGCGCCAGCATTGCGGGATAACACGCTTGGCTGCCAATAGGATAAAAGCCGTTAGTTTGTTAGCGGGTTTGGAGATATGCCTGAGAGGTAGTCCCAGTAACAGATGAATGGGTAGGAAGGGGATAGAAAGCTTGAGCACCTTTTCTAATAGGCTATGGACTGTAGTCCAAAAGGGAACCAAGATAGGGCACGTCCAGAAGATGTGGAAGTGTGATCCTAGGGAGGCACCACATCTCCAGCAGTGACTGAAGGGTGTAAGTTTGTGGGCTGCTAGGAATTCAGGGGTTCTATACCAAAACAACAGGATTTTGTACGCTGTTTCCTTCTGAGCTACACATCTGGACACTTTAGAGGTAGCGTCCCATATTGCCCCCCATTGTGCTAAAGTAATGGGCCTATGAAGAATCTGGGCCCATTTCCTCATATATGAATGTGTGTGTTCATTAAAGGGGGTAAGATTCTGGAGAATTTTGTAGATGGCGGGGTTCGTGGGGGCCTAATGAACATAACATCTCAAATTCAGTAGGGACTTCCAAAATCGGTCGAGGGGATTTAGAAGCGAAAAAGTGCTTAATTTGTAGATACGAGTAGAATAATGTGTTCGGGATTTTATGTTTGGTCTGTATGGCCGAGAAGGGAAGAAGGGTGCGTTTCACTGGATGTACTATGTGCCTCAATTGGAAAATGCCTGCTTGGGACAAAGGAAGCATGGAGTCATAAGACAAGCTGTCAGGTATTTCCGGATTATATAAAATATTTATTAATGGTGAGCATTGAGAAGAGAGAGCGTACTTGCTAGAGCAACGTTTCCAGATTGAAATCGTAAATAGCATGGGGTTCAGACATATCTTCTTCAGTAAAGGTATGGATTTGTCTAGAGAGGGCCAAAGTAGGCAGCATGGCGGGGCAGTAATGCTAATTTTGATCTCAGACCATCTGTTCGATGCATATCTAGAGGTCCATGAAGAGATGGCTCTAAGGTGTGCCGCAAAGTAATACTTAACAATATCTGGGGCACCTAGTCCTCCACGGGCCCGTGGAGATAAGAGCACTGAGCTGGCAATTCTATGGGATGCGTTGTTCCACACGAATCTCATAAAACTCCTGTGGAGGGCTTTAAAGCGGTTCTGCACACATTTCATTTAGTAAATCTCTTTGCCTTCCAAATCAGGCAAAGAGTACTAAATGAAATGTGTTTTTTTTTCACTTACCTTGATAATCGCTGACTTCCTGTCCTCTGTCTCTGCGGCAGTGGGCGGGGTCTCTGCGTCGATCGTCGTCAGGCCGCACTGTCTCCTGGGATCTGGTGTCATTGATCCCAGGAGTCAGTGCGAACATCTTCCGAAATCTCGTGAGATTTCGGCCACATCTTCCGAAATCTCGCGAGATGTCGGCCACATCTTCTGAAATCTCGCGAGATGTCGGCCACATCTTCTGACATCTCGCGAGATTTCGGAGAACGTGAGCTGCACTTCGCCGTTACTGCGCACGCGCGAGATCGGCGCAGTAACGGCGGTGCATGCTGGGCCATCTGAAGTGCCTGTGGGGTTTCACATGCCCACAGGCAAGATGGGCCCCAGCAGGAAGGATGTTGCTAATTTTTTTTACAGGACCAAAACCGGCAGCAAAGACTCTGAGAACAGGAACACGTGAGTACATAAAAAAACATGTTGCAATCCATAGCATCGCTCAAAAAAAAAATAGACAGTGCAGAACCGCTTTAAGCTGTGACATTGGTACCACTACAGGTAAAGTTTCAAATAAGTATAGCAACTTGGGGAGGATGGACATCTTGAGAACATTGATTCTACCTATGAGGGAAAGGGGGAATGTGGTCCAATTTTTAAGCATATTTTGATTTCTGAGAAGTGGGGGGGAAAGTTTTCCAGATAAAGAGTTGAGTATGATCAAGATAGTCCCAATACTTTTTGTTATAGCAGTGGCAGAAATATTGCTAATACACATGACAGATTCCTTGCTGGCAATGGTTGCAAAATAAGTGGCGGATGCTGGCACCTGCCTCATATTTAGTAACCAGTGATGTCACTTGACCCCATTCATTTAATCCTCAGTCATGTTAACAAATGGACCTTATATAGTTTAGGAGGGGATGCACACTCAAACTCCCCTTTCCTACTCTTTCAGGCTGCATACAAGGGTCTGGTATAGGTTTTTAGGGAGACCCTATTCTTTTTTATAGTTTTTTTGCATGGGATTCCCCTTAATATTCAATGTCAGACCTGTAAGGTCTGCTATAGACTTATTAGACCCTTATTAATAAAAGGTATGCATTTAGACCTTTATCAAGAAAAAGTATGCATTTTTAGGGGGAATACCATGTCATTTTTTTTCTTCCATTTACATTAAACCCTCATCTAAGATAAGGTAAGGTATAAGGCAGGTATAGAAGATGGACATTCCCAGCTGTTTGTTTACAGGCATAAGTAAGAGGCCGAAGCTGGTGTTTGCCAGCAATTTAATCAGCAATTTATTTCAGATGTACAGTATATGTTTCACATATGCACTGACAGACAGGGCATACCCCAGGCATGGTATTTAAATGAATCTTGCATTTTGAATGTTGCTCTTCCCAATGTTTAAATCTCTGCTCCACCCTGCAAACACAATTTTTGTAAAAAAACATTGAATGGGCCGTTACTATTTTCATTAACCTGCCATTGACTTCAATGGGGTTTGAATAGGGCACCCATACTCTAATAATATTCTGCAAATCTACCCCAAACCAAATCCAGATACATTAGGCTCATTCCTACCTTGGTCTCATACCTATTCACTAGCCTGCATCCAGGGCCTATCACTCGCATGTGATTGCTACATGATTGATTACATATGAGTGGCCATGATTAACTGCTGGGGCTGGCAGCCTCCTATTGCTTTCAAGGGGGCTGCCTCCCACAGCTTATCACTGGGAACCCCTGCTAAATTCTCTCATGTAATTGGCATTGGTTGAATTCACAGGCTAATCTGTGAACTCGGTATAACAAAAATACAGAACAATCATGTCAAAATGTAAAAATCGCATAGAAATGTTCTCAGAAATGCTCAATACTTTGCCTTTAATGATATTCCTAGAGGGAGAAGCTTAACTAGAAAGGCATGCCTACAAAATTAGAACATACCGTATGTATATGTTGAATTAAATGAAAAAAAAAAAACTGTTTTTTTTTTTTTACAAAATGCAGCAAAGTAAAGTAAATTTAAATTCTTCATATCGCTTACTTATCTTTTATTTATAAAATATAATGTGTTGCTCACAAAAGTGAAAATGCTTTGTTTGAGCAAAGTGTTTACTTTCACTAACTGTAATATTACAGAATTAGCAGAATTCGTTTTTTTCATCACGTTTTGGTAAAATTGGACATGCAAACTGATGACCTTAATTATATCTGATTTATTGATGAAAAGAGAAAAAATGCAAAGAAAGGGACATACATTAATATGAGACATTTCAAATTTGATAAGAAAATAAAGAGATAATAAAATGCTGTACTGCAAAACATGTTCAGCAAAGACAGCTGGAGCTAATCTTAGTGTTGGGATTTTGAATCTTAACCGTTAATCATAGTTTAATTACCAATTATCTGGAGTTTAGCATTGCCATAATCTGCATATCTACTATACACAATGTGACTATAATGTGCTTTCTCTAAACACTCTTATCCCAGGTAAGGATGATTTTTTTTTTAAAACTTTTCAGGAGCAGTGATTTTAATAATGCTTAAATTGAAACAATAAAAGTGTAATATTCCTTTAAATTTCGTACCTGGGGGGTGTCTATAGTATGCCTGTAAAGGGGCGCATGTTTCCCGTGTTTAGAACTGTCTCTGCGCAAAGTGTCATTTTTGAAAGTAAAAAAGCTATTTAAAATCACTCGCGGCTAATGTTAATTCACGGCTCCCGTAACACAGAGAACAGTGATTCATTGAAACTCATTCATAAAAAAAAGTCATTGATAAAAAAAAAAAAAAATGAAAAAAAAAAAGCGTAGGGGTCCCCCCAAATTCAATAACCAGGCCCTTCAGGTCTGGGATGGATATTAAGGGGGATCCCAGCCAAAAAAAAAAAAAAAAAAATGGCGTAGGGTCCCCCTCAAAATCCATACCAGACCCTTGAGGTCTGGTATGGATTTTAAGGGGAACCCTAGCCAAAAAAAATGGCGTGGGGTCCCCCTCAAAATCCATACCAGACCCTTATCCGAGCACGCAACCTGGCAGGCCGCAGGAAAAGAGGGGGGGACGAGAGCGGCCCCCCCTCTCGCCTGAACCGTACCAGGCCACATGCCCTCAACATTGGGAGGATGCTTTGGGGGTCTAAGACCCCAAAAGCACCTTGTCCCCATGTTGATTAGGACAAGGGCCTCTTCCCCACAACCCTGGCCGGTGGTTGTGGGGGTCTGCGGGCGGGGGGCTTATCGGAATCTGGAAGCCCCCTTTAACAAGGGGACCCCCCGATCCCGCCCCCCCCCCCTGTGTGAAATGGTAAGGGGGTACAAAAGTACCCCTACCATTTCACCAAAAAAGTGGCAAAAATGGTAAAAAGGACAGGAGACAGTCTTTGACAATTCCTTTATTAAAATCTTCTTTCTTCTTTCTTCATCCTTCGGATTCTTCATCGTCTCCTTCCTTCATCTTCTTCCATCTTCTTCTTCCATTTTCTTCTTCCTCCGATCCGCTTCTTCTTGCGCTGGTCTTCTCGTCCTTCTCGTCCGGCATCTTCTTCCGTCGGCGTCGGCGTCGGTGTCGGTGTCTTCTTGGGCCGCTCCGCGCAATGGGAGGCTCCCGCTGTGTGAGGCTCCGCTCCATCTGACAGGTCTTTTAAAACGGAGGGCACCTGGTGACCCCGCCCCCCTCTGACATCATGGGGAAAGCCATCATGGAATTCCCCATGACGTCCCTGTGCGTCAGAGGGGGCGGGGTCACCAGGTGCCCTCCATTATAAAAGACCTGTCAGACGGAGCGGAGCCTCACACAGCGGGAGCCTCCCATTGCGCGGAGCGGCCCAAGAAGAGACAGAGACACCGACGCCGACGCCGACGGAAGAAGATGCCGGACGAGAAGGACGAGAAGACCAGCGCAAGAAGAAGCGGATCGGAGGAAGAAGAAAATGGAAGAAGAAGCTGGAAGAAGATGAAGGAAGGAGAAGATGAAGAAACCGAAGGATGAAGAAAGAAGAAAGAAGATTTTAATAAAGGAATTGTCAAAGACTGTCTCCTGTCCTTTTTACCATTTTTGCCACTTTTTTGGTGAAATGGTAGGGGTACTTTTGTACCCCCTTACCATTTCACACAGGGGGGGGGCCGGGATCTGGGGGTCCCCTTGTTAAAGGGGGCTTCCAGATTCCGATAAGCCCCCCGCCCGCAGA
Source organism: Lithobates sylvaticus (assembly GCA_028564925.1). NCBI lineage: Eukaryota > Metazoa > Chordata > Amphibia > Anura > Ranidae > Lithobates > Lithobates sylvaticus. The sequence goes on from CM053029.1 coordinate 285,459,486, forward strand.
CCCCCACAACCACCGGCCAGGGTTGTGGGGAAGAGGCCCTTGTCCTAATCAACATGGGGACAAGGTGCTTTTGGGGTCTTAGACCCCCAAAGCATCCTCCCAATGTTGAGGGCATGTGGCCTGGTACGGTTCAGGCGAGAGGGGGGGCCGCTCTCGTCCCCCCCTCTTTTCCTGCGGCCTGCCAGGTTGCGTGCTCGGATAAGGGTCTGGTATGGATTTTGAGGGGGACCCCACGCCATTTTTTTTGGCTAGGGTTCCCCTTAAAATCCATACCAGACCTCAAGGGTCTGGTATGGATTTTGAGGGGGACCCTACGCCATTTTTTTTTTTTTTTTTTGGCTGGGATCCCCCTTAATATCCATCCCAGACCTGAAGGGCCTGGTTATTGAATTTGGGGGGACCCCTACGCTTTTTTTTTTTTGTTTTTTATTAATGAATGACAGCTCTCTGTGTTACAGGAGCCATCAATTCATTAGCCGCGAGTGATTTAAATAGCTTTCTTCCTGCAAAAATGACACTTTTTTGCAGGGAAAGTTCTAAGCACAGGAAACCTGCCCTCCTTCACAGGCTACCTATAGACACCCCCCAGATGTGATACTGCAATGCTGTTCTAACAGCATGCACACACATATCCCCAGAAATAAAGAACATATTGTTGTCAGCAGTCAGCAGCACACTGACACGCTGACACTGTGAGTGAAACATAATATGCGAGGCCGCCGCAGCGGCGGCCTCTTATACCGTGGGGCGTGTATTAAAGCCCCTGAGCTATAATTGGCTACAGGCATCCTGCCTGTAGCCAATTATGGCTCTCCTCGCTGCCGGCGCTGTGATTGGCCAAGCATTCACAGTGCATGCTTGGCCAATCATCAGCCAGGAAACTTTGATTCTTGCCATAAATGTGGCCACTCATAAAAGGAATTCAAAAGAATAATCTAGATTGGCTTCCCTGTGAAATGAATGCAGCCTGATAGTGATCTATTGCCAGCGAATGCAATCAGTCTGTTTGTCCTTTGTTTTTAAGGTTAAATCATTTTACTTCTAAACCTATTTCAATCTAGAGTACATAAAACTGATAAATGTATGCAAATGGGTAGGGAAAAAGTTTTAACCTGTACATTATGTGACTGCAATTTAACAACTCTGGAAAATTCGGGGGTTTAGCACTTTGTGATCCACATTGTTTGTTCTATAGTTTTTGTTCCTATTTAATGGCCTCTCCTGTAAGTATAAATAATCCAGTGACAAGAATAATGATATTTAATTACCTTGATGCTTATCCTCACGATAATATTATTGTGGTCTAATTGTGAAGTGCTCTCTCTTACAAAGGTTACTTTGAATGTTCTTAACCTTTCTTTTGTATCTTGTACACGAGAATGTTTAAAAACTCAATTTACTGCATATAAATGAATGTTTAAGCAGATATAATTTGGGAGATGAATGAGTGTAATGAATTTAAATGATTTGCCCTTGTAGTTATGATAAAAGCTATTTTTGTGAAGGCGCTTAGTCATAGTGAAATCACAAGAGAGTGTCATTCATGCACAGTTTTCTTCATATGGGCACTTGCCTGGAAACAACAAACACCAGCGAACTCATATCATATTTGGTTATGTTTACTGTACAATGTATTTTAGGGAACCGTATTAATAGCAAAAATGTACTTCCTAAGAGCTTTTTAATCAGTAACATGGGTATGTGGCAAGGTCTGTTTTTAGATGTAGTAACAGGTACACTTCATTTACAAATTGCAAACAAACCATTGTAAAAAGAAGTACAATCTACTTTTCTTTTGGATCAGTCATCCAGGTATTCCGGTACTGAACCAACCTATCACTCTCCTTTTTATTTATTTATTACAGTTATTTATATAACACCGTGAATTAAATTTTTTTATACTATGTACAATGTTTTGGATCTCACATGCATACATACGCACACACGCTAGGGATAATTTGGAAATAACTAATTAACCTACCAACTATGCCAATAATGGGAGGAAATCAGAGAAAGCACAACAGGGATTATGCAAACTCCTTTCTGGGATACAAACAGGTAATCCCAGTGCAACACGGCAGAAGTTCTAACCACTAAGCCATTGTGCTACCCCCACTCTTCCTTTTTTTGTAACCTGAAAATTCTGGAGCATGTTGATGCTGGAACACAAGCTGCAGGCTTATTTCTGTCTGTCACCTGCAGAACATTTGATGTCACGTTTCTAGTACAAAAAGCTTTCTCACAGCTTGCAATCAAATTCAGTCCTGTCTTAGTAATTTGAATGTGGTTGGTGGTGCAGAGAGGCAGGAAGCTGAACAGCGCAAGGTTTTTGGAGTACACTCACTATGATCTACTGCTCCGCATCAAAGTACACAGAGATTGTGCAGCATGCCCTGTCCTTCTTGCCCACCACTTCTCCCTCCTCCCTTCCCACATTTGCTGCCACTACCCAGCTGTCATTTTTATCCATGCCCATTTATTTTGGGGGTCATTTTTTTTTTTTTTTTATGTTGATTAGACTTTTTTTAAGGTTAAGTTTCTTTCTTTGCGCCAAGGATTCACTTAAAAAGGTGGGGGTTTTATTTCGGGGTTCATTATTTTGAAGTTTTTATTTATTTTGGGGATATATTTCATGGTGTATGATGATAGGGCCTTTTTGAGTTAACCTTTTTTTTTTTTTTTCTTTTTTTGCTGCAAGACTTGTTTCAGGAATAGTATTTTGGGGTTCTATTTTTATTTGGAGGTCTTGTTGAAAGGGTCTTTTCCTAGTTTTTGGGTACTCAAAGTACAATATTCATATGTTTTTTTAGCTACTTTTTTTTTAACAGCACACCACTGCATCATTTGAAAGAAAAAGTAAGTAGTGCAGGAACAGTGTGTAAATAACCTCATCACTAATATACATTAATAATATTTACCTCATAGGTGAAACAAAAGTTAAACCTACACTTGCTGTTTAAAACTGTTCTTTTACTGGAATATTTTACACTGTGGTATTCTCTGCAGTATCACAATTCTTGTAGCAAAACATGTACCTGTACTCCTATTTATTAAAAAAATTGCTGTGTGAACATATCAATTATTCATACAGCAGTCATGAAAAATCATCATAATTTAACTTTCTGGTTTGTTTGAATTGATAGTCAGCTCCATCTAGTAGCCGCATTGCTGTAGTTTCCTGAAATACCACAATCAGGAAACTAACACAGTATGACTATTAGATGGAGCTGATAATCATAGAAGAAAACCTGCAGGTATCTCTGTACAAGTAATTAGGCAGCATCTGATGTACACTGCTGGGGGGGTATATAAGCCCTTCCTTGACTGGAGTTCAATGATTCAGTTTTCTTCCTGCAAGCTGTGTCCCTGCCTGAGCCTGATCGTTGTTCCTGATCGTTGTTCCTGTACCTGGCCCTGAGACCTGCTCCCTGCTTCCCAGTACCTAGTTCCCTGTTACCCTTGTCTCCTGTCCTGAACTTGTCCTGCTCACATGTGCTCCCTTCATTTTGTATATAGTTTGATTATTATTTGGGGTTTCTGCACTGTCATGTTTATTTGTCATATACATAGTTTATGGTTTACTGGGGTTGGTGTCGTAAGTGTGTCATTTGTCTTAATAAAATGACTAACCTTATTCAGTCTAGTTCCTGATTCCTTAAGGTACAGCCAACAGATCTGATCATCCTTGCTGGACATCTGCATGTGGCATCTCAATTATTTGTACTCTACAAAGTGGTATTATGTCCCTGAGGAAGAGAATGTTGAAAAAGCACAAAACGTGTTGGAAACCTGTTGACTGAACAAACCTTGCTGTCAGAGTCACATGATTGAAGGGGTTGGAAAATCAGCAACTGGGAATACCATTATGATCAATAGATACTGACATATGTAATCGTGTAAACTCACCCATATCTATTGTTCTTATTACCTGTTGTATGTTTTGGAAAGATATTTTGATACATTTTATCTATAGAAATCCTTTTTGGGATTCTCCTTTTAACCGCTTTCAGACTGCCCACCACACATACAGTGGTGTGAAAAAGTGTTTGCCCCCTTCCTCATTTCCTGTTCCTTTGCATGTTTGTCACACTTAAGTGTTTCGGAACATCAAACCAATTTAAACAATAGTCAAGGACAACACAAGTAAACACAAAATGCAATTTGTAAATGAAGGTGTTTATTATTAAAGGTGAAAAAAAATCCAAACCATCATGGCCCTGTGTGAAAAAGTGATTGCCCCCTAAACCTAATAACTGGTTGGGCCACCCTTAGCAGCAACAACTGCAACCAAGCATTTGCGATAACGTGCAATGAGGCTTTTACAGCGTCCTGGAGGAATTTTGGCCCACTCATCTTTGCAGAATTGTCCTAATTCAGTTACATTAGAGGGTTTTCGAGCATGAATGGCCTTTTTAAGGTCATACCACAACATCTCAATAGGATTCAGGTCAGGACTTTGGCTAGGCCACTCCAAAGTCTTCATTTTGTTTTTCTTCAGCCATTCGGTGGTGGACTTGCTGGTGTGTTTAGGATCATTGTCCTGCTGCAGAACCCAAGTTCGTTTCAGCTTGAGTACACGAACAGATGGTCGGACATTCTCCTTCAGGATCTCTTGGTAGACAGCAGAATTCATAGTTCCTTTTATCACGGCAAGTCTTCCAGGTCCTGAAGCAGCAAAACAGCCCCAGACCATCACACTACCACCACCATATTTTACTGTTGGTATAATGTTCTTTTTCTGAAATGCAGTGTTCCTTCTACGCCAGATATACTTGGACACACACCTTCCAAAGAGTTCCACTTTTGTCTCATCGGTCCACAAAATGTTGTCCCAAAAGTCTTGGGGATCATCAAGATGTGTTGTGGAGAAATTGAGACGAGCTTTGATGTTCTTTTTGCTCAGCAGTGGTTTTCTCCTTGGAACTCTGCCATGCAGGCCATTTTTGCCCAGTCTTTTCCTGATGGTGGAGGCATGAACGCTGACCTTAACTGAGGCAAGTGAGGCCTGCAGTTCCTTGGACGTTGTTGTGGGGTCTTTTGTGACCTCTTGGATGAGTCGTCGCTGCGCTCTTGGGGTAATTTTGGGCGGCCGGCCACTCCTGGGAAGGTTCACCACTGTTCCATGTCTTCGCCATTTGTGGATAATGGCTCTCACTGTGGTTCGCTGGATTCCCAAAGCTTTGGAAATGGCTTTATAACCCTTTCCAGACTGATAGATCTTAATTACTTTCTTTCTCAATTGTTCCTGAATTTCTTTGGGTCTCGGCATGATGTGTAGCTTTTAAGGATCTTCTGGTGGACCTTACTGTGTCAAGCAGCTCCTATTTAAGTGATGCCTTGATTGTGAACAGGTGTGGCAATAATCAGGCTGGGTGTGGCTAGAGAAATTAAACTTAGGTGTGGACAACCACGGTTATAGTATGTTTTAACAAGGGGGGCAATCACTTTTTCACACAGGGCCATGATGGTTTGGATTTTTTTTCACCTTTAATAATAAACACCTTCATTTACAAATTGCATTTTGTGTTTACTTGTGTTGTCCTTGACTATTGTTTAAATTGGTTTGATGTTCCGAAACACTTAAGTGTGACAAACATGCAAAGGAACAGGAAATGAGGAAGGGGGCAAACACTTTTTCACACCACTGTATACTGCGGCCTGGCTGCACGAACTGTGCATTAGATACAGCAGGCGTGCGGCTGAACGCGACGCGCTGCGGGAGCTCGCCCCTGGGTCCAGCGGACTTCATGTCCGCCGGTCACCCGCGATCACTGTAAAGAGAAGCAGGACAGGGATCTGCTTATGTAAACAAGGTGGATCCTGGTTCTGACGGGAGGAGAGAGAGATCAGCTGTTCCTAGTGATCAGGAACAGTGATCTAACTCTCTACTCCCAGTGAGTCCATCCCCCTGACAGTTAGAAAGCACCTTTCTAGGGAACACTCAACCCTTTGATCACCCCTAGTGTTAACCCCTTCCCTTCTAGTGCCATTTATACAGTGATCAGTGCATTTTTATAGCACTGATCACTGTATTGGTGCCACTGGTCACCAAAAAGTGTCACTTAAGCCTCGTACACATGATCAGATTGTTCAAAGGGCGTTGGCCCAAACGTGTCTTGCATACACACGTCCACACAATTGTTGGCCAACAATTACGAACGTAGTGGCGTACTAGACGTACTACGAGCCGATAAATAGGAAGTTCAATAGTCATGCACTACCCTTTGGGCTCCTTCTGCTAATCTCGTGTTAGTAGACGTTTGGTGAGTGTCGATTTGCGCTTTTCAGGCCATGCTTGTCAGTTTGTTTCTGTTTTTCAGGTCGTGCTTGTCAGTTAATTTCTGTTTTACAGTGCGTGCTTGTCAGGTTGTTTCTGATTTTCAGTGCGTTCTTTTCAGTTTGCTTCTGATTTTCAATGCATGCTCGTCAGTTAGTTTCTGAATTTCAGGTTGTGCTTGTCAGGTCGTTTCTGATTTTCAGTGCGTGCTTGTCAGTTCGTTTCTGAATGGCCGTTTGTCTACTAGGCATGTGGCATTCTCATTGAAAAGATTGTTCTATTATTGGGGTTATTGCTTTGACCCAAGCCCAGTCCAGGAACAGTCCAGGAACAGGAGGAGGAGGAGTTCTTGGACCAAGAATCGGTTGCTTAATCGTGACCAATTCTGTCATATACCTTTGCTGCAGGAACTCAGGAATTATCTCCAGATGACGGACCCCTGCTTTCACGTCTATTGGCATTGCTTACCCCTATATTAGTAAGCAGGACATATACATGCGGCTTGCCATTACTCCCAAGCAAAGGCTCATCACCACCTTGTGGTACTTGGCGACGGGGAGAAGTCTCCAGGATGTGAAGTTCACAACTAGGATCTCCCCTCTGGGACTCATTATTCCAGAGACCTGTTCTGCCATTATCCAAGTCCTGCAGAAGGACTATATTTAGGTAAGTTTTAGCCTTTAACATCACATTCTATGTATTTAATGTTTGCTAATGTATTGTATTAATGTCTTCATTCCATAATTACCATTATTGTAATATGCTGTGAATATATTTGTCTTTGTGAATGCTGTAAGCTTTTAAAGAGTAAGTAAAGCCTCTTTTTTAAAAAAAAAAAAAAAAACGGAACCTGCAAGGCAAAGGCATAATGAGCTAGTATGCATAGCATACTAGCTCATTATGAATAACTTACCTGAGAACGAAGCCCCCAGAGCGGTCCTCATACACGACCTTCTCCGCCACCATCAATACGGGAGTGACTTCCGGGTCTCATCGCCGTGACGTCATCGCCGCTCCAGCGAATCACATCGCTGGATCGGCGATGACGTCACTACCGTGCATGCGCATGCCCCGTAGACAGCGATGCCTCTTTTTTTTCTAAATATCTCCTAAACCATGTAGGTTTAGGAGATATTTATTGGACCTACAGGTAAGCCTAAATCTAGGCTTACCTGTAGGCCAAAGTGCTTTGGAAGGGTTTACTTCCACTTTAATGCTTCTTTTTTTGTCCTTCATGCATATTTTCCTTCACTAACCTCCCCAGCATGCTATCCTGGGGCCATACACACCTAGCATAGTAACTTAACAATGTATTTTGTCAGGTTCATTTTTATGATTACCCTCTACCTCTTTTGTGGTCATTTTCTGGATGAATTCACCAAAGCATGTAGTGCAAGGACCTCACTGAATACCTTCAAATGGTACTGTTGACATTTTTTTGTCTCCTATTATCTTGATAGGTAATGTATGAATGTAAAAATGTGCTTCAATTTGGACAGTGTGTACCCTTTTTTTTATTATTTACCTGTTCAGTGGGCTGCCAATAGTGTAAGTAAGGAGGGACTGGCCAAGGTATCACACATTATTTATGCATTCAGCTCATGGAAGTGGAGAGGGTAACCTGTACAAAACATCTACCCATTCACCCCCCCACCATAAAAATTTTAGAATCCACTTTGCACTTGTAGTGCAAAGTGGATTGGCCTTTCATAAATAACCCCCAGTGTGTCAACATGTGCTAGCTCCCATCATGGGGTATCAATGGATGTGTTTTGGGGGTGCAACCCCTTCCTCTCACCTACTTTAGTTTGGAGAAAGGGGTTGCAGCCCCAAAACGCGTACATTGATATCCCGTGATGGGAGCTAGCACACTGTGTGTTGGGGATTTAGCAAACTAGATGTGGGGAAAGGCACACATTTTAGGCATGGGATCATGAGGGAAATCAGAATTTTGTGGCCCAATTTGTGTGCATCTTCAGTGCAGTGTTCGCAGAGTCAGTCCTGATCCCTGTGATCGCTAACAGTGTTTTTGGTAGCGTTTGATACAGTTGCTGACAGTCTAGGAGCTCTTTTTCCGGTGAATCTTACTACTGTACCAGTAAATTTAGAGCCCAAAATGGCAAATCGAAAGTACACCAGTGAAGAGGCCTACATACGTTTCTGAGCATGACAGATAGTGAAGAGGAAGTCACTCATCTGTCAGATTTAGGCTCAGAATACGATCCTATAGATGACAGCGGCTCCATGACAGATAGCTCTGATGACGGAGTTGTGGTCCCTGCAAAGGTCAGGCGTACCAGACCCGATCTTCTTCTGCTGTTGTTGAGGTGCAAGAACCGCAGGGCTCTCGTATGGAGCAGAGAAGTACTAGTGCAGCTCATCCTTCTGGCGAACTGGCAAGCACCAGCGGCCTAGTCCACCCTGGTCATACATCCAGCACTGCAGTATCACGTGGTGACGTGGCGAGTTCCATAAGTGCAGTTCAAGCTGGCGAGGTGGCAAGCACAAGTAGTGTCCTGCTGCCACCAAGAATACAAAGACATTACTATCGTGCCCATAGTGTCCTTCCTGCAGGATTTGTCAATCCTAATTGGGAGCCCACCACTTTTGCAGCACCCGTACTTCCCCCATTCACTGGCCAACTCGGAATTCATTGATTTTTATTTGCTGTTTTTCACGGAAGATCTCTATAGATCTATTGTGGACCAAAGTAATTTGTATGCTGGTCAATTCATTGCCGCTAATCCCCAGTTGTCCTCCCTTGCCAGAGATTGGAAACCAATTACGGTTTCCAAATTTAAGACCTTTCTGGGCCTATCCCTCCTCATGGGCGTAACTAAAAACAGTGAGTTGCGATCATATTGGTCGACTGACCCAATTCACCATACGCCCGTGTTCTCTGCTTCCATGGCCAGGGCACTATACAAGCAGATCTTGCGGTTCATGCACTTCAACAACAATGAATGCTGTCGTCCTCGTGGAGACCCTGGATACGATCAGCTCTACAAAATTTGGCCCCTCGTAAACCACTTCAACCAACGTTTTGCAGCCTTGTTTACTCCCGATCAAGTTGTCTGCGTTGATAAGTCCCTGATTAAATTTTCTGGCCACTTGTCTTTCAAACAGTATCTTCCCAGCAAGCGTGCCAGATATGGGGTCAAGATGTATAAGCTCTGTGACAGGGCCACAGGCTATACATATAGTTTTAAGGTTTAGGAGGGAAGAGATAGTCACATAGAGCCGCCAAACTGCCCAGATTACATAGGGAGCGCTGGCAAGATTGTGTGGGACTTGGTGTCACCCTTATTCGGAACGGGGTACCATTTGTATGTGGACAATTATTACACAAGCGTGACACTTTTTAGTCACTTGTTTGATCAGATCAGATTGACGCATGTGGCACTGTGCGATCATATTGCCGGGCTTACTCCAGAGGCTTGTAGATTCCTGTCTTAGGCTGGGGGAGAGAGCCTGCTTGAAGTGTAATAATTTTCTTACTGTGAAGTGGAGGGATAAATAAGATTGTTTTCGTTCTGTCCAGACACGACGGTCCAAATTCCTATGGCGACTGGTGTGTCTTTGAGAAACCCCTCTGTGTCCACGAATATAACCAAAATATGGGAGGGGTGGACCTCAGCGACCAGTTGTTGGCGCCTTACCTAGTTGCCCGTAAGGCCAGATGCTGGTACAAAAAAGTGTCTGTTTATTTATTTCAATTGGCTTTGCTGAATGCTCATCTGCTATACAGAGCTTCAGGATAGACTGGATCCTTCCTTAAATTCCAGGAATAGATAGTCAGAGCCCTTCTGTTTCCAGACGGTGCTCCAACTCACCTTCCCAATCCAAATTAAGTAAGTCGGCTGCATGAGAGGCATTTTCCCTATGTCTTCCCTAGTACCCCTGGGAAAAAGAGGGGATAGGTATGGAGCTGCTCTTATTAAGAGGTGACCTACAACCTCTAAATACTTGATGAGTGTGTGTCACAGGTGCATTTAATGCAAAAAGTGACAATAAAAGTGCAGAAAATAAATATTTGTATATTCATAAAAATCCACAAAAAATCCTACTGTATAAACTTCCTAACCGCTTATATATAATGCATATTGTTATGTTTAAACGAAAATAAAATAAAATAAACACAATGCTGTGCAAAACCTGCAATTCAAAGTGACATCTCTGTGCAAAAGACTATACAGCGTCATTGCATCACTTCCGGTTTAGAGCCGTGGATCGCAGATCGCTCCGGTTTCCTGTTTTTAAACACTGTTAACGCTTTTAATGATTTTTATTAAATGTGAGTACCCATCAGTTTTATTAATACATTTTTGGATATTTGTATGGTATCACACTATGGAGTCTCTTCCCTCTCTACATGTGGGCAACATCTAAGAGGTTAACAGTGAGGAGACCACTTACATCGCAGACAAGGAGGCACTTGGAGAACACAGGACAGGAAAGTTTCCTCCCAATCCACAGGCTACACAGTGGCTCATACTGTGAAGGTGAAATACCTCCTTGTGGAGCGAATAATAGCGGGGGTATTTAACCACTTCACACCCGTGCTATAGCCAAAAGACAGCTACAGTGCAGGCTTAGATTTCCGGGAGGGCATCCATGTATGGCCCTTTACCACGTGGTTAGCTATCAGACGGTTATGCACACATATTCTTCTTTGAGCCCTTTTTTTAAACACATGCAACATACCCATTTATACATTTTATATATAGAAAATATCTATATCTATATAGATTCTCTCCATGAGGTTTCTTCTCCCCTTAGGGGTAGAATATACTAACTAATTTTATATACCCATTTGTATTTACAGTTTATTTCTGTACCCAACTCCTGATGAATGGCATAAGCCATGAAACGCATCGAGTTTCCATGGGGTGCTCAGCCAAGTCTGGCTCATTACCTACTTACTGGCCCGTATATACCTCTATATATATTCAGAGTTTATCAAGTACTATGTAATTCTCAATGTGTATGTGTATCTTCCATTGTTTTTATAGCAGCTCTGTTGCATATGGTGTTCCACTGTTATGACCACAATATGTATTTTATTATTGAATGTATCAATATATTTGTATTTGATTAATAAATAGTTTATATACAAATGATCTATGAAATATCTGAAACAGTGAAGCTCCTCATTCAAAGTCCCACTATTTTCCTGTTCTATATACATAATAGGGATGGAGGTTCTGTCACTATGGTGTTTGGCAGGTCATATCTTTTTTTCCTAGCTGTCAGCCAATGACAACTGATCACATGATGTAAGCAGAAGCTTTTTTTTTCCTCACGCTGAAAGCTGGCTACTGGCCTGTGTAAACGAGACATCGGTCCCACACAGTCACTGCTGCTAAGCAGTGCCCACCAGTGCCACCTACTAGTGCCCACCAGTGCCATCTACCAGTGCCCATCAGTGCCACCCACCAGTGCCCACCAGTGCTACCTATCAGTGCCCATCAGCGCTGTCAAAGGGTGCTCATCAGTGCCTCGTCATCAGTTCCACCTATCAGTGCCCATCAGTGCCGCCTACCAGTGCTGCCTATCAGTGCCACCTATCAGTGCCCTTCAGTGCCACCTATCAGTGCCCATCACTGCCACCTATCAGTGCAACCTTATCAGTGCTCACCAGTGCCGCCTCATCAGTGTCCATCAGTGCCATCTATCAGTGGCCATCGGTACCGCCTTATCAGTGCCTATCAGTGCAGCCTATCAGTGTCCTTCAGTGCAGCCTCATCAGCGCACATCAATGAGGGATAAAAATGACCTGTTTCCCCCTCAACACAACTGATTATCTGCTGTGGTGCAATTCCACATCGAGACCCTAAATTTTAGCTCCCACCTTATCCCATTCTTTCACCTTGTGTGACACATTACACAAACTATCCTCACTAATATCCTGCACAAGACCACTATCGCACATGTTCCGTAACCCCTCCTTTCAGCCAGGCATGAATATACAAGCTTTTCATTGGTGGCTCAATAAAGATCTGTTCTGAATATGCCACTTTCTCAACTCAATGGGACCTATCTCACTAGGATACTGTATAAGCAAACTCGATATGCCCCCCTCAGAAAAATTCAGACTCTCCCAAATTAGACATTTCCTCCACTCTATCTGGCGAGACAAATCTGAACCCCCCCACATCCACACTTTACCAACAATGATGCTCCAACATCATGGATCAGAGGGGAGGCATCTTAATCATCTATTCCTTACTGGCACACAGAGACGACAAACCATCCTATGCCGGAGCCTGGGAATCTGAGGTGGAGTTCACGTGGGACCAGACGCGCTGGTTCCAATCGCTTGAGCAAGCTTACAAAGGTATCATGAATGTGTCTTTGATTGAAGAAAATGTGAAAGTCCTTACGAGATGGTATTATGTTTCTGCTAGACTGGGCACAACATACCCAGATTCCTCCCCACTGTGCTACAGAGGGTGTAACCTGGTGGGCTCCATGTTCCACACGTGGTGGTCTTGTCCCCGCATTAGAATATACTAGAACAGAATATTCCACCTAATAAGGAAAGTCACGGGGAGTGGCAGTCCCCCAGGAACCCACGATGGTCCTCTTGGGAGGCAAGGTCAAGCAAGTCTCGAAACACATGCAAACTTTAATCTTTTTCATCCTCATGGGAGCCAAGATTATGTTGGCAGGGGCATGGAAAAAATCTTCAATCTCCTTTGTAACAACCAAACGGAAGATTTATTGGATCATGACGCAGGAGCAAATAGTGGCAAAACTACTAGACAAATCACAAACTTTTGAGGCAATCTGGGAACCTTGGGCAGACTATATCAAAAATCTCCTCTGGCCTGGTATCTCAGCCCAGTAGTAGGAACTTCCTGGTAGAATCTTCTCTCTATCAGCTTCTCTCTTCTCTCCTTTCTCTTCTGGGGGCACTCTGAAGCCCCCTTTCCTTTACTTTCACCTCTCTTCCTCCCTGGCAGACTTTTGTTAGGGGGGAGGGGGACATTCTGTAGCTCTATGAATAATGTTATACCGTTATCTGCAGAACTCGGTAGGATATTTGTGACATTTAAAAACAATTTTTTTGTTCAATTTGCTCACTGAGACAGGTTTACCCATTCATGACCAGCTCCCTCTTGGTCTAGCTTGACCTTTTTCCCTAATACTGATGTGGTTTGCAAGGTGGGCTTCAGGCTCCTGGTATGTCAGGAGGGTGTCCCCACGTTCACAGCGTGTTCCCATGGGGGTGGTGTGGCGGCAGTCTTCCTGGCAGGTGGAGCCTAACGTGTCCACCTGGATGGTTCTTCAGTAACTTAGATTCCTTGGAGGTTCAGGACCAAGGCGAAAGCAGCTTCTCCTAATCTTGAGGGGACTATTGGCTAATTCTTGTAACAATTTCTTCTCTAGTCTTGATATACTATGTCTACTTACTCAAAATATTCTTCAAGTTTGGATTTTTGTTTTTTGGGACTGTACTATTGTGGGCTCTGAAGGCCAACTATATTTATTGTTTGCATTTTTGTCCTTTGTCAAAACTCAATAACAATATTGAAACAAAAAATTACCTGTTTGCAAAATTTTATAACATAATGAAAACAGTTTATTTTTTTTTCAAAATATTTCTTATTTTTTTGTTTGTTTAGCGAAAAATAAAAAAACACAGTGGTGATTAAATACCACCAAAAGAAATCTCTATTTGTGTGAAAAAATAATGATGTTAAAATGTTATGTTAATGATGATAAAATAATGATAAAATGTTCATATGGGCACAGTGTAGCATGACTGCGCAATTGTCATTCAAGGAGTGTGATAGCGCTAAAGCTGAAAATTGGCCTGGGCAGGAAGGGGGTATATGTGTCCAGTAAGCAAGTGGTTAATCACCACTGTTTTTTTTTTACTAAAGAAACAAAGAAAAGAAACAAAAAAAAACATAAAATGGGGGAAAAAAGTTTTTCTCCTTCACTGATGGGCACTTATGAGGCAGCACTGATGGACACTGATAGGTGGCACTGATGGGCACTGATGAGGCTGCACAGATGGGTGGCACTGATAGGTACTGATAGGCAGCACAGAGAGGTGGCACTGATTGGCACTGATAGGTGACACTGATGGGGACTGATTATCAACACTGATAGGTGGCACTGATAAGTGACACTGATGATGGGGCACTGATGGGCACTGATTGGCAGAACTAATGGGCACTGTTAGGTGGCACTGATGGGCACTGATAGGTGACACTGGAGGGCACTGATTAGCAGCACTGGTGGGCAGTATGTCCCTCGATTTCCCTCTAACAGAAGTCCGTCAGATGGCTTTCTTCTTCTCTTCACACTGACAGTTTGAGGGGGAAAAAGGCAAATTACTGGCTGTTTGTCATTGTCTGACAGCTGATCACATGATAAACAGCCCGCTGCTGACCTCTTTGAGGGGGAAAAAGGCAAATTACTGGCTGTTTGTCATTGTCTAACAGCTGATCACATAATAGACAGCCCGCTTTTGGCCCTTTGCCCCAATCTATGATCTGCCGAGTCCCATTTACAGAGCCTGCCGCCCATGCACCCCCTGGGGTGTGTGGGTAGCGTGAGAATGGGAGGACATCCATGTATGCCCTCCCGGAAAAGGAAGTCTGCGCCATAGCTGTCTTTTGGCTATAGTGCGGGTGCCAAGTAGTTAAATCGTTTTTTTTTCTGCCTTGCTGTACATTCAATCTTGGAATCTTTTTGTACCATTCTGTATGTCCAATTTTTTTTTTCTTTTTTACATATTTTCACATAATGTTCTTTATTTTATGAAACAATGTTGTTCCCCGTATCAGGGTGTTAAATAATACACTTTGTTGGAAACCCTGTGTGTCATACTCAAAATGTCAATTTTCTCAAAAATCACCCAATGCCAAAACTCATCACACTCTATTGTTTTTATTATTATTGTTGTTATTATTATTATTATTATTCAGGCGTTACAGCACTTTACAATATAACGGGAGAAAGTACAATTACATTACAGTTTAATACAGAAGGAGAAGAAATAGGAGGGAATAGGAATAGGAGGGTTTACAATTTAAAGATGGAAAAAATATTGATGTCTTTCCAGATTTGAGATCCACTAATTTCACTACATCTTGTCAAACTGGCCTTGAGATTGTTCTTTATTTTCCAGTTCATTACATATCTATTCCAGCCAATGTGCAACCGCACCTAAAACCTCCCTAGAGTATACGATTTTGTTTTCCTAATCAGGGAATTTCCATGCTTAAAGGGGAACTGCAGTCTGCTTACATAATTTGTGATAAAAACATCTTTGCCATTCTGAACCTTCCCTCCAACCATATTTGCATATTTGCATATTATTTTATATATACTGTGATTCTGTACTTGCCAAAGATGCTGCAGAAATCTCCCTCCACTAAGTCTGGCTGCAGCCATTTTAACTGTGGGCAGCTGAAGCTGCTGCCTGTTCACTTCCTGGATTTACACAGACACACAGAGGCACACCTTCAGCTCTGCAGCCATGCAACTCTCATTGGCCCTCTTATGACTCACCCCCTCATTCCTGGCAAACTCTCACGAGAGTGAGTGAGACAGCTGTGCATGATGTCAGAAGCCTAGGCTAATGACCAGACAAGAAATAAGAAGTGGGCTTTATAAGGTATTTACTGGCAGAAAAAAAAAAAAAAAATTACTATCCAAACTTAAAACAAGGGCAGAAGATTTAATAGATGGAAAGTTGAAAAAAATGACTGAAGGTCCGCTTAAGTTTTGTTAGTATTTTTTTTTTTTTGTCTATGTCATAGAAAAATAAGTAAAATATTTATTTATAATATAAATAAAGTCAGTATTAAAATAGTTTGACCTAAAATATAAAATACCTTGTATTTTTTGGGGAAAGAGGGTTAGGGCCAGGAAACCCTTAAGTAGTTATAGATTCAATTGGCAGACTCTGAGACTTCAATAGGAGGACAGCCGTGCAGGAAAAGGCCCCAGCAAGGCGCCATTTCTGCACATGAAGAAATGCTGTCTCCTATGGCAACAGTCCTTTAACAGTTCCTTACTTAAACGTAACAGTTCTTTCAGCTCCACTACAACTGTCTCTTGTAGTTCAACACTGAGCTCCCGGTCTCTCACTAGACCACTGACTCTGAATCCCTTTAGCTCCTCCAAGGTTGGTGGTTGTATCTCCCTCAAGCGTCACCCACGCTTTCCTGCTGGGTTCCTAGCTTGGCACTCCAGATACTTCATAAGCTTCACCCCTGCTAACCAGCGATGTCCCTGGCTTGACTTACAAGGCTGCCCTGCAAGCCTCTCCTCCGTGGGTTGGGTCCCTGACTTAATCACCATCTGAAGTTTCCCGATTCTCCACCGTGCCTATTCGGTGAGAATATGGTTCTGGTACTTTCTTTATTTACTCACTGTGGTCCCTGGTAAAGGTGGTTAGTCCCTTTGTGGCGACAGATTCCATTCTACCTCCGACCACTGACAGGTTCTCCGGCCGACAGAACCATCACTTTCGGTTGGACTGAAAGCTGCAGTCCCAACCCTTTACTGCCCTCTTACTTCTGAATAGGCCCTCACACAGCCTGGCAGCCAGATTCCCCCGAGATAGGCCCAATCTCCGGCCTAGCAGTCCGGGGTGTACGACACATGTCCACCCAGACAGCTGTCCAGGTGGCACAGAACAGCGGTCACCTGACCTCACCCAAATATATAGGTTCTCCCAGAAGGCCAAGGGATTCAAGAAAACCCCTGCCCATGGGCTTAGATACCCCATATACCCATAACCTGACCTTAGGTTGCCCTTCTCATATCTAGTACCACCAAGTTCCCAGCCACCTAGTGGTAGAAGAGAAAAGTGCAACAAGGCCAAACTTAGAGAGAAATCAATAGATCTCCATCATTCAACCAAGATGACTACTCTTGGCAAGTAAATTTGTGAGGAGCTCCCTGACTAAACCCCAGGGTGCTACACAAACAAATTGTGTTATAGTTACAGGCCCATATTCATCTACATTCCCTGACTAAACCCCAGGGTGCTACACAAACAAATTGTGTTATAGTTACAGGCCCATATTCATCTACATTTAAAGAAAAATATGCTATTTGTATTACTGCAGTTGGTCTGGTGTCAGGCATATTTCATACTTCTATGTCCTGTAATTGAAATAATCAAATTTTTACTATCATTTAGAAGAGCTTAGTAGAAAACCACCTCATTAATTTTGATGTTATCTATCATAGAAACATTATATAAGCATTATTGGTTTTTAAGGGGTATATTAATAAGCCACGAATGAGGCATTCATCAAAGATTCACTGCAGATGAATCAGTCAATATAACTTAAAACAAATTGCCTGGTAAGATACACCTACAGTGAATGTTTCTTGAATGTCATATATACCACTAAATATAAGGACTGTAGGACTGCAGTAAACAAATTCAAAACAACATTTTATAAAAATAAACAGTAGCTTCATTTGTATTTTTACTATTTTATCTCCTTACAGCTTAATTTTCTTAAAACATATATTTTTTATGTTTTAGTTAAAATCTTCATTATATAAATTATATTATTATTATTATATTATCTTATATAAATCTTGTATTGTTGTAAAAAAAAAAAACATATTATTTGATAGAATCCCCTTTTAATTTCAAACAAATAAGAAACTAGTGTAATTTGTAATAAAAAAAAAATATTTGCCCTGAATATAACAGACAAAGCTTACCGCACTATTCTTATCAAAATAAATTAACCAACCAAAAGGAACATTTATTTTCATTATAAATGGATTTCCATATACAGTTGGCTGCAACAATAAAAAAAAAAAAAAATTTAAAAGTCAAAACATATGTCCAACAAAAATCTGTTTTATTCATTTGTCCTATCAAAGCCTCTAAAAAAAAAAAAAAAATGAACACACATCTAAAAGCCATACAATATTCCCACAATTATACCCACAGGCAGTTCTACAGGCAGATGTGTTTAACCTGTGTAATGCAAATAGGAAACAATAGAAAGCAGAGAGAGAGAGAGAATAAAAAAGAGAGAATAAGAATGGAAAGAATAAAAATCATTAACTTGACAAAGATAATGAAATATAAATTATAACACAATTATACATGAATTTGCTAAAACAAGGTAGGTTATATAGGTAAAAAAAAAAAAAAAAATAAAAAAAAAAAAAATATATATATATATATATATATATATATACGCTGCGCTGGATTGGCTATGCACTATATAATCTGTATCTTAATTCATAGTTATAGATCCACAAGAATATAATAGTGTACACAAAATAATAAACGTACAACTGGTGCAAGTGCAAAATATACAAATAATGTGCACAAAATCTGTAAACGCACAACTAAAACGCACAACTAAATATCAAGTGCACAAGTGCCAATTGTGCCAAAAAAACTCTGTGAGGTTATATGGACCCCTTATGCCATGTACACACGATCGGACTTTCCGGCGGGATTGTCCGCTGGACTAGAGTCCGCCGGACAATCCGACCGTGTGTGGGGCTCCGGCTGACTTTTTCTTCCCAAAAGTTGGGCAGACTTAGTTAGAAGTTTTGACTTAAAATTATCCGCCGGGCAGTCCGGCGGACAATCCGGCCGTCTGTGTGCTTGTTAGGGATGAGCCGAACACCCCCGGGTTCGGTTCGCACCAGAACCCGCGAACGGACCTAAAGTTCGTGCGAACATTAGAACCCTATTAATTACAATGGACGTGAACGTTTGAAATCAAAAGTGCTAATTTTAAAGGCTAATATGCATGTTATTGTCATAAAAAGTGTTTGGGGACCTGGGTCCTGCCCCAGGGGACATGTATCAATGCAATTTTTTTTTTAAAAAAAGGCAGTTTTTTCAGGAGCAGTGATTTTAATAATGCTTAATGTGAAACAATAAAAGTGTAATATTCCTTTAAATTTGGTACATGGGGGGTGTCTATAGTATGCCAGTGAAGGGGCGCATGATTCCCGTGCTTAGAACTGTCCCTGCACAAAGTGTCATTTTTGCAGGAAAAAAAGCTATTTAAAATCACTCGTGGCTAATGAATTGTCAGCTCCCGTAACACAGAGAACAGTCATTCATTGAAAGTCATTGATAAAAAAATAAAAAAAACAAAAAATAAAAGCGTGGGGGTCCCCCCAAATTTAATTACCAGGCCCTTCAGGTCTGCTATGGATATTAAGGGGAACCCCAGCCAAAAAATAATGGCGTGGGGTCCCCCTCAAAATCCATACCAGACCCTTCAGGTCTGGGATGGAATTTAAGGGGAACCCCGGCCAAAAAAAATGGCGTGGGGTCCCCCTCAAAATCCATACCAGACCCTTATCTGAGCACGCAACCTGGCAGGCCGCAGGAAAAGAGGGGGGATGAGAGCGCCCCCCCTCCCTCCTGAACCATACCAGGCCACATGCCCTCAACATTGGGAGGGTGCTTTGGGGGTCTGTGACCCCTCAAAGCACCTTGTCCCCATGTTGATGAGGACAAGGGCCTCTTCCCCACAACCCTGGCCATTGGTTGTGGGGGTCTGCGGGCAGGGGGGCTTATCGGAATCTGGAAGCCCCCTTTAACAAGAGGACCCCCAGATCCTGGCCCCCCCTGTGTGAAATGGTAAGGGGGTACAAAAGTACCCCTACCATTTCACCAAAAAAGTGACAAAAAAGGTAAAAATGACAGGAGACGGTCTTTGACAATTCCTTTATTAAAATCTTCTTTCATATTCTTCTGGTCTTCTTCCTTCTTCCTTTCTTCATCCTTCGGTTTCTTCATCTTCTCCTTCCGGGATTTTCTTTCATCTTCTTCTTCCTCTGATCCGCTTCTTCTTGCTCTGGTCTTCTCGTCCGGCATCTTCTTCCATGGCATTGGCGTCTCTTCTTGGGCCGATCCGCGCAATGGGAGGGTCCCGCTGTGTGAGGCTTCGCTTGCGTCTGACAGGTCTTTTATAACGGAGGGCGGGGCCACCTGGTGACCCCGCCCACTCTGAAGTCATGGGGAAAGCCATAGGGAAGTCCCCATGACGTCCCCGTGCATCAGAGGGGGCGGGGTCACCACACTATGGCGCGGCGGCCTTATATAGTGTGGGGCGTGTACTAAACCCCCTGAGCTATAATTGGCCACAGGCATCCTGCCTGTGGCCAATTTTTTCTCTCCTCACCGCTGGCTCTATGATTGGCCAAGCATGCAGGGTCACAGTGCATGCTTGGCCAATCATCAGCCAGCAATGCACTGCGACTTTCGCAGTGCATTGTGGGCCGTTCGCATCAAATAGTTCTGGGCTAGACGAGCGGTCGAACGCCCGATGTTCGATTCGAACATGGGTTCGAATCGAACACCGGGCCCATCCCTAGTGCTAGTCCGCGGGACTTTTGAAATGAATGGACTTGCCGACACACGTCATAAAGTCTGTTCATTTAGAACGTGACTCCAGGTAGACGGGACTAGTGAAGGAAGTCAATACCGCCGCCCCGCTCAGCGAGATTGACACCTCGCTAGCCCCGTCACCTGGTATGGATTTAAAGGGGAATCCCTATGCCAAAAAAACAGCGTTGGGGTTCCCCCCAAATCCATATAAGACCCTTATCCGAGCACGCAGTCCGGCCAGTCAGGAAAGGGGTGGGGAGGAGCGAGCGCCCCCCCCCCTCCTGAGCCGTACCAGGCTGCATGCCCTCAACATGGTGCGTGCCCTCAACATGGTGACCTCGCCCCCATATGATGTCACAGTCCCAGCATCCTCCGGGACTGTGACATCATAAGGGGCGGGTCACCATGTGATATGAGCCGGTGACCCGCCCCTTGTCCCTATATAACTGGCAGCGCAACACGTCTGAGCCATTAGAAGAGGAGACATCGTTGAGTCAACATCGGATGGAGATAACGGAGGAGTCCGGCGAGAAGACCCCCCAAGATGGAAGAAGACCCCCGGAGCTGTGTAATAAAGTATTTTAAAAACTCGTGTTGTGTTTTTTTATTTACACTTTTTTTCCCTTAGGTGAATGGGTAGGGGTACATTGTACCCCATACTCATTCACATAGGGTGGGGGGCCGGGATCTGGGGGCCCCCTTATTAAAGGGGGCTCCCGGATTCTGATAAGCCGCAGACCCCGACAACCAATGGCCAGGGTTGTCGGGAAGAGGCCCTTGTTCTCATCAACATGGGGACAAGGTGCGTTGGGGTGGGAGGGCTGCAGGGCCCCTTTTTCCCCAAGGCGCCCCCATGTTGAGGGCACACAGCCTGGTACGGCTCAGGAGGGGGGGCGCTAGCTCATCCCCACCCCTTTCCTGACTGGCTGGGCTGCGTACTGGATTTGGGGGGAACCCCCACGCCGTTTTTACAGCATAGGGATTCCCCTTTAAATCCATACCAGGTGACGGGGCTAGCAAGGTGTCAATGTCGCTGATCGAGGTGACGACATTGACTTCCTTCACTAGTGCCGTCTACCTGCAGTCACGTTCTAAATGAACGGACTTTACTCCGTGTTTGGGGCAAGTCCGTTCATTTCAAAAGTCCCGCGGACTTCCGCCAAAACTCCGGGGGATTGTCCGCCAGAAAATTCCTGGGGTGTGTGGGCAAGTCCACACGTTCGGAAAGTCCGGCGGACATCCGCTGGAAAATCCGGCGGATTGTCCGGCGGACTAAGTCCGATCGTGTGTACGTGGCATTAGAGTTACAAGGTGTCATGGACAATAACACACCAGGAAATAAAATAGCAATAATAATAATAATATTAAATGAAAAAAGTGCTTAATGCATACATATGTGAAAGCAAACATGTATAAATAAATAAGATATGTAAGAAAAGTGCGAGTGCATAAACCATACAAGTGTCTCTATATTATTAAAAGCAGTTCTTTGTGGTAGCCTGTCTTGGGCTGTGATAAAAAACACAACATGTTAATTGATGTGAGACTAGATGCAGGTGACGTGATCTCCAGTGATCATACTATTGACATGCTTGTTACATCCAACCGTGGCTCTGAATCATCCATAGGTGAAATCCAGGAACCCCTTATGGTAATAAGCTCACCTCAGAGCATGTGACCAGCTTTAACATTGAGTCAAAACACGTATATGAACCACTATAGGGTTCTCAGCTGTTTCACTGGATCGGTAGTATCCTCAATGCAATGATCTCAGAGGCGCATGAAAAAAGGAAAAAGACTAATAGTGCAATACCGTTTTCCAAAATTTAATAGACAAGTTAAAAACCATTCCCCCGCCAGGGTACTCACATGTATAAGGTGCGTCAGTGCACCGTACTTCATAAGGCTCAAGTATGGTTTGTATCTCCTCTAGGCAGGTGTACTGTCTCTCGCTCCGTCCTAGCCCCTCCCCTACGCGTGTCGATACTCAGGGTGTGGCGCAGAGTGAGGAAGATACGCCACACTCTGAGTATCGACACACGTAGGTTTAGATGACCTCTCTGCTTCTTTCTCATACTTTTTATAAGATAGAATAGATTCATTAGAATAGATTCAAGTTATATAGAATTGTCAGATAAGATAAGAAAACAGGTGGCTAAAATAATTATGTGGAGTAAAAAGTTAAGAAAGTTATGTACAGTACATTAATTAAGTTTGACAGGGTCAAACAAAGGTCTGTTTGTGCCCTCATTAAACTATTAAAATACATACATATAGCTAGACATATAACACATAAGGTGGGGTTATTGAAAGTTCATTCTCCCAAAAGTCGTAAATCTGTAATCCTTGAAGTTAAGTTAAATCTTATCAAGATGAGGAGAGTTTGATAACACAGCTGGGTGCCAGGCTGTCTCTACACAGTTGTTTTTAATTGGACAAAACCAGTTATACTGTAAATCACTTTAATGAACATATAGGAATTCTGGGAGTGAATACGTTTATCTGGTTGTAGAACAGGTGTCAGATTTATGGTTAGTTACATTGACGTAGATCGTAGCAACCAATCATGTTGTACCTAATATGCTTGCATTGTAAGAAACTGTATAAATTAGACCTGCATCTTTTAATAATTTGAACATAATCCTGTATGTTCCCAGCTGTTAATAAACCTGCCTTGCTGAAGTTCTGCCTGGTTCGATACTTTATTATTTTACTTCACCCCTAACATGTCCTTTACTATATTATCATTATAAAACAGCTGGTAAAACAGGATTTTTTTTTCTTTTTCGTGTTCGGGGGACGTGTGAGGTAGAGTAAAAGTGTGAGGTGTGAGCTCCCTTACACGCCTGGACCACGTAGAGACAGCGGCACCTGAAGCGTTTAAGGGCCTGATTGAGGCCGGAGCTGTGGAAGCTGATTCCGGCTGCACGCAGTGAGCAGTGAGCATAGCGTGAGCAGCAGGAAGGAGCGGAGCAGTAACCAGCCTCCTCGAGGAGACAATGTCCACCCACAGACGAGTGGCTTTGCAGCCAGCAGAAGGAGGAAGCAGGAGTGTTGCAGGCGGACTGAGAGCCTACATGACGCCTCAGAGAGGAGAGGCGACAGGTCCGATGCAGCATCGATACGGTTCCCTGGAAGCCGGCGGAGTACAGGGGAAAGCCGGAAGTGGCTCCCCCACGCCACAGACACACAGCTCACAGGTTGGCAGCCCGGTATCAGGAGGCAGAAGCAGACAGCTGACGGATGGAAGAGGCCAGGACCAGAGTGGGTGGAAGCATAATTGAGATCTGAAAGTGGCAGCGGAGCAGAGGTGGACTCCACAACCCCCTAAAGGTACAGGGGAACTATGCGGGGGATGGATAGAGACAGAGACAAGGGGAGACTTCCAGAGCTGGGTAATACACCCTCAGAGCAGGGGATGGACACATTACTATTCTCCCCGAAGGATGGGAAAAACCAGCAGGCACATAAAATGAGGAGCCCCCTGTACCCCCCCCCACGAACCCCCCGCCCCACAGCAGAGAAAATAGAGACCCTGAAAGACTGAACATACACCCCGATAACGGATATGCTGCGAGAAGTTATAGGGAGCCTGGAAACAGTGGAAATGAGGGCAGACCAAAAAAAAGATGTAATAGCAGATACACTCCTGGCAAAGCCCTCTAATGAATACACACCAGATATGGAGGAAATGGAGACAGAGGTAGATGCAGTGAGAAGGGGGACCGACCAGGACTTTAATGACATTAGAAAGCTGATAAAAGCATTGCCTACAAAAACAGATATACAAGATTTAATCTCTGCAGTAGAAAGGTCATGTAAACAAGCAGTGAAAGAGGTAGGGGCAGTGGTATATAGAGTGGAAGTGCTGGAGGAAGATCAAGATGAGATAAAGCAGACGGTGGGAAAGGTGCAAGAATTATCAAAAAGCAGGAAGATATGATGAATATGTACAGAGACCAATTGGACGACATTGAGAACAGAGTTCGCCGTCAAAATATCAGGATACAAGACTTACCAGAAAGATACACTAATAATGAGTTAATGGAGACTGTACAAAGGCTTTTTCTACAAATTTTGGGACTGGACAGCATAGAACACGTAGAAATAGATAGAGTCCATCGCATTACAAACCTGGTAAAAAATTAAACATAGAAAGGCAGAGGGATTTAATTTGCAAAATCCACAGATATACTGAAAAAGAGATCTTAATGAAAGGTGTACGAGATACACCTACGATTAAATTTGAGGGTACAGAAATCGCATTGTTCCCCGATATATCACGCAGGACTTTAATGCAACGCAGGATGGTGCGTCCACTACTGGAACTAATGAGAAAAATGGAGATTAGGTATCAATGGGGCTATCCCTTCTCAACACGAAATGGAAAAACAGCGGTGCTTCGCACAAAAGATGACTTAATAAAGTTCCTGGAGATGTTGGATCTCCCGCAGACTGACTTTGTAGATTGGAGAGCCAACACTGTAAAGACTATAATACAATGTCCGGAGCGGTGGTCTCGAGCCATAGAAAGATCATGAGGGGACTCTGGAGGTTGCGAGTGGAGGGGGGAGGGATGGAGCGGGGAGGAGAGGGGATAATTCCTCAAGGATTATGGAGGAGGTCACAGAGGTCACCAAGGAATAGGGGAGAGGAGGGGAGGGAGGGGAGGGGTGGGGAATGGGTGATGTTAAGATGTAGGGAATGATGGAGGGGTTTGTATAAAAGCCCCTTAACCCCCCTAACCCCACTCTCCCTCTAGTCCCCCCCTTTTTTTGGTACATTTTGCCATTTGGAGATTATTATTATTTTAATAATTTTGGATCTTTTGGATCCAATTGTTTCGTATGCACATGGTCACTAAATGTCAATATTTTGATGGATGCACCGGAATAATTAATCTGTAGAGATTGGATTAATGTGCTATCACTGATATTTGCATTATATGTATTATTAAGTGTTCTTGCATAGCAAGATCACTTATTGTTATCTCACATATATATTATTATTATTCTTATAGCCAAATTTTGCACGCTAACTCCTCCCACAGTTTTTATGCTACATATACCGAATATATACCAAAACGTGCGGATTGTTCCCGAATGGTGTGCTATTACTTTGTGGAACGTTTTTCCGAATGGTTCACGAAATATCGTCATTTTTGCGGCGAAATTTGTCCCATAGGAATGAATGGAGAAATGTTCAAAACTAGAGTGGGAGGTGACAAAAGCTCTGAGGGGAATTATAGCTCCTCCCACACAGCTCTGAGGGGGATTATAGGTAGTCCCACACAGCCCTGAGGGGATTATAGGTAGTCCCACACAGCTCTGAGGGAGATTATAGGTAGTCCCACACAGCTCTGAGGGGATTATAGGTAGTCCCACACAGCTCTGAGGGGATTATAGGTAGTCCCACACATCTCTGAGGGGGATTATAGGTAGTCCCACACAGCTCTGAGGGGAATTATAGGTAGTCCCACACATCTCTGAGGGGAATTATAGGTAGTCCCACACAGCTGAGGGGGATTATAGGTAGTCCCACACAGCTCTGAGGGGGGTTATAGGTAGTCCCACACAGCTCTGAGGAGAATTATAGGTAGTCCCACACAGCTCTGAGGGGAATTATAGGTAGTCCAACACAGCTCTGAGGGGGATTATAGGTAGTCCTACACAACTCTGAGGGGAATTATAACTAGTCCCACACAGCTCTGAGGGGAATTATGAAATTTGAAAAGAAAAAATTAAAAAAAATAATAATAATAAAAAAAAAAATAATAATAATTTTAGAAAAAAATATGAAATTAGGAAATTTAAAAAAAATAATTATTTTTTGAAAAAAAAAATTATTTTAGAAAAAAAATATCATTTAAAAAAAAAAAAATAATTAAAAAAAATCATTAAAAAAAAAAAATTTATAAAAAAAAAATAAAATAATAATTTTAGAAAAAAAAATTAGGAAATTTGAAAAAAAAATATTTTTTGAAAAAAAAATATATTTTTTGAATAAATAAATTTTTTAAAAAAAAATAATTTTAGAAAAAAATATCATTTAAAAAAATAATAATTAAAAAAAATAATTAAAAAGATTTTTTTTTTTATAAAAAAAAAAATCAATCATTTTAGAAAAAAAAAATGAAAATTAGGAAATTTGAAAAAAAAAATCTTTTTGGAAAAAAAAAATTTTTGGAAAAAAAAAATCTTTTTGGAAAAAAAAAAATTTTTGGAAAAAAAAAATCTTTTTGGAAAAAAAAAAATTTTTGGAAAAAAAAAATCTTTTTGGAAGAAAAAAAAAATAATTTTTGAAAAATATTTTTTTTAGAAATAATTAAATAAAAATAAAAAAAATCATTTAAAAAAAAATCATTAAAAAAATAAATAATTATTTTTGAAAAAAATTAATAAATGTTTAGTTACTCAAGCCACTCCACCCAGTTTCTCCGCCCACTCTCCCTCTAGTCCCCCCCTTTTTTTGGTACATTTTGCCATTTGGAGATTATTATTATTTTAATAATTTTGGATCTTTTGGATCCAATTGTTTCGTATGCACATGGTCACTAAATGTCAATATTTTGATGGATGCACCGGAATAATTAATCTGTAGAGATTGGATTAATGTGCTATCACTGATATTTGCATTATATGTATTATTAAGTGTTCTTGCATAGCAAGATCACTTATTGTTATCTCACATATATATTATTAAGTGTTCTTGCATAGCAAGATCACTTATTGTTATCTCACATATATATTATTATTATTCTTATAGCCAAATTTTGCACGCTAACTCCTCCCACAGTTTTTATGCTACATATACCGAATATATACCAAAACGTGCGGATTGTTCCCGAATGGTGTGCTATTACTTTGTGGAACGTTTTTCCGAATGGTTCACGAAATATCGTCATTTTTGCGGCGAAATTTGTCCCATAGGAATGAATGGAGAAATGTTCAAAACTAGAGTGGGAGGTGACAAAAGCTCTGAGGGGAATTATAGCTCCTCCCACACAGCTCTGAGGGGATTATAGGTAGTCCCACACAGCCCTGAGGGGATTATAGGTAGTCCCACACAGCTCTGAGGGGGATTATAGGTAGTCCCACACAGCTCTGAGGGGGATTATAGGTAGTCCCACACAGCTCTGAGGGGATTATAGGTAGTCCCACACATCTCTGAGGGGGATTATAGGTAGTCCCACACAGCTCTGAGGGGATTATAGGTAGTCCCACACATCTCTGAGGGGGATTATAGGTAGTCCCACACAGCTCTGAGGGGAATTATAGGTAGTCCCACACATCTCTGAGGGGAATTATAGGTAGTCCCACACAGCTGAGGGGATTATAGGTAGTCCCACACAGCTCTGAGGGGGGTTATAGGTAGTCCCACACAGCTCTGAGGAGAATTATAGGTAGTCCCACACAGCTCTGAGGGGAATTATAGGTAGTCCAACACAGCTCTGAGGGGGATTATAGGTAGTCCTACACAACTCTGAGGGGAATTATAACTAGTCCCACACAGCTCTGAGGGGAATTATGAAATTTGAAAAGAAAAAATTAAAAAAAATAATAATAATAAAAAAAAAAAATAATAATAATTTTAGAAAAAAATATGAAATTAGGAAATTTAAAAAAAATAATTATTTTTTGAAAAAAAAATTATTTTAGAAAAAAAATATCATTTAAAAAAAAAAAATAATTAAAAAAAATCATTAAAAAAAAAAAATTTATAAAAAAAAATAAAATAATAATTTTAGAAAAAAAAATTAGGAAATTTGAAAAAAAAAATATTTTTTGAAAAAAAAATATATTTTTTGAATAAATAAATTTTTGAAAAAAAAATAATTTTAGAAAAAAATATCATTTAAAAAAATAATAATTAAAAAAAATAATTAAAAAGATTTTTTTTTTATAAAAAAAAAAATCAATCATTTTAGAAAAAAAAATGAAAATTAGGAAATTTGAAAAAAAAATCTTTTTGGAAAAAAAAAATTTTTGGAAAAAAAAAATCTTTTTGGAAAAAAAAAATTTTTGGAAAAAAAAAAATCTTTTTGGAAAAAAAAAATTTTTGGAAAAAAAAAATCTTTTTGGAAAAAAAAATAATTTTTGAAAAATATTTTTTTTAGAAATAATTAAATAAAAATAAAAAAAATCATTTAAAAAAAAATCATTAAAAAAATAAATAATTATTTTTGAAAAAAATTAATAAATGTTTAGTTACTCAAGCCACTCCACCCAGTTTCTCCGCCCACTCCAGTAGGTGGAGGCAAGAACACGTCACACAATTTCCCCAGAAATTGTATTTTTTCTAGTTATTAAGTGTACTTGCATAGCAAGATCACTTATTGTTATCTCACATATATATTATTAGTAAGTGTTCTTGCATAGCAAGATCACTTAATGTTATCTCACATATATATTATTAAGTGTTCTTGCATAGCAAGATCACTTATTGTTATCTCACATATATATTATTATTATTCTTATAGCCAAATTTACCACCCTAACTCCTCCCACAGTTTTTACGCTACATATACCGAATATATACCAAAACGTGCGGATTGTTCCCGAATGGTGTGCTATTACTTTGTGGAACGTTTCGCCGAACGTTTCACGAAATATCGTCATTTTTGCGGCGAAATTTGTCCCATAGGAATGAATGGAGAAATGTTCAAAACTAGAGTGGGAGGTGACAAAAGCTCTGAGGGGAATTTTAGCTCCTCCCACACAGCTTTGAGGGGGGTTATAGGTAGTCCCACACAGCTGAGGGGGTTATAGGTAGTCCCACACAGCTGAGGGGGGTTATAGGTAGTCCCACACAGCTCTGAGGGGGATTATAGGTAGTCCCACACAGCTCTGAGGGGAATTATAGGTAGTCCCACACAGCTGAGGAGAATTATAGGTAGTCCCACACAGATCTGAGGGGAATTATAGCTTCTCCCACACAGCTCTGAGGTGAATTATAGGTAGTCCCACACAGCTTTGAGGGGAATTATGAAATTTGAAAAAATAATAATAATAATAATAATTTTAGAAAAAAAAAGGAAATTATGAAATTTGAAAAAAATATGAAAATTAGGAAATTTGAAAAAAAAGGAAAAATAGGAAATTTAAAAACAAAATTTTTTTGAAAAAAAAAAATATTTAGAAAAATAAAAATATATTTTGAAAAAAAATATATATTTTGAAAAAAAATCATTTTTAGAAAAAAATATTTTTGGTAAAAAGTCATTTTTAAAAAAATAATAATTAAAAAAAAATCATTAAAAAAAAATTGGGGGAAAAAAATCATTTAAAAAAAAATAATTTTGGAAAAAAAATGTCATTCTTGAAAAAAAAAAATTTTTATAAAAAAAATCAATAATTTTAGAAAAAAAATTTTTGGAAAAAAAAAAATCATTAAAAAAAAAAACACAGCTCTGAGGGGATTATAGGTAGTCCCACACAGCTGAGGGGAATTATAGGTAGTCCCACACAGCTTTGAGGGGAATTATGAAATTAAAAAAAAAATAATAATAATAATAATAATTTTAGAAAAAAAATGAAAATTAGGAAATTTGAAAAAAAAATATATTTTGAAAAAATAAATTATATTTTGAAAAAAATTTTTTTAGAAAAATCAATCATTTAAAAAAAATATAATTTTGGAAAAAAATTTCATTCTTGAAAAAAAAAATATTTAAAAAAAAAAATCAATCATTTTAGAAAAAACATTTTTTGGAAAGAAAAATCATAAAAAAACACAGCTCTGAGGGGGATTATAGGTAGTCCCACACAGCTGAGGGGAATTATAGGTAGTCCCAAACAGCTCTGAGGGGAATTATGAAATTTAAAAAAAAAATAATAATTAAAAAAAAAAATAATAATAATAAAAAAGTAAAAAAAAAAATAATTTTAGAAAAAAAATATTTAAAAAAAAATAATTAAAAAAAAATCATTAAAAAAATTTTTTTTAGAAAAAATAAAAAATTTTTGAAAAAAAATAAAAAATGTCATTCTTGGAAAAAAAATAATTTTACTAAAAAAAATCAATCATTTTAGAAAAAAAAATCATTTAAAAAATAAAATCATTAAAAAAATAATCATTTTTGAAAAAATAAATAAAACGTTTAGTTACTCAAGCCACTCCACCCAGTTACTCCGCCCACTCTAGAAGGTGGAGGCAAGAACACGTCACACAATTTCCCCAGAAATTGTAGATTTTCTAGTTATTAAGTGTTCTTGCATAGCAAGATCACTTATTGTTATCTCACATATATATTATTATTATTATTATTATTATTATTCTTATAGCCAAATTTTGCACGCTAACTCCTCCCACAGTTTTTATGCTACATATACCGAATATATACCAAAACTTGCGGATTGTTCCCGAATGGTGTGCTATTACTTTGAGGAAAGTTTTTCCGAATGGTTCACGAAATATCGTCATTTTTGCGGCGAAATTTGTCCCATAAGAATGAATGGAGAAATGTTCAAAACTAGTGGGAGGTGACAAAAGCTCTGAGGGGAATTATAGCTCCTCCCACATAGCTCTGAGGGCAATTATAGGTAGTCTTCGTCGTTTCGCCGAATGGTTTACGAAATATCATCATTTTTGCGGCGAAATTTGTCCCATAGGAATGAATGGAGAAATGATCAAAACTAGAGTGGGAGGTGACAAAAGCTCAGAGGGGAATTATAGCTCCTCCCACATAGCTCTGAGGGCAATTATAGGTAGTCCCACACAGCTGAGGGGATTTATAGGTAGTCCCACACAGCTCTGAGGGGGATTTTAGGTAGTCCCACTCAGCTCTGAGGGGGATTATAGGTAGTCCCACACAGATCTGAGGAGGATTATAGGTAGTCCCACACAGCTCTGAGGGGAATTATGAAATTATGAAATTTGAAAAAAATAAAAAATAAAAAAAAATAAAAAATAAAATAATTTTAGAAAAAAAGGAAAATTAGGAAATTTAAAAAAAATCTTTTTTGAAAAAAAATCTTTTTTGAAAAAAAAATCTTTTTTGAAAAAAAATCTTTTTTGAAAAAAAAATCTTTTTTGAAAAAAAAATCTTTTTTGAAAAAAATTTTCTTGAAAAAAATCTTTTTTGAAAAAAAAATAATTTTAGAAAATTAATAATTAAAAAAAATAATTGTTGAAAAAAAAAAATTTATAGAAAAAAAAAATATTATTTTAGAAAAAAAAATTAGGAAATGAGAAAAAAAAAATATTTTTTGAAAAAAAAAAGTAATTTTAGAAAAAAATAATAATTCAAAAAAATCATTAAAAAAAATTTTATAAAAAAAATCAATAATTTTAGAAAAAATATTTTTTGGAAAAAAAAATCATTAAAAAAAAAACACAGCTCTGAGGGGATTATAGGTAGTCCCACACAGCTGAGGGGAATTATAGGTAGTCCCACACAGCTTTGAGGGGAATTATGAAATTAAAAAAAAATAATAATAATAATAATAATTTTAGAAAAAAAATGAAAATTAGGAAATTTGAAAAAAAAAAATATATTTTGAAAAAATAAATTATATTTTGAAAAATTTTTTTTTAGAAAAATCAATCATTTAAAAAAAATATAATTTTGGAAAAAAATGTCATTCTTGAAAAAAAAAATATTTAAAAAAAAAAATCAATCATTTTAGAAAAAACATTTTTTGGAAAGAAAAATCATAAAAAAAACACAGCTCTGAGGGGGATTATAGGTAGTCCCACACAGCTGAGGGGAATTATAGGTAGTCCCAAACAGCTCTGAGGGGAATTATGAAATTTTAAAAAAAAATAATAATTAAAAAAAAAATAATAATAATAAAAAAGTAAAAAAAATAATTTTAGAAAAAAAATATTAAAAAAAAAATAATTAAAAAAAAATCATTAAAAAATTTTTTTTTAGAAAAAATAAAAAAATTTTGAAAAAAAATAAAAAATGTCATTCTTGGAAAAAAAAATAATTTTACTAAAAAAAATCAATCATTTTAGAAAAAAAAGGAAAATTAGGAAATTTGAAAAAAAAAAAATCATTTTAGAAAAAAAAATCATTTAAAAAATAAAATCATTAAAAAAATAATCATTTTGGAAAAAATAAATAAAACGTTTAGTTACTCAAGCCACTCCACCCAGTTACTCCGCCCACTCTAGAAGGTGGAGGCAAGAACACGTCACACAATTTCCCCAGAAATTGTAGATTTTCTAGTTATTATTATTCTTATTATAGCCAAATTTACCACCCTAACTCCTCCCACAGTTTTTACGCTACATATACCAAATATATACCAAAACGTGTGGATTGTTCCCAAATGGTGTGCTATTACTTTGTGGAACGTTTCGCTGAACGTTTCACGAAATATCGTCATTTTTGCGGCAAAATTTGTAGAGAAATGTTCAAAACTAGAGTGGGAGGTGACAAAAGCTCTGAGGGAAATTATAGCTTCTCCCACACAGCTCTGAGGGGATTATAGGTAGTCCCACACATCTCTGAGGGGAATTATAGGTAGTCCCACACATCTCTGAGGGGAATTATAGGTAGTCCCACACAGCTGAGGGGGATTATAGGTAGTCCCACACAGCTCTGAGGGGAATTATAGGTAGTCCCACACATCTCTGAGGGGAATTATAGCTCCTCCAACACAGCTCTGAGGGGAATTATAGGTAGTCCCACACAGCTGAGGGGGATTATAGGTAGTCCCACACAGCTCTGAGGGGAATTATAGGTAGTCCCACACATCTCTGAGGGGAATTATAGGTAGTCCCACACAGCTGAGGGGGATTATAGGTAGTCCCACACAGCTCTGAGGGGAATTATAGGTAGTCCCACACATCTCTGAGGGGAATTATAGCTCCTCCAACACAGCTCTGAGGGGAATTATAGGTAGTCCCACACAGCTGAGGGGGATTATAGGTAGTCCCACACAGCTCTGAGGGGGGTTATAGGTAGTCCCACACAGCTCTGAGGAGAATTATAGGTAGTCCCACAAAGCTCTGAGGGGAATTATAGGTAGTCCAACACAGCTCTGAGGGGGATTATAGGTAGTCCTACACAACTCTGAGGGGAATTATAACTAGTCCCACACAGCTCTGAGGGGAATTATGAAATTTGAAAAGAAAAAAGTAAAAAAAAATAATAATAATAAAAAAAATAAAATAATTTGCGAAAAAAAAATGAAAATTAGGAAATTTAAAAAAAAAAAATCTTTTTTGAAAAAAAAATTATTTTAGAAAAAAAAATATCATTAAAAAAAAAACATTTTTGAAAAAAAAAAAATTTATAAAAAAAATAATAATAATTATTTTATAAAAAAAATGAAAATTAGGAAATTTGAAAAAAAATAATAATTTTAGAAAAAAAATATAATTAAAAAAAAAAAAATAATAATAAAAAAAATCATAAAAAAAAAAAACATTTTTGAAAAAAAATTTTCTATAAAAAAATAAAAAATCAATCATTTTAGAAAAAAAAAAGAAAATTAGGAAATTTGAAAAAAAAATAATTTTAGAAAAAAATTTTTTTTATACAAAATAAATAAAAAATCAATCATTTTAGAAAAAAAAAATGAAAATTATGAAAATTGAAAAAAATCATTCTTTTTTGAAAAAAAAATAATTTTAGAAAGAAATATCATTTAAAAAAATAATAATTCAAAAAAATCATTAAAAAAAAAATTTTTGAAAAAAAAATTGTTTATAAAAAAAAAATCAATCATTGTAGAAAAAAAATGAAAATTAGGAAATTTGAAAAAAAAAATTTTTTTAAAAAAATAAATACTTTTTGAAAAAAATAATTTTTTTGGAAAAAATTTAATAAAAATCAAAAAAATCATTTAAAAAAATTCATTAAAAAATAATAATTTTTGAAAAAAATAAATAAAAGTTTAGTTACTCAAGCCACTCCACCCAGTTACTCCGCCCACTCCAGTAGGTGAAGGCAAGAACACGTCACACAATTTCCCCAGAAATTGTAGCTTTTCTAGTTTATAATAGTATATTTCATATATTTTGATAATTTTGGCCCATAAACCAGGATCATATGTAATTAATTCAATCAATTAATAATAGAGCCCCACAAATCACTATAAACACATGGTTAAGGAGCCCTATACTCCTCACTAAGGGAGCAGCTTGTTTGTTGTTGTTTTTATATATTTTTTTCTTTCTGGGCGCAGAGTTTACGCAGTTGCTGTTCAATCGCTGTTCAATTGTTTTGCACATTTTTTTCGACTCTCCTCCCTACTCCGCGGTGACCTCTCAATTAGGGGAGGGAGAGAGGAAAAAGGGAAAGAAAAAAAGAAAGAAAAAAAAGAGAAATACGCTGTGAAATGCTAAATGGTCTGTCAAAATAAATGTATAAAGGTAATAGTTGTGTAAGAGAAAGTAGGAAGTAGGGTCCGGGAAGGGAAAGGAGCTTGTTTTTTTACAAATAGGAAGGTCCGGATGATGGACTGGTTATTCTGCATTACGCAGATCAGAGGGTGGGGTAGGGATTGGCATGGAATGCCCGGGCAAGGGAAAACCTCTAATAGATGGCACTCTTATGGGAAAAGAGTGCTTTGGGGGAAGGGACATAAGGAAATAGGATGTGGATCAGAATTCCCTAGAGAGAAGGAGAAGACACTAAATGGCAAATATTTTAAACAAAATAAAAAGGGGTGTATCTTGAGGAAAAATAGATGTTGGATATTTCTATGAAAATAATGACGTATAATGTCAGAGGTCTGAACTCTTCTTAAAAAAGGGACTGCTTGTGGCATGAGATGCACCACCAGGCAGTGGATATAATATATATACAGGAGATGCATTTTGTGCCAGGATCGGTCCCTAAACTGACGATATTTGTATATAACTAATGGTTTCATGCACTTTCCCCAATAGCAAGAGCAAGAGGGGTGTCCATTGCCTTCAGGAGAACTTGCCCCATGATGCCCACAGAGATACAGCAGGATCCGGAAGGGAGGTTCTTATTCATCAAGGGAACCTTGCACAGATCCTGCTATACATTTGAATCCATATATGCACCTAATAATGGTACAGCTGATTTTTTATTAAAAACTATGAAAAAGCTAGATAAGTTTAAGGAAGGGTGCATGATCTTAGGGGGAGACTTCAATATAATAATGGATCACAAATTAGACACCACTTCGGAGAAAATGGGAACCTCATTTAAAGCACTGAAACAAGTGAAAAAACAGCTGAGACAGGCTCACCTGGTAGATAGCTGGGGAGCTTATAATGAAGGAGTAAA
This sequence comes from Lithobates sylvaticus, assembly GCA_028564925.1. Classification (NCBI taxonomy): domain Eukaryota; kingdom Metazoa; phylum Chordata; class Amphibia; order Anura; family Ranidae; genus Lithobates; species Lithobates sylvaticus. The sequence continues at coordinate 285,495,339 of CM053029.1, forward strand.
AGACTATAGTTACTATTCAAAAACTCATAAAGTATATTCAAGGTTAGATATCTTTATGGTAGATCAGTACTATTTAGAATACGTAAAAGAGGTAAAAATGGGGGTAATAACAATCTCAGATCACGCACCAGTGGTAATGAATAGGGATGAGCTTGGAGTTCGTGTCAAACTCATGTTCAACTCGAACATTGTCTGTTCGCCTGTTCAGCGAGCAGCAAACAATTTGGGGTGTTCGAATTCGAAAATCCGCGAGCACCCTGTAAAAGTCTATGGGAGAAATCTCAAGTGCTAATTTTAAAAGCCTATATGCAAGTTATTGTCATAAAAAGTGTTTGGGGACCTGGGTCCTGCCCCAGTGGACATGTATCAATGCAATTTTTTTTTTTTTTAAACTGACGTTTTTTCAGGAGCAGTGATTTTAATAATGCTTAAAGTGAAACAATAAAAGTGTAATATTCCTTTAAATTTCGTACCTGGGGGGTGTCTATAGTATGCCTGTGAAGGGGCGCATGTTTCCCATGCTTAGAACTGTCCCTGCACAAAGTGTAATTTTTGCAGGAAAAAAAGCTATTTAAAATCACTCGTGGCTAATGAATTGTCGGCTCCCATAACACAGAGAACAGTCATTCATTGAAAGTCATTGATAAAAAAAACTTCAAATTTAAAACTTCAAATTTAAAAAAAAAATGATGTAGGGGTCCCCCTAAATATCCATACCAGACCCTTCAGGTCTGGGATGGATTTTAAGGGGAACCCCGGCCAAAAAATAAATAAAAAAAAAAGGGCGTGGGGTCCCCCTCAAAATCCATACCAGACCCTTATCCGAGCATGCAACCTGGCAGGCCGCAGGAAAAGAGGGGGGGGACGAGAGTGCCCCCCCTCCCTCCTGAACCGTACCAGGCCACATGCCCTCAACATTGGGAGGGTGCTTTGTCCCCACAACCCTGTCCATTGGTTGTGGGGGTTTGCGGGCGGGGGGATTATCGGAATCTGGAAGCCCCCTTTAACAAGGGGACCCCCAGATCCCGGCCCCCCCCTGTGTGAAATGGTAAGGGGGTACAAAAGTACCCCTACCATTTCCCCAAAAAAGTGACTTCTGGTCTTCCTTCTTCCTTTCTTCATCCTTCGGTTTCTTAATCTTCTTCTTCCATCTTCTACCATCTTCTTCTTCCATCTTCTTCTTCCTCCGATCCGCTTCTTCTTGCTCTGGTCTTCTCGTCCGGCATCTTCTTCCACGGCGTCTGCGTCTCTTCTTGGGCCGCTCCGCGCAATGGGAGGCTCCCGCTGTGTGAGGCTTCGCTGCTTCTGACAGCTCTTTTATAATGGAGGGCGGGCCACCTGGTGACCCCCCCCTCTGATGCACGGGGACGTCATGGGGACTTCCCTATGGCTTTCCCCACGACGTCAGAGGGGGGCGGGGGATGGCCCCCGCCCCCCACCCAAGATGGAAGAAGATGGTAGAAGATGGAAGAAGAAGATTAAGAAACCGAAGGATGAAGAAAGGAAGAAGGAAGACCAGAAGAAAGAAGATTTTAATAAAGGAATTGTCAAAGACCGTCTCCTGTCATTTTTAACATTTGTACTTTTGTACCCCCTTACCATTTCACACAGGGGGGGGGCAGGATCTGGGGGTCCCCTTGTTAAAGGGGGCTTCCAGATTCCGATAAGCCCCCCGCCCTCAGACCCCCACAACCAATGGCCAGGGTTGTGGGGGCGAGGCCCTTGTCCCCATCAACATGGGGACATGGTGCTTTGAGGGGTCACAGACCCCCAAAGCACCCTCCCAATGTTGAGGGCATGTGGCCTGGTACGGTTCAGGAGGGAGGGAGGGCACTCTTGTCCCCCCTCTTTTCCTGCGGCCTGCCAAGTTACGTGCTCGGATGAGGGTCTGGTATGGATTTTGAGGGGGACCCCCACACCATTTTTTTTTGGCCGGGGTTCCCCTTGAAATCCATCCCAGACCTGAAGGGTCTGGTATGGATATTTAGGGGGACCCCTACGTAATTTTTTTTTTAATTTGAAGCGGGGTTCCCCTTAATATCCATAGCAGACCTGAAGGGCCTGGTAATTGAATTTGGGGGAACCCCCACGCTTTTTTTTTTTTTATCAATTACTTTTTTTTTATCAATAACTTTCAATGAATGACTGTTCTCTGTGTTACGGGAGCCGGCAATTCATTAGCCGCGAGTGATTTTAAATAGCTTTTTTTTCCTGCAAAAATGACACTTTGTGCAGGGACAGTTCTAAGCACGGGAAACATGCGCCCCTTCACAGGCATACTATAGACACCCCCCAGGTACGAAATTTAAAGGAATAATATAATTTTATTGTTTCACATATTGTTTTATAATATAAAGACGCCGATACCGGGGGTAAGTGGAGAGGATCAAGTAAAATAAATTAGGGAATATATCAAAGAATCCTCACTTCCCCCCTACCTGTGGAGGCAGTAGAGAAGATGGAGGAGCAGATAACTGTAGACAAAATAAAGAAAGCAATAGAAAACCTGCCAAGAGGGAAGAGCCCAGGGCCGGATGGACTAACTAGTGTATATTATAAAAAAATATATAAATATTCTGGCCATGCCGCTATGTGAGTATTGAATGCTGCAAAGAGATTGGTACCCAGACACTGGAAACAGGTAACAGGCCCAACACTGGAAGAATGGAAAAAGGAGGTGGATGAAATACGAGAGGCAGAAAGATGGGTATATAAGATTAGAAACAAACAAGACAAATATGACATAATATGGGAAGAACTGGGAAAATACTTACAGGAGATAGAAAAAGAAATAATTTCCAAAAAATAGGACGAGATACGAAGGAAGAAAGATATAAGGCAAAGAGATAAGGGAAGAACCACAACCTGTAATCCTTATTAACTGTTATTAAAAATTATGTGGTGGAAAAGTAATGTGATAAAGATGTGATTGTATGATATAATCTGATGGCGGAGGGAGGCTCCCCCGCGACCGTAGTTTTTGATACTAGATGCTAGATCATTTTTTTTATTTAATTTTTTTTCCCTCTCTCTCTTTTTTCCCTCCTTTCGGTAGTCAAAGAGCACACATATAAGAAATATTGCAGTAAGGGAGAAATAGGAAGGGGATCAGGCAAAGTGACACGTAGAGCACACATAATGGAAGGTATCAAATCAAAGAAACAAATATACAAACAGTAAAACATATAAGAAGAAGGCACATTGAATAGAAGACACAATTCAAATAGTAAATAAATGCACAAAGAGCACATATAAAGGAAACCTTATTTATTAGCAGAAATTAATACATATTCACACAAACACATATGATGAAGAAATCCCAAATAGACGGCACAGTCACAAAAGGAAAGAGAGAAGGAGGGGGTGAGAGGGGAAGGGAGAGGAGGGGGGGGGAGAGGAGAGAGAAGGGAATATTTATATATATTTTTTTTTACCTCTCTTCTCTTACCCCTAGAGGGGGAGAAGAGAGAGGAGGCACGGGAAGAGAGGCGCTGGGGGAGCCAATCTCCAGACGAATGTATATAAGAAGAGAAAAGATTTTAGTATGCCAAATATAAGTGATGAAATTATGTGTAACTTGAAAGAAAATGTTTAATAAAGATTGAATTATAAAAAAAAAAACACCTCACAAGAGTTGCATATTGCTGACTTGTTTGACTGTTTCATTTTACTTTTCTTGTTATAATCTTGACAGCAGTCAGCATCTTCCTGAGGAACGTTCATTTGGTCTCTTCCAACTGTAAGTTACCTCTTCCCAGACAGGGTACTAATACACACTAACATGTCCTAACATGTCCACTGTTGTAGAATCTCATATTAGCCAATGTCAGGGGCGGACTGACCATTCGGCCACTCGGGCACTGCCCGAGGGCCCCGGGGCACTAGGGGGCCCCATCAGGGTTGCCAGCCTCAGTAAAACCAGGGACAATATGTAAAAATCTGTGTTCTTTTTACATATATTTCTGAAATGTCCCTTACTGACATCCTTTTGGTCTAAAAATCCCGAGATTATAGCTGCCTCACCTCTCCAGTACCTTCTCAGCTAATAGAAACATGTCTGTGTTTACTGTGTGTACATGTATGTGTATACTGTGTGATTGTATACTGTGTGTGTGTATACTGTGTGGCCCCATAATCTCTGATTGCCTGGGGGCCCCATAATCTCCTATTGCCCGGGGGCCCCATAATCTCCTATTGCCCGGGGGCCCCATGAGTTTTCAGTCTGCCCCTGGCCAATGTATATCATATTATTCATATTGATTTGCATATGTTTTATTGATAATATAATAATAATTATTATTATTATTATTATTATTATTATCATTATTATTATATAGTAGTGGTCTTATCAATATTATTAAGTAGTAAAACAATCATTATTAATCTTTATTAATGTATAAATATAGAGACAGTTGCTGAACTTTAGATGACCTCTCTGCTTCTTTCTCATACTTTTTATAAGATAGTTCACTGGGTGAAAGTTCATTACCACTAACATGTCCTTTACTATATTATCAGTGAATGCAAAAGGCCTGATCCACCTGGCTAAATGAACATCGTGTGGAAATCAGCTACATCTCTTAATTGCGATGTACTCTGCATGCAAGAAATGCACTTTTCTCAAGACGCAACCCCCCCGTGCCATCACAAACAAAACATGCATTCATGGCATGCTACTCACAGAAACAAAGGGGAGTACTGATAGCCATACGAAATACCATTTCTTTCCAACTTCATACGTGCATTAACCACTTCCCACCCGGCCATTGCACATAAACGGCCAGGTGGGCGCTCTCTCCTTCTGAGTGGACGGTCAGAAACGTCCCTCAAAAGGAGGTGGTAGGGGGGCCACAAGTCCCTGTGCAGTGGCGCGATCCTGATGCGCTCGTGTCACCCGGACATGTCGCATCTCTGATGGGCAGGATGGCTCTGTGATTGGCCCTCCTGATCACATGATGGCCGTGTCCAATCACAGCCGTCATGTGATGTAAACAGAGAGCCGGTTGCTAGGCGATCGGCTCTCCTCACACAGAAATCGTCGGTGAAGAGAGGAGAGGAGAGCGAATCAGTGCAGCCGGCTGGTGATCAGTGAGTATGAGCTGTTTTTTTACAGCTTTTTAAAACACACATTTACAACATGTACACAATGTAAAACACACATGTCCCCGCACACATGTTCCCACATAGTAAAAACACCTGTCCCCCACAAATTTAACAGTAAAATCCCATGTCCCAATGATTATCTGCATACATATGTCTGTGATCACCTGCGCACATCTGTACATGATCATCTGCGTACATATGTCCGTGATCACACAAACCAATTATTATACACTTAACAGTATTTTTTTACCAAAGACATGTAGCAGAATACATTTTGGCTTAAATTTATGACAAAATTAGATTTTATTGGATTTCTTATAAAATTAAAAGAAGAAAATATAGTTTTTTTTCCAAATTTCCGCTCTTTTTTCGCTTATATCACAAAAAATAAAAAAAACAGAGTCGTGAATAAATACCACCAAAAGAAAGCTCTATTTGTGCAAACAAAATGATAAAAATGTAATTTGGGTACAGCGTAATGTCATTGAAAGTGTGACAGCGCTGAAAGCTGAAAATTGGTCTGGGAAGAAAAGGGGGCGAAAGTACCCAGTATTGACGTGGTTAATAACCCTGAAGGATGCTATGTTATCTTTGTACAATAAATAATATTCAGTACACTTTAGTCCTTCTTTAAAAAATGACTCTAAATACAGCAAAAAAAAAACGACAAGTCCACCGGTTGCCTAGTTCCAGATCACAAGATGGACTCAACAACTGCTCCTAGGAGACATGAATCCCCACTGAACAAATTCATAACCTCCAATTATCTATTTGATGTGTGGAGGTGTTGTCACATGAGCGAACATGATTACACTTACTTGTCACCGCGCCACAACACCTACTCACGCATTGACTTCTTCCTTTCTGACAAATAGTTGCTTCAAAATGTGTCGGCCTCTGTGATTCACACTACCACCTGGTCAGATCATGGCCCTGTCAGTATCACCATAGCCGCCAAATCCTCACATCCTAACTCATACATATGTAGCACTAATAATTAAATCCTCCAAACGCCTTGCTATCCAGCCTCCCTTAAACAGCTAGAATCATTTTTTTTTCCATTAACTCAGAACCAGTATCTGACCCGATGGTGGTGTGGAATACCCACAAAGCCATTAATAGGCATGTATTTATCCAATTGGGAGCTAGAGCACAGAAAAAAAGGACACATCGGTTAGATGAACTTACAGCTGACATTAAAACCACTGAATCCCAAAACAATTCCAATCCCTCCCCTTTACTCCAATCCAAATTTTTTTTCATTATGCCACAAACTATGCTCCTTACTTCTAGAGTCATTTAAAAAGGTGTATAGCAAAGTTATGGCAAATACCTATACTACAGGTAACAAAGAACTCAGCTTTGTCAATGCTGCAGTGGCTGCACATGCAGCAGAGGGCTGTCAACGAATACCTGTGTGAGTATGGCACAAAAACAGGCTCAGGGCAGCTTGGCTTTTTATCCCCACGCCAATGGCTGCTGATAAAGGATGCATGCATATTACTGTCACCATTTGAGGAGGTGACAAGGATAGGTGCCCAGAGCTGTCAGCTTCCACATCCCATCAGCAGCGTCTGCATCATATGGTGGGAGATTATTTAGGGGCGAAAACAGACATGGAGAGCTTTCCAGTTGATGACCCACTGGGTTACTGGGTCACGGGAATAGATCACTGACCAGAACTTGCCCAGTATGCAATTAAGCTGCTGGGCTGCCCTGCATCCAGTGTGCTTTCCGAATGGGCATTCAGTGCTGCCAGAGATTTTGTGACAGATAAAAAAGTGCGTCTGTTCACAGACTCTGTTGACCGGCTGACAGTTATCAAATTGAATCATTCCTGGCTTAGCAGCAGCTATCAAGCCCCTAATACTGATGTTGCCGATTCAGTGTTTTTGGGATGTGAAATCTCTGCAAGACTGTCTAAGCTGCATAAGTTTGTGGTGTTGATTTTATCTGGAAGAAATCTTTTGCTATTGGTTTCATGGGCACAATTAAACACCCAAGGACCAATTTTTCTGCACCTGTTTGACAGTTCTTGCTTCCATCAAGAGAACCTCTAAAGCCCCATACACACGCGCGGATTATCCGAGGACTAGGTTCATCGGATCATGTCCGTCGTACTTTGTCCGATGTTGGTTTTGCGTACACACGGTCGGACAAAGTTGTCGGAAAATCCGATCATTCTGAACGTGGTGACGTTTGTTGCCTACGACGGGACTACGTAGAGGCTAGTAGCCAATAGCTTTGGTCTTGTAATGTGATCTGAGCATGCGTAGCACTTTGTCCGTCGGACTACCATACACACGATCGGATTTGGTGTGATCGGACCTTGTTGTCCAAAAATCTATCCAGCAGGAGATAGGACTTTGTCCGTCGGACAATCCGACGTACACTGTCCGATGGTGCATACACACGGTCGGATTTTTCGACAACATTGTCCGATCGGACAGAATCCATGCGAAAATCCGACCGTGTGTATGGGGCTTTAGGGTCATGGGGTGAAGTCAACACCCAAAGCCCAATTTTTCCGCACCTGTTACTTCTATCCAAATTATCCAAAACATCTTAAATCTTGTTCTTAGTGCACTAAATTGTGGCGCCATCATACAGACTAGATCCCCAAGCCTTTGTTTACAAAATAAAGAAAGCTTGCAGGAAAAATTTCATTTTTTTCTTGATAAATAAAATTTTTGCTACAGCAGTTTCTTTACACAGTACAGATACACACTTAACAGACAGACTAAGGGGACACCCCAGGCACTAAGACATTTTTAATTTTAACTGTTTCACTTTAATCATTATTAAGTCACTGTTCATTAAAAAATTATATTTTTTAAAAACTTTTTTGCGTTGAGGCGTATCCCCCAGGGCAGTACTTGGACCCCCATACCCTTTGCATGCACAATAACCTGCATATAAGCCTCTAATATGGGCACTTTTGATTTTACAATTTGGGTCCTATAGACTTTAATGCGGTTTGTTGTTCGGCTCTGAACTTTTGCAATGTTCGAAAGTTCTGACATGAGCTGAACGGGGGTGTTCGGCCCATCTCTGGTGAGCCCCTTTCCAAAAACCCTGTCGCAAATCTAAACCTTTTTATTACCCTACCACCCCTTTTTTTTTGAATATACAGTGCCTGGAAAAAGTATTCATACCCCTTGAATTTTTCCAAATTTTCTCACGTTACAACCAAAAACGTAAATGTATTTTATTGGGATTTTATGTGATAGACCAACACAATGTGGCACATAATTCTAAAGTCGAAGGAAAATAATGAAAGTTTTTTAATTTTTTTTTACAAATACATATCTGCAAAGTGTGGCGTGCATTTACTCTGATATCCCTAACTAAAATCGAATGGAACCAATTGCCTTCAGAAGTCATCTAATTAGAAATAGAGACCACCTGTGTGTAATTTAATCTCAGTAAAAATACAGCTGTTCTGTGAAGCCCTCAGAGGTTTTTAAGAGAACCTTGGTGAACAAAAAGCATCATGAAGGCCAAGGAACACACCAGACAGGTCAGGGATAAAGTTGTGGAGAAGTTTAAAGCAGGGTTAGGTAATAAAAAAATATCCCAAGCTTTGAACATCTCACGGAGCACTGTTAAATCCATCATCCAAAAATGGAAAGAGTATGGTACAACTGCAAACCTACCAAAATATGTCCGTCCACCTAAACTGACAGGCTGGGCAAGGAGAGCATTATCAGAGAAGCAGCAAAGAGGCCCATGGTAACTCTGGAGGAGCTGCAGAGATCCACAGCTCAGGTGGGAGAATCTGTCCACAGGGCAACTATTAATTGTGCATTTCACAAATCTGTCCTTTATGGAAGAGTGGCAAGAAGAAAGCCATTGTTGAAAGAAAGAAATAAGAAGTCCCATTTGCAGTTTGCGAGAAGCCATGTGGGGAACACAGCAAACATGTGGAAGAAGGTGCTCTGGTCAGATGACACCAAAATTGAACCAAAACGCTATGTGTGGCGGAAAAGTAACACTGCACATTACCCTGAACACACCATCCCCACTGTGAAACATGACGGTGGCAGCATCATGTTGTGGAAATGCTTTTCTTCAGCAGGGACAGGGAATCTGGTCAGAGTTGATGGGAAAATGGATGAAGCCACATACAGGGCAATCTTAGAAGAAAACCTGTTATGCCGCATACACATGGTCGGACTTTCCGACGGCAAATGTGCGATCGGAGCCGTGTGTAGGCTCCATCGGACAGTTTCCATCGGAATTTCCGTCGCACAAAATTTGAGATCTGGTTCTCAAATTCTCCGACAACAAAATCCGTTTGCGCAAATTCGATCGTGTGTACACAATTCCGATGCACAATGTGCCACGCATGCTCAGAATAAATTACGAGATGGAAGTGATCGGTCTGGTAAAACTACCGTTCGTAATGGAGATAGCACATTTGTCACGCTGCAATTTTTTAAATCTCTTCTTCTTTATAATGCTAGAAGAATGAAGTTGTTTTGATGCTCATATTCACACAGAGTTCTCACAAACTGATTTCTTTATTATTTCTCATGATTTCATGAATATCATTTTATTTATTTTCTTCAGATCTCCAGAAGAATTTTTTTTTTTGTTTTTATAGTGAATTGTTTTGGTTGTTTATTAATCAAGATCTCCTGTTTTTTTGTGGGTTTTGTGTGTCCAGTTACCACAACACCATTATCATCTTGTAGTTTTTAACCTCAAGGAGGTTGTTTGGTGTTGGTGTCCCTTGTTAATTTGACTTTGTATTTTGGAAATGTACCTGCCTACTCACAAATAAACTGTCCTTTTTGAAGTAAAACACATAGGCAAGTATTTGTGAAAAATAAATATCCCTTTATTATGGGTCATAAGAAAATAAAGAGGAAGGCAACGCCGGAGAAACTGCTGAAATTGGCGAAGCCTTTGTACCCCAGGGCACACATCAATTATTTAAAGGCAAAATTGGTGCCCTGAGGAGTCCATATACAGGTATAAGGGAGTAAAATCTGGTCCAGAAGTCCAACAAGAGATCAGGAACAGCAGCAGATGACATATATGTCCCCAGGCTGTGGTCATACAAGAGCCTGCGTCTTTTCTCAGACCAGACTGAACCCAGGCCATCACTTTCTTGTCTTCCTTACACTCTTCCTTCCATGCTTACATCCAGGCTGTGGCTGTGGTGTTGGAGGTGTGGCAGGAGGAGGAGGAGAAGGAGGATGGTCCAACTCACACAGGTGGGTTTTGTTGGTGATTTCGCCCCTCAAACCCTTATTTAGTGTGAGGTACATTATTTCCTCACAAAAGAGGCGTTGCCCCTCCTCCATCTCCTGCAGTTTGCATGCAGCCATGGAGGCAAAGGCCTCTTGAAGAGTGGGGGTGGTTCTGAGGGCCACAGAAGCCTCCCCAATCACCCTGAGCGCTGACTCCTCCATGTTCCTCCCCTTCCTGGGCCTTTTTGGTGGAAGGGGAAGGGGAGGGACCTGGGATTCTGTCAGGCTACTGGGCCTGGCCACCTCCTGGCTGACACTTCCCCCCGCCACCTCCTGGCTGACACTTCCCCCACCACCTCCTGGCTGACACATTCCACAGCCACCTCCTGGCTGCCATATTCCATGCCCTCCTCCTGGCTGAGGCTTTCCTGTGTATGAAAAAGGGACATATTTTTATTTTTTGTTCAATCAATCACACACAATTTTCAGCTCATCACTGTTGCAAATTGAATATTAATAAATAGAAAAGACTATCATTCTGACCCCAGCATTTTTCATTCTTGTCACAATCATTTTTAACCACTACTGTCTATTAATATGTAAAACACTTTATTAAATCAGCAATTAGTGATCAATAATCTAGTTAACTTAATTCATTTTTGAGAAGAAATATGTAGAACAATTCTATACCTGGCTCAAGCTGGGCTCCTCCACTTCTTCCTGACTGGAAGGCCCAGCTGACGTGGAAGGAAGCATGGAAGGAAGGGTGGAAGGAAGAGTGGAGAGTGATGCTCTGACTTCAGTCTGGTCTGACAAGAAAATGCAGTCTGTCATAGTACCACAGCCTGTGTACATAAATGTCATCTGCTGCTGCTCCTGATCTCTCGGAATCCTAGACCTTTTTGCGCTCCCTAAGATATGTGTTCCTCAGGCCACCAAGTTTTGTTTTTAAATAGTTGATGTCTGCCGTGGGGATCTGCAGCTTCACCAACTCCAGCAGTTTCTCCAGCGCTGCCTGCTTCTTTATTTTGTTATTATATTGTGGATGTTTGATCTGCCACAGACAGGGCAGCTCCCTGTACTTGTCTATGAAGATTTAGAGAAAGCTGTGGTCTTTGAACCCATCCATTTTCTCTGCAAGGCACAACACAAGACAAACCCTAATGTCAGGCTAAATTCTCCTAATATAGGCCTCAATCTATAAGCAGTATAGGCCAGTGATGCACCAAGTTAAAATTGTACCTTTGTTAGAACGATCGTCGCTTCCGTTACTTCGTCCTCCGCTCACAGATCGTAGTACGACGCACGCGTATTAAGCTTTATATACACTGTGCATATGTGAAACACCGCCCGCCCCTGACATTCTTTCTAGTCTATTCCCGCCCCTTCTCTTTCGGCGCGGTGGGGAGCGCACATGGCGGAGACACAGCAGGTGCATTATAATCTCAGCAACGCGGACGACGAAAGCACGGAGCCACGAACGTCCCGATCGAGGAGGAGATTTAAGACCTCAAATGTCCTTTGTAGAGATGGTGGAGATGGTGGACATCTTGAAGAGGGCTGACTATGATGGGAAGTATGGACAGTATCCAATTCCAAATGTCAGAAAGGCCAAGATCATGACTAAAGTTGTTAAGAGTCTGCAGAAGAATTTTGGGCTACGGCAATCCAAGGATCAACTGAGGAAACGATGGTCAGACCTCAAATTGAGGAGCACGATCAGTACAGAAGAATCAAGAGTGCTTCTAAAAAGTAAGTAGTTGTCCTGTGTTCCTATTATTATTATTACTTGCATACTGGTCCATGTCCTTTTCTTTACTGTTGTACAGTTTAAAATGTCAACTTTCATGGTCACGGACACATTAAACAGTCGTAGGAAACATTGTTAATTTTCCCACTAAAATACAATGTTTTGGGCAGATGCAGGTTAACTACATTTGTTCATGCCCATTTGTATTAAAATACGTTTGTTGTCTAGATGGGTTTGTAACTAGAATGAAATGCAAATTTGATTCAGTGTAAGGAAAGGACACTCAGCAGCTGTTTACACATCTGGACGCAGGAGCACTAGTGTGGGACACCAGAACAAACTTTTTAGGGTGTCCTACACAGGTGCTCCAGTGAATACTAGGGGTGTCTCCATGTGTGAAACTTGTTCAAAAAAGGTATTCCAGCATTGGAAAGGAAATAAAAATGTCTTCAGCTTGGAACTCTGCCAAAACACACAATTGTACGACACTTCCAAGCAATGTTTCATATTCCTATCTCTGTCCTCAAATATTTGTGTGCTAAGTATACCTTTTTTTTATTCACATAGGGGAGAAAAGACTCGGGATGACTGAGGACACCAGAGACCCACAACCTCCTAAAGAAGGGGAAGTTACCAAAACACAAGCAGAGGATGAAGAGGGAGACATTTTTGGAGTGGGCGAAATTTTACCACAACAGGTGAGTGTCTGAGACCACAGCTTCAGGTAATAGATGGATGCCTGCATATTTTTATTAAATTTTTAATACAAGATGTGTTTTTTTTTATTTTTTAGGTGATGTGGATGTTGTGGAAGAAAAATGTAATTTCACAAGTGAAAGTGCCCAGATCCTCATCGGGGAGATAATGGGGTGCAATCACGATTTAGAAAATCTAAAGAAAAACATCAATGATGTTCAACAAAAAATTAAGAACATCAATGTAAAAAAAAAAAATGTAACCCTTTTATATTTTTGCTTTTATAAAATAGTTAACATTAGGCATGGGATCAGGGGGAAAATCCCCATTTTGACTCTCAATTTGTGTGCATCTTCAAAATTTGGTTTTTGCAGGGGTGACATCATCCCATCTGATTAAGGCAATATAAACACAGTTTTGACATAATAATGTCTGATATTGCCTTCACTTTATCAAAGTTGAACTTTGTAAGTTCCTGAGTTGTGTATGTTATGTTTTGAAACATCCCTGTTTAACCAAAAAATGCTATTTCTAATTAATGTGACAAAAAAATGTTATACACCATGTGAATGTTCTTTGAGTAAAATGTTTTCTACTCAACAATGTGTGGCTTCTTCTTTCAATGCTCAAAATCAGTTTTTGGAGTCAAAGTTGGTGTTTACAGTGACAATGGGGGTTTACTAAAGGCAAATCCACTTTGCACTACAAGTGCACTTTAAGTTCAGTTTCAAGTGCACTTTTAAAGTGCACTTGTAGTGCAAAGTGGATTTTCCTTCAGTAAATAACACCCACATTGCTTTATAATTTGCCACAATCACGCCATTTTCATGACTCCCCAAATTTCATTCATGGTGCTGAAAATGATGAATATTTTTATCAGTAATGCATTACATACATTAACAACAAAAACAAGGTGTGTGTGTGTAGCAGACCCACAACATAATAGTTCGCTGAAGAAGAGATTGTCACCTCATGTATCAAAGAAATTACATTTGCACTATTGAAGAAAAAGCCAAAAAAAAAAAAAAAAACATTAGATAACCTTGGAGACAGATAAAATAATAAAAGAAACCCACACACTAAATCAAGCAAATATTAGTTCTGTTTCAAAAATATATTTATTTAAAAAGTGTCTCAGACATTTGCTGGCATATCAAAGGCCCCCCTACCCGCAAAGTATTCCATGTATTTTATACGGACCTCGCAGGCGCTTTGGGGGGGCAAGTCAGGACGGCCAGCTTCAAGCGTCAGGGTTTGTTCAGTAATAAGTCAGGCCTCAGGCCCAACTGAGGCAACATAGTTCAAAGAATTTCTTCTTAAAAAGTTGTGGAGAATACAGCAAGAAAGAATTATATGATTGAGTTTATATTCCGCCATATTAATTGGAGTGAGGAATAGGCGGAAGCGGCTGGCCATTATCCCAAAGGCGTTCTCCACCACTCTTCTGGCTCTGTCCAGCCGGTAATTAAAAACCCTCTGCTCCAGGGTGAGGGTCCTCATGGGGAACGGCTGCATCAGGTGTTCACCAGATTAGACACAAACATTCTTGGCCAACATCAGTATAATATTATTTTAAGGAGTATTTAAAGACAAAAGTATAAGGTCCACTTATCAGATTCAAACCCCCCCCCCCCCGATGGTCCATTGTAAAAAATTTAGGGGGGAGATGTTTTGGACAGGTAACCCCCTCCACTTCATTGAGAGCTGAATGCATAAATAATGTGTGTTACTTTGGCCAGCCCCTCCTTACTTACACTAATACACACTGTACAAATGGAAGCACATTTTTACATTCTGCAATTACCTAAGATAATAGGAACAACAACACCAAACAACAAAATTTTAAACAGTACCATTTTAAAGTATTCAGGCAGGCCCTTTCACTACATGCTTTGATGAATTCATCCATAAATATGACCACAAAAGAGGTAGGTATAGGGTGTATGGGTTGCCAAAGTCAGCAGATAGAGGATTGGTATTGGTTGACTTAGCGGCTGGGGGAGGGAGGGTTCCAAGTGATTTTGGGACCCCAAAAAAAGCCTCTGGCACTTTACCTGAATTTAAGGACACAAATAACATTTGTAAACATTTTAGGGGGTGTTTAGGGTAAAGCACTACTATGGAGCTGAGGAAATACATTGTTAAGTGACTAGGCTAAGTGTGTATGGGCCCAGAATAGCATGCTGGGGAGGTTAGTGAAGGCAAATATACATGAAGGACAAAAAAGGAAGCTTAAAAACTTCCAGCATGCATAAGGACAAAGAGGACATTCACAGCATATTACAATCATGGTAATTAGGGAATGATGAAAGAAATACAATACATTAGCAAACATTAAATACATATAACGTGCTGTTAAAGGATAAAAGTTACCCTAATATAGTCCTTCTGCAGGAACTGAATGATGGCAGAACAGTCCTCTGGAATAATGATCCCCAGAGCCTGGGGGGAGATGTCTGTTGAGAACTTGATGTCCTGCAGTCTTCTCCCCGTCGCCAAGAACCACAACGTGGCGACTAGCCTCTGTTCAGGAGTGATGGCTTGCCACATTCAGGTGTTCTGCTTGGTAATATAAGGGGACTGCAAAGCCAACAAATGGTGAAAAACGGGGTCCGGAGATAATTATTGAAATCATCAGGATTATTCTCACGGATCTCCCACAACAAAGGCATATGAGAGAATTGGTCACGCTGGAGCAACCAATTCTTGGTCCATTAACTCCTCTCCGACCTGTTAATGGACTGGGCTCCCATCGTATGCGTTGTACGTAACTGACGTTCTTGACGTTCAGAAATTCTGACAACTTTTTGCGATCGTGGGTATGCAATACAAGTTTGAGCCAACATCAATTGGAAAAAATCCCATGGATGTGGATAAATGTGCTATTGTGTGTACGAGGCATTAGAGTCTGCAAAAGACTTGAGGCTGGGGAGGAGGTTCACCTTCCATACAGCCAGAGCTACCATGGAATGGTTTAGAATGAAAGCATATTCATGTGTTAGAATGACCCAAAGTTCAGACCTAAAAAATAATAATAAAAATATATTCAACCTTATATTCCGCTTATATTGAAAATCTGTGGCAAGACTTGGAAATTGCTATTCACAGATACTCTCCATCCAATTTGACAGAACTTGAGCTATTTTGAAAAGAAGAATGGGCAAAAATTTCACTCTGCAGTGAAAGGTGGCTCTGCAAAGTATTGACTGGGGGCGGAATATAAGGTTGAATATATTTTTATTATTATTTTTCGAACATACAAATAAGTCAATTTCGTCTGTATAACCAAGTCTTTAAAACATAGACATAGAAGCATGGGATGGGGGGGGGGGGGGAACTCAGAAGGAAGGTGGGGGTGGGATGGGGTAAGGGTAACGGGAAGCAAAAATGGGAAGGGGGTTACAAACCTTTACTTCTAAAGTGCATACGCATCATAATGCAATGTTAAACATATTTGTAACATAGGCACAGAGTCCTTTAATAAGTATGCTTGTCTCTGCGCAGTGTCATCTCTCAACGGACACTGCCCAGATCTTGGTTCACATATATACCTCTATTCTCTATAGAAAAGTGCTAAGTGGGTTGGGGAGGGGTAACTTCAGCTAGGGATATGGGGGGGGGGGGGGGGGGGGCAGCTCGAATCGTGTCCATCAGTGATAGACAAGTCTGTACTTTTCCCTACTTTTGAAAATTTCCTGGACATTGCTTCAGATCTGTAAGTTGTCAAGAAAATGATCAGATGTAGAGTGGTGGTGCCATAAGGACCACAAAGCGCTAAATTTGTCATAATTGTCATCTGTTTTGGCTTGCATCTCCTCCATAAGAATTGTATCATTTAGAATATTCACCCACCCAGTTATAGGGGGGGGGGGGGGTGGATTCCTTTTTCCAGTAAAGAGATATGTTATGCCTGGTTGCTGAGAGTATGAATCTCAAGAGACTTTTCTTTTGTGATTGAATTATGCCGGTCGGGGCGGAATATAAATGCACACCTCACTTTACAGATATTTATTTGTAAAAAAAAATTGAAAACCACTTATTTTCCTTCCACTTCACAATTATGTGCCACTTTGGTTCGGTCAATCACATAAAATCCCCAAAAAATACATTTACGTTTTTGGTTGTAACATTACAAAATGTGGAAAATTTCAAGGGGTATGAATACTTCTTCAAGGCACTGTATCTCCCTGCTGTTTACAGATCATATGTATCCCTGACTTAAGCCTTGTAAACACGATTGGATTTTCTGCAGACAAAACCTCAGACTTTTGTCCGAAAGGCTTGTGCCTGGATTTTGTCTTGCATACAAATGGCAAGGAATAGTCGGCCAACAAACACAAACATAGTGACGTACTACGTGGTTTTTCAGCTCTTTAGCGCCGCCCTTTGTGTTCCTTCAGCTAATTCCGTGTTAGTAGAAGTTTGGTGAGTGATTGATTTGTGATTTTCATTTTGGGCTTTTCATTTAGCGATTTTCAGTTTGCGCTTTTCAGTTCATTTCTGAATGGCCGTTCGTCAACCAGACATGTTGCGGAATCGGAGGAGATAACGTGTTATTTATTATTGACCTTGGAGTTTTTGCTTTGACCCAAGTCAGTAACAGGAGGAGGAGTAGTTATTGGATCAAAAATTGGTTGCTTTATTAATCGTGACCAATTATTATGTCATATGCCCTTGCTGTGGGAGCTCCAGGAGAATAATCCAGATGATTTTCAGAATTATCTCCGGATGACGGAGCCCTGCTTTCACCAACTCTTGGCATTGTTGACCCCCTATATTAAGAAGCAGGACACAAGCATGAGGCTTTTATTTTATTTTTTGGTTAAATAATTGGTTAATTTTTTGGTTAAATAATAATGATTTGATTTGTTATACTGTATTTTCTATATTTTTGGATGCATACAATGCACTTTTTGGTTAAGTTCTATTGGCAGATAGCATGTCTAATTTTATTTGTTTTCTTTTTTTTAATGCGCAATAAAAAAAAAAAATTGTGGAGAATAATACTTGGCTAGTTACATTTAAAAAAATACAATGTAAAATTGACAAGGGATACCAAAATAGTTGTATCATTGATCTTAAAAACTACAGGATAATGGTGTTGTGGTAACTTGCCCCCCCCCCGAAAAAAAGCATAAAAAATATTATTCTTGATATCACTAGAAAAAAAAAGCCTTTAAGAAGTCGTTTGCAATAACTCCATCAGTATCACCAGCAAAGTAGCTTCATTATTATCCCATTAAAGAATAGAATGTGCACTGCATTTCGATATTTCATAATTTGCCATGTCACGAATGTTAATTCTCCATTACGAATGCTAGTTTACAAGACCAACAGCTTCTTGCTCGTCCTTGCTTCCAAGCATGCGTGTTTGTACTTTGGACTTTTGTCCGACGGACTTGTGTACACGTGCTCGGAAAATCCGACAACAGACATTTGTTCATGGAAAATTTTCAAGTCTACCATCCAACATTTGTCCGTTGAAAATCTGACAACAGTTGTCCGATGGAGCGTACAAACGGTAAGATTTTCCGCCAACAGCCTCTCATCACACAATTCCCGTAGGAAAATCAGATCTTGTGTATGCGGCTTTACTCATACAGTTACCTCTTTGCTTTGTAAAATAATACAAATACACCCACAGAAAGTAATATTTTCTCAGCTGTATAATGTTGGCATTAAAAAAATATGATATGTTAATGTTAAAGAAGCTTTGTGCAGTATTATGAAATGTAAAAGGAATATTTTCTTTTTTTTTTTTTTGTTAGAGTTCACCATCACCATGGGTTAATGATTAATTGTGAATTCTTGGGCTTCACTAAGTTCACAAATTACAAACCTTTTGCTAAAATCTGTGCAGGTTTGCCATTAGAAAAATGGAACAACCCATAATCTAGTGCATTACTGTTGCCCCTGGTCAGCCTAATAACTTGCACAATGTTCCTAATGGCTTGCACTATTTATATGTTTTATTCTTTTGATCCTGTGTAATGATCCAGCATATAATGTGTATATTGTAAATATAGAATTCACTTTATGCTAAAATTGTTGATCAAAGACTGTCAGTACTATGTGTTCTTTAATGAGAAATGTATTGTGTGGAGCATTAAAGTGGTGTTCCACCCAAAAAAAAAAACAAAATGTCATTTTGACTTGGAAAAAAAAAAACATTAAAAGAAAATATATATTTTTTTACTTACCTTTCCCCCCCTGTTGCTATGTGGTCCCTCAAAATCTGCCTCCTCCAGTGCCTGGGCTCCTGACGTCACTTCCCTCGGCGCAGGAAGGGAGATCGCCTCTTTCCCCTCCCTCTGTCAATCATCTTGGACATGTGACAGGTCCCAGGTGACTGTGGGGTCAATTGCGGCACGGCTCGTGCATGCGCAGTGGGTGCCCGGCTGTGAAGGCACAGCCGGGCGCCCACAGTTAAAATGCCAGTGCTGCCAAGCGGAGGGGGAGACGAGCGGGGCTTCGATCCCTCGTATCGCTGGACCCTGGGACAGGTAAGTGTCTGATTATTAAAAGTCAGCAGCTGCAGTATTTGTAGCTGCTGACTTTTATTTATTTTTTTGTGGGAACACCACGCTTGTTTATTTGAGGTGGTAAAAGCTTTTTGAAGATGGCTTCCTGCTAATGTTTCCAACATCTATCAAAAATAAAATTACATCTATACCTTTTGAGACTCCCAACATTTCCTAAAAACCTCCGTACTGACTTGATACTGTTTAATAATTCTTAGTTTTGCCTGCTTCTTGAATATCTTTGGAAATATTTATTTACTTAGGCACTGACTTGTTTCACATGATTGTTTATTTGTTTTCACCTTATTTGAAGGTATCTTGCAGCCAGTGTTCAGACCTCCTAAGTCTAGGACTTTGTCTTATTCAACCTTGTGCTAGATTGCTGTCTGTTTCTTCTCAGAGTCTCTACTGATTATCCCTGTGGGAGTCTTAGTTCTGCCTATACTAGTATTGTTAGCTTTGTCCTTGAGTATTTCTTTTCTATTATTTTGTTAGATTTTAGGTTCTGCACATGTTTATTTGCAGTTAACATTTTCTTTTATTTTTTATTTTTTTATTTGGTCATCATTATGCCCCTTTACTTATATTCATGGACTTGATTGTGATCTGTTCTTGTCAGCTTTTTTCCCCTTCCCCTCTTCCATAAATGTGACAAAAAAAGACATATTTTTTTCAGGTTGTTTATGACTGTGATTCATCCATGCCAGTTTTCACAAATAATATTTCTTGCACTTCTTAAAATGTTACTTTAGTTTGTCACTGATAAATGTAGTACAAGTGTATTATAGTTTTCTTCAATAAACTTTTTTCTTGACTTTGGTTTCTTCTGTATTCTGAAGGATTACCCTATTTGTCTCCTTTTGCATATAAAAAATATTGTCAATGGGGAATGGGTAGCATGCTGAACCACCACATTTTAAATAAACACCAGACCTCGTTCTGAGTCGCAAAGTGCCACCTTAGGTGTGGGCAACCCATCCGTAATTACAACCGATGTGTTGGATAAACAAAAATGAAAGAAAAATGGGAAAGAATATTGTAATTGGACATTAATTGTAGTTTTTCTCCATTGTTTTGGCTCATTTCTTGAAACAGAAATGACATTCTCAAAACAACATGGACAAATCTCCAAACCACTTGGCAATTGTTCACAACTGAATTGAATTTCTCATTCATTTCATCAAATTGCAAATGTCTCAGTACATGTCTCAATGTCTCAGTACATCTTTCAAATGATTAAGTACAAGTAGCCTACATTTAGCACAATTTTCAAGTAAATAGATCTTGTTGATCTAAACTGATTGTCAATTCTCAGTCTAATGGTTGTTCACTCCAAAACGTATCAGCGTCATTTCATTGTTTAAGACATCACATGCACAATAGTCTGTTCAATTGTCAAAATTATTCAGGAACATAATAGCATGAATACCATATATGAATCTCTTGGAACATTTGATAAAATGATTACAGCAATTGACAGTCAGGTGCAACTAGAACTTGACTAACGAAGGAGGAGTTGGAGTTGGTCTCAGATGACCGATCAAACAGTATGTTTAGTTACCTGACAGGTGCTGTCCATGATTGTGAATGCTGCCAAACATGTATATATAGAGCTTGACCATGCTGGACCAGTTCAATTTCTGAACATGGAGGCACCTGACCAAGTACATGAACAAGGGCAACTGCCTGCTCGAGGAAGAGGAAGAAGAAGAGGAGGAGGAGTAATGCCCCGTACACACGGTCGGAAATTCCGACCACAAAATCCGTCTGATTTTTTCAGACGGATTTTGTCCGACACTGGTGTTGCATACACACGGTCGGACAAAGTTGTCGGAAAATCCGATCATTCTGAACGTGGTGACGTTCGTTGCGTACAACGGAACTGCGTAGAGGCTATTAGCCAATAGCTTTGGTTTGGTAATTTGATCTGAGCATGCGTGGCACTTTGTCCGTCGGAATTCCCTACACATGGTCGGAAAAAGTCAGATCGGATTTTGTTGTCGGAAAATTTGAGAGCAGGATCAAAAAATTCCGATGGAAAAAGTCAGATGGAGCCCACACATGGTCGGATTTTACGACAACATGGTCCGATAGGACATTTTCCATCGGAATAACATACGGGGCATAACATTTCAGTAAGTCTTCTCGTTGATAATTTTTCCCCTCCCCTTTCTGTCAAATACCCCCTGTAGTACCTCTGCATAGGGTACATGTACCCCAGGTTTGGAACCACTGGAATACTGGCCAGTAGTATATTGAACTTGTGTAGAACATTCCTATGTAACTGTCTGTAACTGCAGTGTATGACTCTTCTGTATGCAGGGGCGTTTGGCACCCGGGGCGGATCCTATATCTGGCACCCCCCCCCCATTAAAATGTAAAAATACCCCACTGTGCCCCCTGCATACCTCTGCATCCTTCAATATCTCTTTGTCACTACTGTGTACCCCTCTCCACAACTGCACCTCTGGACCCCTTTACGTTACACAGCACCCTGCATCTCTGGGCCCCTTTACATTACACATCCCCTGCGCCTCTGGACCCCTTTACATTACATAGCACCCTGCCCTTCTGGACCCCTTTACATTAAACAGCACCCTGAACCTCTGGACCTCTTTACATTACACAGCCACTGTACCCCTTTACATTACACAGCACCCTGCACCTCTGGGCTCCTTTACATTACACAGCCACTGTACCCCTTTACATTACAGTTTTTCTCCATTGCTTTGGCTCATTTCTTGAAACAGAAATTACATTCTCAAAACAACATGGCCAAATCTCCAAACCACTTGGCAATTGTTCACAACTGAATTGAATTTCTCATTCATTTCATCAAATTTTAAATGTCTCAGTACAGCTTTCAAATGATTAAGTACAAGTAGCCTACATTTAGCACAATTTCCAAGTGAATAGATCTTGTTGATCTAAACTGATTGTCAATTCTCAGTCTAATGGTTGTTCTCTCCAAAACGTGTCAGCGTCATTTCATTGTTTAAGTCATCACATGCACAATAGTCTGGTCAATTGTCAAAATTATTCAGGAACATACTACCATGAATACCATATATGAATCGCTTGGAACATTTGATAAAATGATTACAGCAATTGACAGTCAGGTGCAACTAGAACTTGACTAACGAAGGAGAAGTTGGAGTTGGTCTCAGATGACCAATCAAACAGTATGTTACAGTAATTACCTGACAGGTGCTGTCTATGATTGTGAATGCTGCCAAACATGTATATATATAGCTTGACCATGCAGGACCAGTACAACTTCTGAACATGGAGGCACCTGGCCAAGTAAATGAACAAGGGCAACTGCCTGCTTGAGGAAGAGGGAGAAGAAGAGGAGGAGGAGTAAGGGTGCGTGGTGGTGGAATAGGGAGAAGAGGCCGAGGAGCACGAAGACACCATGCTGTCCCTGATGAAATTTGGGCTACAATTATAGACCATGTCAACAACCATGGCCTCACAATGGCAGAGGCAGGTCGCCAAGTGCAGCCTAATGTGCATCGCTCTACAGTCTCCTCTATCATCCAAACCTTTTCGCAGGGAAAACAGGGATGTAGTCAGTCAATGATGGAATTATATAATGTATAGGACAGGACACTGTGCATAGAGCAACAAATATGTTTATTTACTTTATTTACAGTAGTATTCCAGTCACTGTGCAGTGATGCCTTAGAATTGTGGTAAATTTACTGTAAGTAAAACAACAATACAATTACATTGGTAACTCATTCTGTACGGTATACATAAGGTATAAATTACAAATGGAGCGTTGTCTTTTGAATTCTATGTCTAGGATTGGACGACAATCTGGCTCGGGTGGCCGAGGAAAACTTCTCAATGAACAAAAAGAACAAGAGATCTGTAACATGGTGTTTGCAAATAATGCCATCCCATTGCGACAGATCCGCACTGCAATCCTACAAGACAATGCCAATTACAATTATCGCAAGCAGTGGTTCCCAAAATGTATTGGTTTCAGTACCCACTTTACCTGATTTCTGAATCCAGGTAATCCAGGTATGAAAGTGTTACAGTAGTGCCTCCCATGTAAATCTATCTAATACTGTGGGTTTTACTGTAACATTTCAGTAAGTCTACTCGTTAATAATTTTTCCCCTCCCCTTTCTGTCAAATACCCCCTGTAGTACCTCTGCATAGGGTACATGTACCCCAGGTTTGGAACCAATGGAATACTGGCCAGTACAAGTGAACTTGTGTAGAACATTCTTATGTAACTGTCTATAACTGTAGTGTATGACTCTTCTGTATGACTGATTTGATGTTTTATTTTTTTACTCTATTGTAGAGAATAATGGCATTGGAAGGAAACAAAACCTCTCACATACTCGTGTATGTGGATGAGGCTGGCTTCAACCTGGCCAAGGGCCGAAGACGTGGCCATAATTTTATTGGCCACCGGACCACGGTGGATGTCCCAGGCCAGCGAGGGGGCAATATAACTATGTGTGCTGCCATTTCTGAGAATGGTGTGGCCACTCACATCCCCAGTTTTGGCCCATACAATACACAGAAGCTCCTCGTCTTCTTGGACCGCCTTCATTTGGATTTGATCCCTGAAAATGAGAGAGGTCTCAAAGGGCCTCACCTACCACAATATATAATTGTACGGGACAATGTAAATTTCCACCGTGGCCCGCTTATCAGGGCCTGGTTCACTGCTCATCCAAGGATGGATATGGTGTTCCTACCACCTTACTCTCCTTTCCTCAATCCTATTGAGGAGTTTTTCTCCGTTTGGAGGTGGAGAGTGTATGAGCATCGGGCTCAAGATCAGAGGTCTCTGCTCCATGCAATGGACGCTGCCTGTGAGGATTATACATCGCAAGGGAGGATATACGATGCGATGTTGACGAGAATCTGTGGCCAGACAGACAGCAGAGTGTGGATGGGCAGGAGGGCGAGGATGGTGGCCAGTGAAGAGATGTTACAGTAGTTGTGAAACTCAAGCTTTATTTACAGCATTATAGGCTAAATTTAATTTTCCTTGTTTTTTGTTTGTGTTTATATTGCCAATTTGCCATATATTATGCTGTATACAATTTCATTTTACTCTGATGTATGGAAGTTACTTTGTTTGTGAATGATAATGGTTACAATACTGTAAAGTAATTTTTCCTTGGCAGTATGAGTGCAATGTGTGATGTCAAACCTTGAAGGCTAAAATCTTTTCTTTTTTTTCAGTTTTATACACAATTGTATTCAGTTAGCTAGACCAAAACTGTACAGTAACCATTGTCAATGAAGGACTGGGCTAAGACTGAAAGGTGGACATGAGGGATATTTCAATGGTCCTCTGCCATAGAGACAAAACATCTAAACATTTTGACTTGCAGTGCTTACACAATGCCAAAGGGACGAAGCATTTTGGGGGCACTGACTGTTTGAATGAGAAAGAAATTTATTTTTGACACATGAGCGAACTGTTTTGGGAAAGATATGAGCTTTTGAAGGTGAACCATGGTGTTGTGCAGAACCATCCAGGTTATTTTGGCAAAAGCACCAAAAGAGTTGAGAACGTCTGGTCTGTTTCAAGAAATGAGCCAAAGCAATTGAGAAGAATCTTTGCCATTTTGGGTGCACTGACTCTTTATATGGGAAAGGAATATGGTTTTGAAGCATGAGTGAACAGTTTTGGGAGAGATATGAGCTTTTGCACGTCAGTTATAGGGTTGTGCTGAACTGTAAGACTGTTTAGCCAAATGATCTTAGAGTTTTGAGAATGTAATTTCTGTTTCAAGAAATGAGCCAAAACAATGGAGAAAAACTGTAAACAACACCCTGAACCTCTGGACCCTTTTACACTACACAGCCACTGTACCCCTTTACATTAAACAGCACCCTGAACCTCTGGACCCCTTTACACTACACAGCCACTGTACCCCTTTACATTACACAGTCACTGTACCCCTTTACATTAAACAACACCCTGAACCTCTGGACCCCTTTACACTACACAGCCACTGTACCCCTTTACATTAAACAGCACCCTGAACCTCTGGACCCCTTTACATTACACAGCCACTGTACCCCTTTACATTAAACAGCACCCTGAACCTCTGGACCCCTTTACACTACACAGCCACTGTACCCCTTTACATTAAACAGAACCCTGAACCTCTGGACCCCTTTACATTACACAGCCACTGTACCCTTTACATTAAACAGCACCCTGAATCTCTGGACCCCTTTACACTACACAGCCACTGTACCCCTTTACATTAAACAGCACCCTGAACCTCTGGACCCCTTTACACTACACAGCCACTGTACCCCTTTACATTAAACAGCACCCTGAACCTCTGGACCCCTTTACATTACACAGCCACTGTACCCCTTTACATTACACAGCACCCTGCACCTCTGGTCCCCTTTACATTACACAACACCCTGATCCTCTGGATCCCTTTACATTACACAACACCCTGCAGCTCTGGACCCCCTGCATGTTACACAGACCCCCCTTCAGTGCAGACCCCCTCTTTAGTGTAGCCCCCATTCAGTGCAGACCCCCCTCTTCAGTGTAGCCCCCGTTCAGTGCAGACCCCCTCTTCAGTGTAGCCCCCGTTCAGTGCCGACCCCCTCTTCAGTGTAGCCCCCGTTCAGTGCAGACCCCCCCCTTTAGTGTAGCCCCCATTCAGTGCAGACCCCCTCTACACTGTAGCCCCCGTTCAGTGCAGACCCCCGTTCAGTGTAGCCCCCGTTCAGTGCTGACTCCCTCTTCAGTGTAGCCCCCGTTCAGTGCAGACCCCCCCTTCAGTGTAGCCCCCGTTCAGTGCAGAGCCCCCCCCCCCCTTCAGTGTAGCCCCCGTTTAGTGCAGACCCCCTCTTCAGTGTAGCCCCGTTCAGTGCAGACCCCCTCTTCAGTGTAGCCCCCATTCAGTGCAGACTCCCTCTTCAGTGTAGCCCCCGTTCAGTGCAGACCCCCTCTTCAGTGTAGCCCCCATTCAGTGCAGACCCCCTCTTCAGTGTAGCCCCCATTCAGTGCAGACTCCCTCTTCAGTGTAGCCCCCGTTCAGTGCAGACCCCCTCTTCAGTGTAGCCCCCGTTCAGTGCAGACTCCCTCTTCAGTGTAGCCCCCGTTCAGTGCAGACCCCCCCTTTAGTGTAGCCCCCATTCAGTGCAGACCCCCTCTTCAGTGTAGCCCCCGTTCAGTGCAGACCCCCCGTTCAGTGTAGCCCCCGTTCAGTGCAGACTCCCTCTTCAGTGTAGCCCCCGTTCAGTGCAGACCCCCCTTCAGTGTAGCCCCCGTTCAGTGCAGACCCCCCCTTCAGTGTAGCCCCCGTTTAGTGCAGACCCCCTCTTCAGTGTAGCCCCCGTTCAGTGCAGACCCCCTCTTCAGTGTAGCCCCCGTTCAGTGCAGACTCCCTCTTCAGTGTAGCCCCCGTTCAGTGCAGACCCCCCCTTCAGTGTAGCCCCCGTTCAGTGCAGACTCCCTCTTCAGTGTAGCCCCCGTTCAGTGCAGACCCCCTCTTCAGTGTAGCCCCCCGTTCAGTGCAGACCCCCTCTTCAGTGTAGCCCCTGTTCGGTGCAGACCCCCCTCTTCAGTGCAGGCCCCCTTCAGTCTAGCCCCCCCTTCAGTCTAGCCCCCCCTCTTCAGTCTAACCCCCCTCCAGTGTAGCCCCCCCTTATCAGTCTAGCCCACCCCTTTAGTGCAGCCCCTCTCTTCAGTGAAGCCCCCCCTCTTCAGTGCAACCCCCCCTCTTTAGTCTAACCCCGTTCAGTGCAGACCCCCCCCCATTCAGTACCTCAGATCAGCGCGGCGCCGCGGCACATGCTCAGCAGATCCCCCCTCCTGTTTACACATAAACAGAGAGGAGGGGGAGGCGGCTGCTCGGCTCTGCCTGTGTGACATCCGGGATCATACAGGCAGACAGCCCGCGGCCGCAAGAGGAGGGGGATGGTACCACACACTGGGGGGGGGTGTCAGGCCGGCACCCCCCTCCGCGATTGAAGCGGTGGCTGCGCCGCTGGATTAGACAGCAGCGCAAGTGACAGGCAGGGAGAGGCGAGCGAGCTATCGTGATGTGCGGGGGGGGCAGGGGGGGTGCAGCGTCACACCGCTGCACCCCCCCTGCACCCCCCCCGACATCACGATAGCTCGCTCGCCTCTCCCTGAGTCCCTGCCTGTCACTTGCGCTGCTGCCTAATCCAGCGGCGCAGTGTCACCGCTTCAATCGCGGAGGGGGGTGCCGTCCTGACACCCCCCCCCCAGTGTGTGGTACCTGGGGCGGCCCGCCCCCCCCTCCCCCCCACTTAGTACGCCTCTGTCTGTATGATTGATTTGATGTTTTCTTTTTTTACTCTATTGTAGAGAATAATGGCATTGGAAGGAAACGAGACCTCTCACATACTCGTGTATGTGGATGAGGCTGGCTTCAACCTGGCCAAGGGCCGAAGACGTGGCCGTAATTTTATTGGCCACCGGGCCACGGTGAATGTCCCAGGACAGCGAGGGGGCAATATAACTATGTGTGCTGCCATTACTGAGAATGGTGTGGCCACTCACATCCCCAGTCTTGGCCCATACAATACACAGAAGCTCCTCATCTTCTTGGACCACTTTCATTTGGATTTGATCCCTGAAAATGAGAGAGGTCTCATAGGGCCTCACCTACCACAATGGAGGTGGAGAGTGTATGAGCATCGGGCTCAAGACCAGAGGTCCCTGCTCCATGCAATGGACGCTGCCTGTGAGGATTATACAGGAGATCAGTGTAGGGGATGGTTGTGACATGCACGCTGTTTCTTCCCTCGTCTCATCGCAAGGGAGGATATACGATGCGATGTTGACGAGAATCTGTGGCCAGACAGACAGCAGCGTGTGGATGGGCAGGAGGGTGAGGACGGTGGCCAGTGAAGAGATGTTACAGTAGTTGTGAAACTCCAGCTTTATTTACAGCATTGTAGCCTAAATGTAATTTTCCTTGTTTTTTGTTTGTGTGTTTATATTTCCGTATATGTATATTATGCTGTATACATTTTCTTTTTACTCTGATGTATGGAATAAAGTAATTTTTCCTTGGCAGTATGAGTGCAATATGTGATGTCAAACCTTGAAGGCTACTCTTACCCTAAAATCTTTTCTTTTTTTTTCAGTTTTATACACAATTGTATTCAGTTAGCTAGACCAAAACTGTACAGTAACCATTGTCAAGCCCCATACACACGGTCGGACTTTTTCATGGATTCTGTCCGATCGGACAAGGTTGTTGAAAAATCAGACCGTGTGTATGCACCATCGGACAGTGTTCGTCGGTTTGTCCGACGGACAAAGTCTTATCTCCTGCTGGAAAGAATTGCCGTCAACACGGTCCGATCACACCAAATCCGAGCGTGTGTACGGTTGTCCGACGGACAAAGTGCTACGCATGCTCAGAAGAAATTCTGTGACGGAAGCGCTCGGTCAGGTAAAACTACCTTTCCTAATCGACACAGCACATTCGTCACGCTGCAATGTTAAAATGTCTTTAATGCAGCGCATTCTCTTTTTCTTTACAATGCAACAAGAATGACATGTTTTAGCTGCTCCTATTCACCCGCACTTCTCACAAACTTAGTTCTTTATTACTTTGCAGCATTTCTACACTACATGTTTATTTTTACTCAGATCGTAAAAGAATCTTTGTTATTTTTTTACCATGATTTGTCTATTTTTTTTTTTTTTTGGGGGGGGGAATACATATTTGAAGGAATATTTTTTTTTTTTTTGGAGGGGGGTTGTGTGTCTCAACTTACCAAAACCACATTATTAACATTTGTATTTCTTGCTTAAATTTACTAGGAGTTTGTGGGTTGTTGGTGCCCCTTGTTAATTCTACTTTAGGATTAGTGAAATGTACCTGCCTACTCAAAGAAAAACTGTCATTGTAGAAAAGTAAAACACAATAGTCAATGATTATTTCGAATCAAAAAAAACTTTATTTAGGTCACACCAACAAACCAAAGAGGAACGCAGCCATGGTGAAACTTGGGGAATTTGCAAAGCCTTGGCCCCCCACGGCAACCATCATTGTTCAAGCGTAGAAAATTGGGGGCCTGAGGAGTACGTATATTAAGGGGAGTGCAATCTGGTCGTGAAGTCCAAAGTATCCGGAACTGCAGCAGATGCCATCTAGGTCCCCAGGCTCTGGTACTACAAGAGGCTCCATCTTCTGTCAGACCAGACTGATTCCAGGTCGTCACTCTCAGGTCTTCCTTCCACGCTTCCTTGCACGCTGTGGCTGTCGTGCTGGTGGGGTGGCAGAAGGAGGAGGAGGAGGAGGAGGAGGCGGAGCATGGTAGCTATGGCAAACATGTGTGACTGGGGTCATCTCCCCAGCCCTACCCTTATTTAGGACATGGAGGATGAGCCCCTCACACATGTTGCGTTGCCTCACCTCCATACCCATCATTTTTGTGACAACCACCGAGCCAAAGGTCTCCTCGTCGGCGGGTGTGGCATGTAGGGAGTCTGAAGCCTCTCTTATCATGCGGAGCGCTGACTGTGCTGCATAACCCCCCCTTCTCGCCCTTTTGTACGGAAGGCGGAGGGGAGGGGTTTGGGTGTCAGTCAGGCTCTGAGGCCTAGCCCCCTCTTGGCTGCCACTACCCACCTGGTGGCTGCCACTAACCCCTGCCTCCTCCTGACTGCCACCTTCCACAGCCACCTCCTGGCTGAGGTCTTCCTGTGTATGAAAAAGGGACATAGTTTCAGTTATTTGTTCATCAAACACACACAATTCTCATCTAGTGACTGGTGCAAAATGTTTACAAATAGAAAACCATACAATTCTCAGCCCTGCAGTTTAGATTCTGGCCCCAAATGTCTCCAACACCACTGTCTGTTGATATGTCAAACACGTTAGGAACTAAGCAATTGGGGATCCTGAATTAAGTGAACATCATTCATTATTCCCATAAATGGTAACAAAACTACTATACCTGGAACAAGCTGGGCTCCTCCACCTCTTCCATACTGGAAGGCCCAGGTTGCTCCTCGGAAGCCTCATCAGGGGTGGGCTGCGCGCAAGGAAGCGTGGAAGGAGGAGTCGAGGTTGGCTCCGTGACATCAGTCTGGTCTTTCAGAAAATGGAGACTCTGATAGTACCAGAGCTTGGGCACATAGACCTCATCTGCTGAAGTTGCAGTTTCCTCAGACTTCACGACCTTCTTCCGCTCCCTGATATACGCACTCCTCAGGCTGCCAATTTTCTTTCTTAGATCATCAACAGTTGCCGTGGGGAACCTTGGCTTGACAAATTCCACAAGTTCCTCCAGGGCTGCGTGCCTCTTTGGTTTGTTGGTGTAATGTGGGTGTTTACCCTGCCATAAAACGGGAAATTCCCTGAATTTGGCAATGAAGAGGGGGAGAAAACTCATGTCGTTGAATCCCTGCATAATCTCTGCAAGACACAACACCACACAAAACCCTCTCAATTATGTCAGGCTAAACTCTCCTAATCTTCTCCATAAAGAAGCCTCAAGTTCAAATCAGTCTAGGCTAGTTATGTACCAACGTCAAATTGTACCTTCGTTTGTAGCGATCGTCTCGTGCGTGAGTTTTCTCTCCCCTCGTCTCCCAGATCGTGGCTACGACACAGGCGTGTGACGTTTTATATACAGTGCGCATGCGTCAAACTCCGCCCGCCCCTGACGATCTTTCTCGTCTATTCCCCACCCCTTCTCTTTACGGCGCAGTGGGGAGAGCACATGGCGTGGACACAGCAGGTGCGCCCCAAATATCCCACCAACGAGGAGGAGGACGAGGAAAGTCCGGAGGCAGAAACGTCCCGATCCCGGAGCCTGAAATTCAAGGCGTCCAATATGTCATTTGGAGAAATGTTGGAGATGGTGGACATATTAAAGAGGAGCGACTATGATGGGAAGTATGGGCCTTACCTCAACCCCAATGTCCGCAAGGCCAAGATCATGTCTAAAGTTGTGAGAAGGCTGTACAATCAGTTTGGGGTACAACGATCCAAGGAGCAACTGAGGAAACGCTGGTCAGACCTGAAACTGAGGGAGGCCGATCAGTACAGAAAGATCAAGCAAATTCTTCAAAAAAGTAAGTAGTTGGGTTTTGTGTTTGATTTCTTGCTTGCATACTGCTCCATTGTGGTTTGATTTTTACAAAGTTGTACATTCCAAAATGGCCACTTTCAGGTTCGTCTGTGCATTCGATCGTACTCAGCCTCGATCTTTCTGCCACTGTCATGGTCGTGTGTGTGTCCATTCGATCGTACGCAACCTTGATCGTTCGCCCACTTATAATACGATGTTTGGTGTTTTTTTGGGGGAAAGGAAGTTTGTTCTCACTAGAAATGTCATCAAGAATGTAAAGCCAATTTATTCAATGTAAAGGAGAGGTCACCCAGTAGCTGTTTACCCATCTGGACTCTAGAGCACTAGTGCTGGGACACCCAAACCCCCTTTTTATTAGGCTTTTCCACACATGTGCTCCAGTGGATACTAGAGGGGTGTCTCCATCACACAAACTTCTAACAAAAAGCTAGTCAGTTTAGCACCTTTACAAAGTGACTACATTCATGTAGTTGGCATTTGTAACTGGCCAAACTAAAATAGTGTCCGTCACTTTCAAGCAATGTTTGTCATTTCCTATTTCTGCCCTCAATAGATTGTGTTGCTAAATCTTCCTTTTGTACATTCTCATAGGGGAGCGAAAACTTGGGCCGTCTGAGGAAACCCCCAAACCCAAACCAACACCTCCCAAAAAAGGGGAAAGAGCAGAAGCAGAGGAGGAGGAGGAGGAAGGAGAGATCATCGAACTTGGAGAAATTGTCACCACAACAGGTGAGTGTGTGAGAACACAGCTACTGGTAAGCTAATCCATGTATGGCTGCCTCATTTCCAACACCCCATTTTTGTTTGTTTGTGGTTTTTAGGTGACGTGGATGTTGTGGAAGAAAAATCGCACTTTACCACAGAGAGTGCCCACGTACTCATCGGAGAGATAATGGTCTGCAATAGAGATCTAGATTACATAAAGCAAAACATCAATGATGTTCAACAAAAATTGAAGACCATCATTGATGTTTTAGGAAAAATATGAAAACGCACCAAGTAATTAACACACATTTGTGCCAGCTTCTGAACACATTTGCAACTTTAAAACTGTGTGAAATTTGGAACATGCACACATTGTGTCCACATGTGCTAGCTCCCATCATGGTGGATGAATGCCAACGTTTTTTTGGGGGTGCAAACACTTTACGAACTACGAAAGTGGTTGTGGTGAAGGGGTTGCACCCCCAAAAAACGTCCATTCATCCCCATGATGGAAAATGGCACTTTTGAAGCTTCTAGGCATGTGTTTTACCATCTAATGACCATTTTCAGACCCAAATTGTGTGCATGTTCGAAATTTCCACTTTTCGGGGGTGGCCCCCCCATGTGATGAAGGCAAGATCAAACACACTTTGAACATATAGTCATGTCTGATCTTGTCTTCACTTTACAAAGTAGAACTTTCCTAGTTCATAGGTTCTGTTTAGCTCCATGCCTGGTTTTACCAATTGCGGAATGTTTGTAAACAATGTTGTAAATAACCAAGATGTTGTCAGTTTTGGCGTGAAGATTGTAAACGCACTTGTGAATGTTTTCCAAGTAAACTTTTTTATTTTTCGAAATGTGTGGCTTCCTTATTTAAAAAACGCAATGCATTATTTATGTAAAATGTAAAGGATATGGGGGGCAATGGGTGTTATTTACTAAAGGCAAATCCACTTTGCACTGCAATTTCTTTTCCCAGGGAACTTTTTCAATGCACTTGTAGAGCATAGCGGATTTGACTTATGTAAATGACACCCACAGTGCTTTGTACGAAAACACGGAGCACAGCATTTTTCAGAATACACACATGTCAGACCTGGTGATGAAAAGGAGTATTTTGGGTGTCAGTTATGAGGACAAACCTTCTCTAGACCAAAGATTAGGTAGCAAACACACAACATGAGAATAATCTTTTTGGGAAGAAGAGACTGTTACCTCCTTTTGCCCAGAAAGTGCATTCCCACTGTCGAAGGCAAAGGGAAAAAATGTCAAGGTAAAATAAGCTAAAAAGAAGACTGAAATGACAAGAAATCCGAGGTTGGTTAAAATATCAGATTTATTAAAAAATGCCTCTCACACATCGTCAGGCAGAGCAATGGCCCCCCTACCCACAAAGTACTCCATATATTGCTAGCGGACCACGCTGGCATTTAGAGGGGGCAAGCCTGGACGTGCCACTTGAAGGGCTGTGAGGTCCGCATTTGGAGGGCCCTCCCCATCTGGGCCAACGGGCACCACATAGTTCCTGTTATGTCTTTTGATGAAGTTGTGCAATATGCAACAGGCAAGAACTATGTGGTTCAGTTTGTATTCCGCCAAGTTAAATGCCATCAGGAACAGGCGGAAGCGGCTGGCCAGGATGCCAAAAGTGTTCTCCACAACTCTTCTGGCTCTGGACAGCCTGTAGTTGAAGACCCTCTGGTCCGGGGTGAGGGTCCTCATCGGGAACGGCCTCATCACATGGGGAGTCAACGCAAACGCTTCATCTGCGACAAAGACGAAGGGGAGTCCTTCGGCATTCTCCTCTGGAGGTGGCAAGCACAGACTGCCACTTTGGAGACGCCAGTAGAACTCCGTGTGTGTAATGGCACCACCATCCGAGATCCGGCCGTTCATCCCCACGTCCACATACATAAACTCGTATGTTGCCGACACCACCGCCAACATCACTACACTATTAAACCCTTTATAATTATAATAGTAGGACCCCGAGTTGGGCGGTGGGACGATGCGGACGTGTTTCCCATCAATTGCCCCTCCGCAGTTAGGAAAGTCCCAACGGCTGGCAAAGTGGGAGGCCACAGTCTGCCATTCCTGTGGCGTGGAAGGGAACTGTGGAGTGAAACAAGAAAAAAAATTAGTCACTTTGCACTTAAACATTGCAAGCAGATTAGACAATCAACATCTTGGAACAAGAGCATTGTATAAAATTGGAGGCTGGAAAGTATTTGCGCAGAAAAGTAGAGGCTCCCCTTCACAGATTACTCACCCCCCATCAATCCCCCCACTTCTGATGGGCCATTGGCAATAACTAGGGTTTTGGGGGGGGGGTGGTGGACAGGTAACCCTCTGCACTTCATTGATTGGCAAATGGCTCAATAATGTGTGCTAGTTTGGCCAGACCCTCTGTACTTAACACTATTGGCAGCCCCCAGGAAAGATAAAATAACATTTCAACCCCCCCCCCCCCAAAAAAAAAAGGCAGGCACATTGTGACATTCTGAAATTACCAAGCAAGCTAATAGGAGGGAAAGAAGACAAAATTTAGGAAATGGAATGTATGGAGGCAGCCCCTTGCACTACATGCTTTGCTGAATTCATCCCTAAAGATGCCCACTATAAAGAGGTAGGTATATAGTGTGTATGGACCTTGGGAAAGCCAGCAGATAAAGGATTGGTACCATCTGACAGAGCAGTTGGGGGAGGGGGTTCCTAATGAGTTTGCCACCCCCCCCCCCCCCACCAAAAAAATAAAATTCTAAAGGGGCTCTACATGAAGTAAACCACACAGCAAACATTTGTGCATATTTTAGGGGGTGTTTGGGGGCAAACAATACTATGCAGCAGACAAAAGACATTGATTAAGTGACTAGCCCATAGGTGTCTATTGGGGCAGAAGAGCATGCTGGGGAGGTAAGTGAAGGGAAAAATGCATGAAGGAGAAAAGGGGCACAGCATATTAGAACATATTGCAATCATGGTAATTAGGGAAGGAGGCCAAAAATAGAAGACATTAGCAAACAGAGCATACATAGAAGGGAATAGTAAAGTATAAATGTTACCTTAATATAGTCCTCCTGCAGGACCTGGATGATGGCAGAACAGGTCTCTGGAATAATGATTCCCAGGGCCTGGGGAGAGATACCTGAAGAGAACTTCAAATCCTGAAGACTTCTCCCTGTCGCCAAGTACCTCAACGTGGCAACAAGCCTCTGCTCCGGAGTAATGGCTTGTCTCATGCAGGTATCCTGCCGGCTGATAAAGGGGATCAGCAAAGCCAAAAGACGGTGAAAATCGAGGTCCGTCATCCTGAGAAAGTTCCTGAAATCATCAGGATTATTCTCCCGGATCTCACGAAGCAAAGGCATGTGCGAGAATTGGTCAAGCTGAAGCAACCAATTCTTGGTCCACATACTCCTCGTCACTCTGTTCATGGACGGGTCTTGGCTCAAAGCTAAAAGCCCGACACCAATTCCGCGTACAGCACGAACTCGGCGACGAGTACGCACGGGAAACATCGCTCAGAAGGTCACAAAAGGTTGGCTGGTCAGAACGGACAAACAGAAAGCACCGATAAACAGCAAGGCCTGAAAGAACGAAATGAATACCAGAAACGAGCAGACAATAAGCAGTGCAAATCAAAGCGTCCTATATCAAGATATAGGCCGCAATGACCAACAAATGCGAACTGACTACACGCACTAATAAACAGATACGCACGACAAGCACAAACTGAAGAGCAGTAACGAGTCAGAAAACTGAGAAGCGCGAATCTTAAGTCACCAAACTTCCACTAACTCTCGATAAACACGGGATCAGCAGAAGGAACCCAACGGGTGCCTGACGTGGTGCTGAACTTCCCTTTTGTAATCTCGTGGACGACGACTTACGTCACAACGTTCTTGCAGACCGGATATTCCGACAACGTAGTCCGACCGTGTGTACGCAACACCAACATCGGACAAAGTACGACGGACATCGGACAAAGTACGACGGACAAAAATCCGACCGACCTGGTCCGCGGATTGTCCGACCGTGTGTATGGGGCTTTAGATTGAGACAGGCAGATCGATAGACAGGCAGATCGAAAGACAGGCAGATAGGTACACAGACAGACAGATCGATAGACAGGCAGATAGGTACACAGACAGACAGATCGATAGGCAGACAGGTCGATAGACAGGCAGATAGGTACACAGACAGACAGATATGATGGATAGATAACAGATAGATAGATAGATAGATAGATAGATAGATAGATAGATAGATAGATAGATAGATAGATAGATAGATAGATAGATAGATAGGGGGTGGAAGAGAGAGGGAGAGAGATAGAGACCTGGTGAAGGTGAGGATACTCTATATGATGGCTGTAGCTGGGACCCCTCATGGTACACATAAATGCTCCTGCAGATTGCTGGGTGAATGGAGGTTAATTCCCAGGCACAGAAGAAGCAGGGCACCCCCTTCCCCCTCCCTCAGATCACAGCATGAGAATACAGTACAAGGTATGTGGAGGAAAGACACTAAAGAAGCAGGGCACCCCCTCCCCCCTCCCTCCACCATCCGATCACAGATCACAGCAAAGGAATACAGTGCAAGGTATGTGGAGGAGAGACACTGACAGAGCAGAGTGTCAGATCACATTAACTTGATTCTTGCTTCATGGAGCCGACTTCCCACAGAAACCGAAAGTAACGCGGCTGCCCGGGGGAAAGCACCGCCCAAGTCCTACGGCGGTGCTAATGGTCAGATAGGCAGACAGAAGACTGACCCAATAACAGTGGAGAGGCACTTAGCTTTGTGCCACAAAGCAACACAAAACCCTGCAAATGTAGCGTCTCGCCTGCAATCACGGGATTGCATTGGCATGACGCTTCCATAGTGCACTATGGCCGGCGCCCGTGCACAGTGAACTTAAAGAACTTTTTTTTTTCACTAGCTTTGGGGGGGGGGGGGGGTCTGCACACATTCCAGGGCTGGAGCTAGAGTGAATAAGAGAGCAAGCAGCTATGGAACCAAGAAACAATGTAGGTAATCCTCTCTTTTACACCCCCCAGACTTAAAAAAACTTAAGATCTTTATAATTTGAGGGTGCAGTTACTCCCTGTGCTTTTCTTAACACAGCTAAAGTACATTGTCAGTTTGGCTGGTGGAACCACACCCTGTTATAGTGAAGAGGCTGGCTTATCCAAAAGCCTGGTTATTGGCCAATCTAACCAGCTAGCCTAAGATCAAAAGTTAGGCCATGCATTATGGTTACAGAGAATTTAATCTAACGATCTCCCACATTAGTTCACCAGGTCTGAAAACCTTGGACATGCAGGATTTGCCACAAACACATAGAAGTACTGAACCTCATCGCTATCAAGCAACAAAGTTGGCAGGAAATCAGCCTGTTACAGTAGTTGGTTGATTTGAATACACTCTGATTAATGCATTTAAAACATATATCTTGATTGCCATTTGAGATTTGAGCTTATCTGGCACTTTTAAGTATTTATTGGTATGATATTGCTTTTTTCCTTTAAAAAAATAAAATAAAAATATGTATGTATGTATGTATGTATGTATGCATGCATGTATGTGTGTGTGTGTATGTGTATATATATATATATATATATATATATATATATATATATATATATATATATATATATATATATATATATATATATATTTATGGTCGGAGCCCTCCGATCTTCGAGAGATATGAAAGAAACACATAAACACGTCACAAGACTAACAACATAAATAGACCTGAAGTGTGCCCTGGCCTGCTGTAAGGTGAGCCCTGGTGAGCTGGGCGATAAGCCCTGGTGAGCTGGGCTATATGCCAAGAGAAGGGCGCATACCTTGACAGTAAATGGATACTTCTGTAGAGAAGGATGTTTTAAGAGAAGTACTCTGAGAAGGGAAAAGGGTGGGTGGGTACCTTGCACTGGAACCGACACAGCCTGTTGTGGGTGGTCTGGTTAAATACCCTCCGGGCTCCTCCCATAATTACAGGCCACCATGCTGGCCTTCTTATTTATGGTCGGAGCCCTCCGATCTTCGAGAGATATGAAAGAAACACATAAACACGTCACAAGACTAACAACATAAATAGACCTGAAGTGTGCCCTGGCCTGCTGTAAGGTGAGCCCTGGGGAGCTGGGCGATAAGCCCTGGTGAGCTGGGCTATATGCCAAGAGAAGGGCGCAAAAGACTTGGTTAGGGAGGTAATTTGGTATTGTGTGAAAAGCCAACTGTGTGTGGCGGCATGACATGAAAGCTGGAGTTCTCCTGTTGTCACCCTGGGGTTTGAGGCTAGTAACCCGTGAGACAAGTTCCAGGCTGTACAGTAGGCCTTTAGGGCGTTGTGATATAATGATAGATTAATGAGGCAGGTAGTATCGTGAAGGTGTTGTTCGGATGCGAGGTTAACTACGACCAATGTGGGATAAGAGACATGGTCGGGTCGGTTCCAGGTTCCTGCGAAAAGGACGACGCAAGGTTAACGGGTAATGTGTCGGCTAGAGTATTGTTTGTCTGGGATGTAGACGCAGAGGACCTTTGATTGGTGCTGTGGGGATAGTGGCACCGGCCTGTGCGGGAAGGCCATGATGGCCAGCGACTTGGACCTGTTTATAATACTGGCTGTGGCTTGGTTGTCTGTGGTAAACAACCCTGTTTGTCTTGCCCAGTTGCTGCACCAGACATGGCCTGCTGCAACAATGGGGTAGAGTTCGAACAACGAGGAGGACTAAGTGATCCCGGGAATCAAGAGGATTCTGACAGCCATGGCCCTGTGAACCCAAGATGGCCAAAAATTGAGGCGAGGACCTGTGGGGGCTGTGGCGTCCATGACTACCTGAGGTGAAGAGGGAGATGCTGACGGAATGAACATTGGCATGCCATGCTGGTTCGTGGGAAATTGTCTCCCATGGGCAGATCCGTTGTTGCTGGCACATCTGAATTAAGGATTTGGTGGGGGTCTTGTACCTGGAGAAAAACACTAAGAGGCGGGAGGTAAAGGATCACCCCCGGGTCTGAAGAAAAGAATGGTGATAGTCATGGAATGAGCACCCTGCGTGCTAATGACCTAGATCCATGCTGTATGCAGATACGCGTCCAATTCTACCCTCCTGTTGGGGTTGCCCTGCATGCGCGTCTCCGACTGTCCCTAAGGCCAGCGCAAACTCTGAGACAGTGAGTTTGCGATTAAGTCAAGGGTCTCTGGCCTTCAGGATGATGGGGACGTTTCCCCTCTAATATGATTTGTTCTCGGCCAAGTTGTGTGCTGCTATGAGGAGGGATGCTAAGTTAACGTCATTATTGTCCAAGATGTGTGTGTTTTTTTTTTTTTTCTTTTTTTCAGAAAAAAAAAAAACGGAATGTATGTTTTTCTTTTTTTCTTATTATATATATATATATATATATATTTTTTTTTTTTTTTTTTTTTTGCAAAGCTTGTAAAACAGGAGAGAAAAGGGGGAAAAAAAATAAAATATATGGGCGTTTAAAATAGATTGGGGAGGGGGGCGGAGCGGGCGGCCGGAGAGCATGGACGCCTGAGAGGAGAGCTCTCCTGCAGCGGCACAGATTAAGCGGCCCACAGCGAGCCTAACATCTCAAATACATCCCCACAGGCACGGGAACACCCCACGGACCATACCGCTCACGATGAGCAAAAGAAAGGAACAAGAAATACCCAGGAAACTGACCGATTTCTTTCCCCTGGCAGCCGGCCGAGAACTCCAAGATGGCGCCCGCGATGTGATGAGCGCCTCAGCCGCCTCTACAACAAGACCTAATCCTGCTCCATCTCAGGGTGAGTCAAGGCCTACATCTCACCCCTTGCCACAATCCCCTTTCCTGAGCCCTGTTAAACAAAAGAGGAAGCTGGGAGGTGATAGCGAACCGCTGACTGACACTGATCCTGGGGGGGAAGAAATGGAGGAGGCCTCCTCATATTCACAGCAGCTAGATGCATTCCCCACTGCAGGTCAGCCCATTCTAGACTCTACTATGAAGGAGATGCTTCAGACACTGAGAGGGGCTCTCCAGCAGGACATATCAACCTTCATGCATAGCAATAAAGTGGAAATGACAGTGATTAAAGACAGAGTGCAGCATGTAGAGAGAAAAATGGAGGAATTCACTTTTGCACACAATGAGCTTGTTGATGCACACCTATCTATAGATGAGGAAATTAAAGCAATGCGTCTCAAAATGGCGGATATTGAGGACCGCGCACGCAGAAACAATGTTAAATTCAGGGGGATCCCTG
Source organism: Lithobates sylvaticus (assembly GCA_028564925.1). Lineage (NCBI taxonomy): Eukaryota > Metazoa > Chordata > Amphibia > Anura > Ranidae > Lithobates > Lithobates sylvaticus. Next base: position 285,535,683 of record CM053029.1, read on the forward strand.
AATCGGTTAAGCCAGCGGACCTGTCTGCCTACCTCCAAAAACTTATGACCACAGCCATACCGTCCCTGAGCCCAGCAGATGTCACCATAGACAGAGCACACAGGCTACCTAAACCATAATTTCTACCCGATCAGCTACCCAGAGACGTCATTGCCAGAATACACTTTTACCATGTGAAAGACCAACTCATGCGATATGCTAGACAGCACCCTGCACTCCCTGACCCTTTCGCAGGAATCGCACTATATGCAGATTTATCGCAAGCCACGCTGCAAGCTAGGCACAACCTGGTCCCCATCACTAAGATCCTGAGAAATCACAAGATACTGTATAAATGGGGTTTCCTGGCCAAACTGCTGCTTGAAATGCATAATGAATCCCACACCATCTCCTCACTAGAAAAGGGAATGGATCTCCTCAGAAAGTGGCGACTTCTCCCTGCTGACGGGGACATAGCTGACCCTGAACCCCTGCCAGATAGACGAAACTACAACCGTCAAAACAGACGTAACAAATGACTGATGATATCGAATAGGTGTTTGCAACCTTTTACACTATGCGATTTACCTAAAAGTTGCACGCTATGAACTGAATTTTTCCTGTGCCTTCACACTTATGGCCTACTAAGTTATGGCTCACAATAGCCACCGCTGTTCGGCTTTTTCTGCATGACTGTTTTCCCCCACTACAGCCGCAGGATGTATCCTGCATCCGGGTTAAGTTACCGTGGACTTTCTGCGGTCCTCCTGGGACCCCAAGGGGCCCAAAAATGTTTCTATCTGCTCAAGCTTATATGAGCAGCAGTTATCACATTCCTGTTGTCACTTTTCTTCAGACCATCTTTATCAAGGTACGCTTCCAACTTCTACCACTGGAGGGCAGCAAGGCGTTTTCCAACTGAAATATGCACATTACACTCATGTCTCACAATGTGAGGGGGCTCAACAGCCCTTTCAAAAGGAGGGCGCTCTGGAAGTCGGCTCTAGCTATGAACTGTGACATCCTATGTGCCCAAGAGACCCACTTTGCCAGCAATCATGCGCCAAAATGTACGCACGCCAAATATCCGCACATCTTCTACTCCAATGACTCTGTTAAAAGAAATGGTGTAATGATAGCCATAAGGGACACAGTAACCTTTTCTCTCTTACAGGAACGCACTGACCAACACGGACGCTTCATCATCTTAATTGCTGAGATTAATAACACTGTCTACACGCTGGTAAACCTATATGCTCCGAATGTTCACACATTGAAATTTGTACGGAAAGTGGTAACAATGGCTAAATCTATGCAAAAAGGTAAACTAATCATATGCGGTGACTTTAACACTGTACTCAACAATGATCTTGATTCCTCCTCAGTGGCTCTTCGACAGAGGCCCTGCTTAGGTCCCTTCTGCCATACAGAAAGGCTCTTTGACCCCTGGCGCTGCGCCCGAACTACTGAGAAGGACTATTCTTACCACTCTCCTGTTCACAACAGCTACTCTAGAATAGATTTTTTTCTTGTAGACATGTACACCTTGCAAACTGTGGTTAGAACAGATATCCATAATATCACTTGGTCGGACCACGCTCCAGTAACGATTGATATAATGGATAATAATAGACAGCACTGCAAACCCCTATGGCGTAATAACACTTACTTGCTGTCTCGTCCCGAGATTCGGGATGAGATCAGTAAGAAACTGACAGACTATTTTGAACTAAACACTAATAAGGATTGTTCCCCCGAAACATTATGGTGTGCGCACAAAGCATATGCTCGAGGCATACTTATACAAATAGCCTCTAGGGAAAAAAAGAAAAAACTGCACAGTTTGTCAGAACTTCAAAACTCCATTGCTGACCTGGAATCCCTTCACAAGGACCCGTCTACCACATCCCCGGACATCCTGGTGCGTCTTAACCAGTGCCGTGAGGACTTGCGGCTCGAACTTAAGACGGATTATGATGTCTATTTTAAGAGAATGAAATTATCCTTCTATTCTCAAAATAACAAAGCAAGCAAACTTCTTGCCTCCCAACTTAAAAAAAGACAAGCCAAGTCCAATCTGACTCACATCATACACCACAAGAACAATACCACACTCCGCAACCCTAAAGATATAGCGAACGCCTTTAAGGACTATTACGAATCCCTCTATAACCTCCATGCCGACCCACACACCCACCAACCCTCTGATCTTGAAATAGACAATTTTCTCCAAAAAATTAATATGCCAAAGGTTGACTCACTCACACTAGATGAACTGAATTCCCCTATTACCAACAAAGAAATCACCACTGTTATACAATCCCTGCCTATGCATAAATCACCAGGCGCGGACGGTTTTTCGGCCGAATACTATAAAACATTTGCCCCTCTACTCGTGCCAACGCTAGCAGACGTTTTCAACGCAGCCACAGTTAACAAATCCTTCCCGACCGAAATGCTACAGGCAGTCATTGTCACGATTCCTAAACCTGGTAAAGACACCGACCGCCCCCAAAATTTCAGACCGATCTCCCTATTAAATTCCGACTTAAAAATTTATGCCAAGGTGATAGCAAATAGACTAATGGTTGTGACCCCCTCACTCTTAGGACTAGACCAAGTAGGTTTTGTAAAAGGCAGACAAGCCCCTGACGGAACTAGACGAATGCTTAACCTCCCAAGGTTTACGGAACTCCACAATCTCCCTAGCGCATTTATTGCCTTAGATGCAGAAAAGGCTTTTGATAGGGTGCACTGGACCTATCTGTCTAAAACCCTCCTTAAATTTGGAATTACTGGTCCAATCCATTCAGCTATCATGGCCCTTTACTCCTGTCCCTCAGCCCGGGTTTTAACATCTGGATTACTATCAGACCCTCTCACCGATAATCTTCTCCCTGGCCATTGAACCCCTAGCAGAATGCATTAGAGCTTCTGATGACATTAAAGGAATCAAAATAGGATTGGGGACCCATAAGCTAGGACTTTTTGCAGACGATATAATACTGACCGTCACTGATCCAGAACCCTCGTTTTCAGCTGTACAACAAATACTAAGAGACTTTAGTGAAGTGTCCTACTACAAGATTAATACCTCTAAGTGCTTTGCTATGGCACTACATACCACAGTTAAAGTACGAGATACCCTCCGACAGCTCTTTCCTTGTATATGGGACCCTCCCTCAATCACTTACCTTGGTGTGCAACTATCCGCATCCAACTTATACGCCTGTAATTTCCCCCCATTGTTACATACAATTGAGGAGGAAATGAACCTCATAGCAAAACTACATCTCTCTTGGATTGGACGGATAGCTGCATACCAAATGCAAATATTTCCTAAACTACTATACTACTTCAGAACCCTTCCCATCCGCATCCCCCAGAAATTTTTCAACCTACTATCAAAAAAACGAAACATCTTCATCTGGGGGGGTAAAAAACCAAGAATTGCGCTGACTCAGCTTTATAAATCTAAACAATTAGGGGGACTGGGACTCCCCAATGCACAAACATATTACAGAGCGGCCTTATTAGACCAAATGAAATACTGGTTCTCAGATCAAAAGGATAATAGATGGTCGGATATAGAATGCACTGTCACCCCGGGTCATGACCTACCTGCCTTAGCTATGGCATTTAGCATACATCATAAACCTACCACTCCGCCTTACCCTTCTATACAAGCCTCCTTAGAGGCCTGGTCCTTCCTTATACACCAACACTTCAATGATCTACCTCTGTACAAACTACAAATCCCATTGGCAGCCTACCAATACTTGATCCCTTACTTGCCTATACAACATTGGAATAAACGGGGGAACGATATATCTCACCACCAATCGCACAACAAGACCCACTAGATACCTTTATGCTATTTCAAATAAAACAATACTCAGACAAAAACCCAGGTACTACTCTGGAAATACCTCAGTCAGTGTGGGATTTCCTTACCAACAGTCACGCGGGGAAAAAAAAAGGAATCTCCTTATTTTACAAACTAGCAAACCCACTATACATGAATGCTAAATTACCCACCATGATAAAATGGGAAAAGGAACTCCAAGCGGAATTCCCACTTGTACAATGGCACATAGCAGTAAAATACAACAGCAAATCTTCAGCTTGCATAGATCACTGGGACAATGCACAGAAAATTCTTCACAAATGGTACTATACGCCCCTGCGGCTCCATAAAATGGACCCGTCAATACCATCACTGTGCTGGAGGAACTGTCAATCTACTGGCAGCTTACTCCACATATTGTGGAGTTGTGGAAACATCACTACCTTCTGGAAAGAGATAGAATCTATGATATCCAATGTTATCCATATCAAGATCCAACTCACACCAGCCTTGGCACTACTCAGTATTGGAATAGAACAAATCCCACCCCTACAAAGAAGTTTAGTAGTAAATATCTTGTTTGCAACACGTATGTCACTAGCGAAGCAATGGCGTTCGCCCTCACCTCCTCTCCTTGAAGTAGTAGTCTCCAGAATCAATAATCAATATCTTATGGAGAAACTACTGGCATACAAAGAAAGAAGATCCTCAGTTTTCCATAAACGCTGGGAGAACTGGAGCTCTTCTATATATGCCTCCCACACCTGTGACTCATGACTCATTACTCTAACAACTAAAACCTATTGTACTGATCAGAGCGTCCAGTGACTAGGATACGCCCAAATAGGAATGGTACCCCATTGTGCAGAATCTTTATTAAACAAAAACGTTCCTGGAATATGACGTACCTTGTACCTAATAACAATACAGATGTATCAATGTTTATTGGTTTACTTCAACGTTATCAAAGTTTGCATCGTACTAGATATACTGTGCACCTCTCCTGCCTTAATGTATCTCCAGGGACCCTCATTAAGGTCCACTGGGAGTTTCTTTACTAACTGGTTCTCATCTGAGCCCTGTCACTATGTACCCGAAAGGGGTGACTGGCTTTGCCCCATATGGGGCCGTTAGATATCGCTTACAAGTAGCTCGCAGACATTCTCTGCCGTAGTTAACCTGATTATATGTTTATTATAACCCTTTTGTAATGCATATCTCTGTTATTTTACAATATCCTTTTACTTTCTATGTAAACTGTAAACTTCAATAAAAATCTATGGTTTATAAAAAAAAAAAAAAAATTTGTGGGGGGGGGGGGGGGAGTGGGAAAACAGGGCAGGATACAGGGCGACAGGTATGGGGACAATCGGGGATTGCGCGTGAGCGCTGAGCGAGGTTGTTCCTCTGGCCTATTTGGAAACTCAGGGGATGCGTGACAACCGAGGTGAGCCAGGAGGTGACTGGCCAGGTAACCGATGCTCGGGTGTCCGTCTGTGCTCGGCACGGACTAGTTAACCAGAGCCCCCCAGGGCGGTACTGGGGAGAGTGGCTGCTGATTGGTTGCTAAGTAGGAATGTTTCGATCTGTAGTAGTTTGACGTAGGTTCGGTCTGCTAATACTTGCACTGCCAGCAAGTCATGAGATTAGGTGACCTTGTCTGCGTAGTGAAGGCTTGTGCTTCGAAAACAGAGTGACATGCATAGAAGTATGTGACAGTTACTAACGCCTGGATACTGAGCCAAATCTATGCGTTTTAATAGATTGGGGAGGGGGGAAGTGTGAAAACAGAGCAGGATACCGCACAACGGTATGGGGACAATCGGGGATTGCGCGTGAGCGCTGAGTGAGATTGTTCCTCTGGCCTATTTGGAAACTCAGAGACTGCGTGACAACCGAGGTGAGCCAGGAGGTGACTGGCCAGGTAACCGATGCTCGGGTGTCCGTCTGTGCTCGGCACGGACTAGTTAACCAGAGCCCCCCAGGGCAGTACTGGGGAGAGTGGCTGCTGATTGGTTGCTAAGTAGGAATGTTTCGATCTGTAGTAGTTTGAAGTAGGTTCGGTCAGCTAATACTTGCTCTGCCAGCAAGTCATGAGATTAGGTGACCTTGTCTGCGTAGTGAAGGCTTGTGCTTCGAAAACAGAGTGACATGCATAGAAGTATTAGACAGTTACCAACGCCTGGATACTGAGCCAAATAAGTGCGTGAAGCGAGGATGTGTAGTGAAAGGTGTGTAGAGAGAAAGGAAAACTAAATAACAACAACCTACGCACCTGCTTTCTACCCTAGTGATAGAGTCTCTGATGGGTTCAAACCTGGTAGACCTGGTACCTACGGTAAGGTGACATGGAAATATTGTAAAAGATGGGTTGCAAGAGCTGTTTCGGGGCCATAGTTGACCCCCTGGTGAAGAGATGCAAGCCCTCGACTTTTTTTTTTTTTTTACCTGGGAAAGAAAGAGGTGGTTTGATCCTGTTCGTAGGAGAGACCGGGTGGCGACTTACTGACCTATAAGGGTGAAAAGGGATAGAGAAAGGCATGAGTAGCTGTGTGGGCTACTGGAGAGGATTGGCTGCGGAGGCCAATAGAAAGAGCTGCAGCGATTGCAGCGGTATGGGGGGGGGCGGTTGTGGGGCCCATGACACGAACTTGCGGTGAAGCAAGATGTGCGGGGATGGCAGTGACTTGCTAAGATGGATTGCCGTGAAGGCAGGAAGTGGAGCGACTTGCGGTGGTTGCAAGGTCTGGAGGCCCATGACACAAACTTGCTGTGAAGCAAGATGTGCGGGGGATGGCAGTGACTTGCTAAGATGGATTGCCGTGAAGGCAGGAAGTGGAGCGACTTGCGGTGGTTGCAAGGTCTGGGGGCCCATGACACAAACTTGCGGTGAAGCAAGATGGCAGTGACTTGCTAAGATGGATTGCCGTGAAGGCAGGAAGTGGAGCGACTTGCGGTGGTTGCAAGGTCTGGGGGCCCATGACACAAACTTGCGGTGAAGCAAGATGTGCGGGGGATGGCAGTGACTTACGCTAAGATGGATTGCCGTGAAGGCAAAAAGTGGAGCGACTTGCGGTGGTTGCAAAGGTGTGTGGGGGGGAAACAAAAAGGGGGGGGACTGACCTGGAAGGGTGAAAAAGGGGGTAAAGAAAACGTATGAGTGGCCGTGTTGCTACTGGAGATGATGGGCGTTATGCCAAACGCGGCAAGATGTACGAGTAGCCGTGTTGCTACTGGAGATGACAGGTGTTTAAGCAAAATGCAGAAAGACGTACGCGTAGCTGTGTTGCTACTGGAGATGACAGGCGTAATGCCGGATGCAGCAAGACGTATGAGTAGCCGTGTTGCTACTGGAGATGACGGGCGTTTATGTAAAATGCAGCAAGACGTGTGGGTAGCCGTGTTGCTACTGGCGATGACGGGCGTTTCTGCCAAATGCAGAAAGACGTACGAGTAGCCATGTTGCTACTGGAGATGACGGGCGTTATGCAAAATGCAGCAAGACGTATGAGTAGCCGTGTTGCTACTGGCGATGACGGGTGTTTCTGCCAAATGCAGAAAGACGTACGAGTAGCCGTGTTGCTACTGGAGATGACGGGCGTTATGCCAAATGCGGCAAGACATATGAGTAGCCGTGTTGCTACTGGAGATGACGGGCGTTATGCCAAATGCAGCAAGACATATGAGTAGCCGTGTTGCTACTGGAGATGACGGGCGTTATGCCAAATCTGGCAAAATGTATGAGTAGCCGTGTTGCTACTGGAGATGACGGGCGTTATGCCAAATGCGGCAAGATGTATGAGTAGCCGTGTTGCTACTGGAGATGACGGGCGTTTATGCTAAATGCAGCAAGACGTATGAGTAGCCGTGTTGCTACTGGAGATGACGGGCGTTTATGCTAAATGCAGCAAGACGTATGAGTAGCCGTGTTGCTACTGGAGATGACGGGCGTTATGCCAAATGCGGCAAGATGTATGAGTAGCCGTGTTGCTACTGGAGATGACGGGCGTTTATGCCAAATGCAGAAAGACATATGAGTAGCCGTGTTGCTACTGGAGATGACGGGCGTTATGCCAAATGCAGCAAGATGTATGATGTGGTGGGTTTGCAGTGATTGCAAGGTGTAGGAAGACTTGCAGCGTATTGATGTGTGTGTAGGATTTATCGTGCGCAACGGGATAGGCTTTAAGAAAGTGCAGCTAAAGTACTGCTGTATTCGTACTTTCCGATGTGACTTTAGTCTTATGAAGAACTCGACTTGTTTGAGTAGGTGATGGGACGGAATTTGGTACGACTGCTTGTTGCGTGTTTCAGGGAAGACTCGAATTGTAGCGCCGATGCTGCAACTAGATTCGAATCGGCTGTAGATGCGAGGTGACTGAGGGGCTTGTATGCCACATCTGAACCATATCGCTGATGACATGGCTGGTTCGGTTTTGACGGAAAGGTGATGGGGGGGGGGGGGGGGGTTTGAAGGGGGCTTGTGATTGCCTTGAGGATCCGAACCATAGAAGCAAGGTTTAGTGACTAGGCTCGAATCGGCTGACGGTGAGTGTATGCTATCCGGTAAGAGGTGAAGGGGGTCGGTTGCGTCTGGCTCGAGTAAAACTTGCGTTGGGTAGAAAGTATGACAAAACATGAAAGATGACATAGAACGACTTGTGAAGCCGAAAGTGCGACTTTGCGACATGGACATGATAACGTAATGGTTCGAGTTTGGTAGGAGTGGTAACGACAAAGTCCTACCTGCGACAGTGAGTGTGTAGCGATAATCGATGAAAATATATGACCGATCTCGTGAGCCCAACTGTATGGACATGTAGTGGGTAGGCAGAAACAGTCTCTGCGATGCATCTGATGTGGATCAGTTTGAAAAGGTATAAGATGAGTCCGATATAAATCGGTAGAATCTGACACAATTGGTTTGTAGGGTGTATGCCATCTCTTCCTGTGACCGAACACCTGACCACACCCATCCCCCAGGCTAGCCAAGTGCAGAGAAGGCACCAGGTGGTTTTAATTACACCTCAATCAGCCACAGGAATCCATACAAACAAAAATACATGATAATCTCAAAAAAAAAAAAAAAGGCAATCCCATGGACAGTGAATTTGTAACAAGTGAATCCTATGAAAGTCATATCGGAGAACGACCGATAGCTGCTTGGAGGCTCGGGTCAATAACTCAGTGGTAGCTTTTGCGAAGGGGTGCCGGATAGTAAGCATGATAAGCCACAAGTTTGCACATGATATGAAAGGTTTGGATACTACTTATCTGCGACCATGAGCGGGAACCGCCAACGAAGACCCTGAATGAAGATGCCGAAGTGGGCCTGCGATTGGACGCATAGATAGACGACCGTGAGGGAGCTGAGAAGAGTCGGCCTCTTGATGTGCAATACCTTGCACTGGAACCGACACAGCCCACCATGCTGGCCTTCTTATATATATATATATATATATATCTATATATATATATATATATATATATATATATATATATATATATATATATATATATATATATACACCTTATATACGCGAGTATAAGCCGAGATTTTCAGCCCTTTTTTTAGGGCTAAAAGTGCCCCCTCGGCTTATACTCGAGTCACCGCCGTCTGCCTACATGATCAGCGTGTCATGCAGACAGACAGCCATTGCAGTGTTCAAAAGCCGCGCCTCCTCATCCTCCTCGTCTGTGATAGGAGGAACACTAATTTTCCCAGCAGTGAGTCAGTGTTCAGTGTTCCACCTATCATGGACGTCCTGTCATTCTCATCTCATGGACGAGGATGAGAGGATGTCCGTGATAGGCAGAACCCTGAACACTGACTGCTGGGAAAACAGAGTGTTCCTCCTATCACGGATGAGGACGAGGAGGAGGCGCAGCTTTTGTATATTGGAATGGCCGCCATCTGTTTTGCATTACACGCTAATCGGCAGGATCAGCAATGGGGGACACATGATGCAGATCGCACAGGAAGACTGCAATGGTGGACACAGATCGCACAGGAAGACTGCAATGGTGGACACAGATCGCACAGAGAGGCCTCTAACGATCGGCACAGGAAGACTGCAATGGTGGACACAGGATGCAGATCGCACAGGGAGGCATACACAGGACACAGAGGATGCAAATCGGCACAGGTAGGCTGCAATGGACACAGGGGGGTATGTACAGGACACAGGGAGGCATGCAGCTGAAGATGGGCATTGTTGACCCTCTTTTTCACTTACAGTAGCTGCTGCATTTCTCACCCTCGGCTTATACACGAGTCAATAAGTTTTCCCATTTTTTTTGTGATAAATTAGGGGCCTCGGCTTATATTCGGGTCGACCTATACTTGAGTATATACGGTACTGTATATATTAATTACCCTTTCAAAGGTCTCCCTCACCACAAAAATCTGTTCTTTAAAAGACTGACTCAAGCTAAAACTTTATTCATAGTCTTCTAGGAATTCTAGCCATAATCTTTGTAAAAACCTTATACACCACATTAAGAATAATCCACAATCATTTTCACACTCTACCTAATGCCCAGTACACACAATCGGAAATTCCGCCAGCAAAAGTCTGATGTGAGCTTTTGGTCCGAAATTCCGTCCGTGTGCATGCTCCATCAGACTTTTGCTGGCAAATTCCCACCAGCAAAATATTGAGAGCAGGTTCTCAATTTTTCGGTCGGAAAAAGTTCAGATCGGAAATTCCGATCGTCTGTACCAATTCCGACATGCAAAATTCCTACGCATGCTTGCAAACAATTCGACGCATGCTCTGAAGCATTGAACTTACTTTTCTCGGCTCGTCGTAGTGTTGTACGTCACTGCGTTCTTGACGGTCGAAAGTTAAGAGAACTTTTGTGTGCAAGTCAAGCTTGAGCGGAATTCCATTGGAAAAACCATCCAAGTTTTTTCCGACTAAAAATCCGCTCGTGTGTACGGGGCATAAGACATAAAAAGAATGATAAAGCAAATAATTTATGTACTCCACTTCTTTGGCATTTTCCAGATGTCCTCAGTAAGATCTTTTATATTTAAAGTTATATGATCTCTGTCATACATCAGTATTTAGGCTTTTTTTTTTAGAATACAAAAATAGAAATTGGCCTGCTGCCTCAAGGTTCAGTATTAGTCATCTTTTTTTTTTTCTTCTTCCAAAACAACCCCACTGCTAGTTTTTACTATATCTTCCATATTCTTTCATATATAGACTTCAATTTTTTTTATTTAAACATCTTATTGTCCTTTTGCATTTTCAAATTTCCTTTGCATCTCTAGTCTTTTAGCCAAGTCTTTACTCTTTTTTTCTTACAATCAGAAATGTATCATATACTTATCGGATAGCTTATGTATACATTCTTTCACTACATTCCAAGTTTTTTTTACACATTGTCCTCAGTGCATTTCATTAAAACCACTCAACATTTTAATAATATATTGCCGGTTGTTTCTGGATTCTTTTTAAGATTGAAGTAATCGGTTTTACCTTACAGCTTTCAGTTTACAGTGCTGTTGTCTTTTTCACTATTATGAGGAAATAGTCAAAGCCTCCATCAGCACTTGGTATATTCAAATCATGCCTTTGATTTATAAGTAAATCATATGATTTGGGTATGATGTCATCTTTAGAGCTCCAAGTGATCTTTTGAACATTCTTCCCAAAGTGACATGCTGTTAATGACCATGGTACCACTTAATGCAAATTTAATTGCTCATTGATCAATATCACTTGAAAACTCATTAAAACATTGTGGTGGCAAATCAGCGGTAGTACTCAGATAAATACCTGGGAATAAAAAATTAAAGTTATGATATTTATAATAGATTTCCACAATAACTGGCTCTACATATTCCAGTAGATTGCTTCAAAAACTGTTGCATGTGTTTCTACATTCACACAATATAAATTACTATTTATTTAAAAAAAAACTGAAATTGTAGAATTATGATTTATCTGATTGCATCTAGGGGTCAGGAAAGATTTACTTCTGAGCAAATTAGACGTTCTAAATTAGATGTTCTAAAAGTTTTTTTTTTCCGCTAAGATGGCACATATGTGAAAACAATTATGCCAAAAATAATTTCTTATGATTAGATATTAGAAAATGATAGCTGATGTACTTGGTATTATTTTAATACTTTGTTTCAGTTTTAATTCATGATAAAGATAGATTAAATCATTACATTATAAAAAATTACAATAAAGGAAAAGTAATCCATGCTTTATAACCGTTATAAAGATTTATTGTTTTCTTACAAGTACTTCTGTAATGAAATAATTTTAAGGGAATATTAAGTGTAATGTTTTCTATACACATTTACATACAACTGTTTACTGTTAAGTAATTATAATTTATTGTTCAATGTACTGAGAGCAGAGTGCATCAGGAAAACAATCACTATATTTAATTCAGTAAAGCTGCCAGCCCATTCTAAAATGAGGACGAGAGCAAAGCTTACACGTATAGTAAATTATCCTGCATCTCTTGAGAAAGTTCAATCTTCAGAGCAGAGCCCAGTGATTTGATAGTGAGGCAGTTTAATTAAGGCACATATTTAAATCGAAGTCACTTCTATTTGGACTATAAACATAAACGTACTCATTTCCAATATAATCTGTCCTTGATATTTTTCTCAAAGAAAGAATTAACATGCAAAGGTTGTTATGGCTTCTTACATGACCTTTTAGAAAATTTAGAATCAAATATTTAGTAACAGGTTGAATGTAACAAAATCTGACAGCTGTAAAGATATAGTATTTTTTTGGCTCTTCACCAAACTCCCAAACATTGTCTATATCCTTCGAGTTTCTGACTGGCTGTCATCCAAAGAAAATTCAAAATTCTGATCAGCAGCACTTTAAAAAATAAAGAAAGAAGATATATTGTGAATATCCTGACAATTCTCTGCTCTATACACTATCCTAATAGAAGTGCAGTGAAGTGTACCTATGTTTCCTTCAAAAATCCAATCCAATATGAAACAGAGCTCTATTTTTTCTTAATTTCCTGCAGATAATTGGATGTTAGCTGTAAATACAGGTACACTTCACTACACTTCACCTCACTTTATACTTAAGTAAATTAGACTCAGTGACTTGACTGTGCAGGAAATTGCAAATAAAATAATGGTAGTTAAAGAAGAACTGAATTGTGAAAGCTGTGGCCAAAAAAGGCAGGCAGAGGGCAAAGTCAGTGGTCTCTTTGCAGTGTATCTTTCCCAATTACTAACTTACTAGGCCTTGTTCTGCGCGGTATCTCTGTGTGGAGGCTTCCTTCTTTTAGAGCTTTTGTGTCCTTATATCAGAGCCTCTAGCAAAATCAATAGATAGCCTCCTAGTGATGACATCAAATCTCACTTCAAAACTCATGAAACTAGCATTCAGAGGCAGCAATGCCTTAATGTCACACTGCATATACTGCATAAGCTATGAGACTATAGGCATAATCACAAGAGCCTAAGCACACTTGCATATCATAAAGCCAACAGCTATTTTTAGGAAGTAATTACATACAAAATTTAGATAACCTAGACAGAATTAGCATTTTTAAATTATCTGTATAACATAACTAATCTTTTCTTTTTAAGTTCAATTCCACCTTAAAAGGTCTTTAGTCATGACTGTAATGATAAATTCTAAAATACTACATCACTTCTTGACATTCATTTGGTGATAGCTAGCAATGAGGTGGGCAGAGACACAAGCACGCTGAGAGCCATGGCCCGTTTTAAAGCTCTGATGTTCGTTTACCAGTACCTTGATGTAAGTGTATCAAAAATAAACCTTTTTTATATACTGTATGGGCTTCACTATATCCTGCTTTATTCTTCATTTGTGATGTTATCCATATGATTGGGAGGAAACTCTTCTGGGTTTACCTGGCTGCTGGATGTCCTGGCCACCTGGATGCATGTGAGCAGTGGTTGATGCAAGTTAGTTTTTTTGAGCCATACGATAACATCAGGCCAGTGAGTGGAGAGTGAAGCTGGAACCATTTCATATTGGCTATACATGCTTGCTTTACATTAATTTTTGGTAAGGATATTGGATTGACACTGTGTGTCAATCCAATGTGGTGTGCGGTGTGGTGTGCCTGTCCTTATGCACTGACGTTGGTGAAAGGATTTCATCTCTCCCTCCAGTCAAAGACTGTTGTGGAGTTTTATATATTTTTATTTGCTTATCAACACATTGTGCTGGCTACTTAGATTATTAGTACTGTTTAGTAGCATGGATATTCACTTGCTTTTTATTATCACCATTTTTTAAAGTTGAACAATGGGGGGCTTGTCCAATTTCTGGCTTATAAGCAGCTCCTCTCCTTAGCTCCATGATCATTGCGAGATCCTGTGCTAGATCCCGCTCAGCCATCATTTTTTTGCCTGCCTGGGTTTTTCTTACTACCTTTTGTGATCCTCCCTGCCCAGCCAGAGCTGGTGAAGATTGGCAAGGAGCACCCAAAACCCCTGGAGAGACACCTCACTTGCCGCCAGCCAAAATGTCAGACAGAACACACAGTCAGATGGGCTTTCTCGGAGTGGAGAACCTTGTCCAGGGTGGGGGGTGGTTCAGAGTGGTTGGGAGAAAAAAGTTGGGGGATCTGGAAGGCTGGCTGCACTGGAACAACCTACGCTTCTTAGGATGGAAACCCAGAGGAATTTTTAACAGAATTGCTGAAGTGATTCATAGTAACTGATATTAATCTTGCCACTGTTCGCCGTTTAATGTGCACATAAAATCACTCTTGGACAACCCCCTCCAACAAAGCCCTTCTAGACCCTTGCTTGCCGTGATCCTTTACTTCAAAGATTAAGAATCTATCCTTAGGCAAACCAAGAATATGCACTGACGAAACCAAGAATATGCCAGACTTAACATATGACAACAACATCATCACTATTTTCCCAGATGTTTTAGCTACCACACAAAGGAAAAGTGTAAAGCAATGCCTAAGGGATACAAATATTCCCAAATATTCCCTATAACATCTATGCAGCTTGGCTATGAGTAGTGAATAATGGCAAGACACAATTTTTCTCTTCACCAGAAGTGGCTGATCATTGCTAAACTCTCGTGGAAGAGAGTGATATCATTGCATTTTTCCTTGTTCCGCAGAAATACTTCAATACTCAATACTTCATCAGGAGGCTCCAGGACACTCTGTTCTTTGTTTCTAAACTGAATTTTTGTTTACATTATGCAAATTTTCTAAGGTCACTTATCTGAAAATAGTGGGGGCTGACCTTTTTTCTAGAGAAACCATAGAACGGTTAGCTGCCTTGCTGATATTAAGCTACCTGTGCGCTGGTTTCTTTGAGTTCCTGTGTTTTCAGAAAAAAAACATCCCAAATAATTTTCTGGGTTAAAGTTCTTAGTGAGTTTGGGACTACAAGCTGAAAACACTTCTGATATCGCGGAAAATGGCGCCCATGGCTTGTGTGTCAAGCCTCGTTTTGATGTACAGGGCGACCACAATGAAGAAGGTACATAATTTACTTTACTTTAAATTGATCATATCCGCAATACTCCCCATAAAAACGTAACTGTGTAAAAGGGTAAAAACTCTCTAGAATGGAGTGGGGGCAAGAAATATCAACATCCAAAATCATATTGTGCAAATATGACAACGGACTCCCAAAAATTGGCGTCAAAATCGGAAGTGACACAACTCCCGCCTCTAGAGCGGAGAGACTGAGGAATGGAGCGCTCCGCTATCCAAGCCTCAATATGAAACCGGAAGCGCCGTGTCTCCAACCTCTATTGAGGTATTAACTGAGCCAATGGGCAGCGCTGCTGTTCAAGCCTCGTTTAGAACAGATGTCAGCAATGGAGAGCCGAATCCTTGCAAACAGCTTAATGTGAACAATAATATGTGAACAGAAGGAAATGTCAAACGGACTACTCCCGTTCTATAAACAAGCCTTCAATCACATATTAGAGGACATCACCTAGGTACTTATATCAAAGTGCTTGACATTGTATAAAATTATTAAATTAAATGGTTTGTATCTAGAAATGGAGAAAACAGGTGAATAATTAATAAATAATAGTATTAGATCGCTCTTGCTAGTACAAGGTAAATAATATATAAAATTGAAATTAAATATAAAATATAAATGATCTCACTGACCAAACTGCTGTAGCAGAAAACTCTCCCCTGCAAGTATCTCCATGTAACAACAATTATGGTAAATGGAAGTAAATAATAAATAACAAAAATTACGAAAATTATGTTATATAAAATGCAGGAAACCATTTATATGTAAATAAAAAGGTCATATTTGTATTCGTTATGGACTGATGGAGAAAACGGGAAACACACTAGAACAATCATATCTAAACACAGGCAATTTCTAAATAATGGCCTGTTTCGTATATTATGAATCTACCTCCAAAGTAGGCAGACAAAGTAAGGATCAAGCTTTATTAAGGAAGGAATTAATGTCCCATTCTACATTTAAGCCCCATGGCTGATAAGTTTGTAACTCAAAAATTCAAAATGTTTCAAGTTGTGACACGCCCCGTGTCATAGCTCCACCCCTCCATGGTAGGATGTAACTGTCGATCACCAAAAAGCTGGTACCCTCAGGGTTACAATCGTGACATTCCCTGTAGTGTCTAGGGACCATAAGTTTGACATACCCACTTTTAATTTTGGCCAGATGTTCTCCAACTCTGATAGAAAAGGTACGAGTAGTGAATCCATGTATTGTTTCCCACAGGGACAGGTAATTAAATAAACAACATATCGAGAGGAGCAGGTGTGGAATCCCTTAATCTGATATGTACGTTTTGTAATTGTGGAACAAAACTGCACACTCTTACACTTTCCTATTGAGTTTTGATGGCATACGCCACATTTCTTACAAGGGTAACAAGTACAAGTTATGAAAAAGGATGGTTGAACTGGAAGATTAATGAAGTTGGGAGCTATTTTAGTCTGAAGGGAAGGAACACCCCTAAAAGTAACTTTGGACCGTTCAGGTATTAAGGGGCATAGAAATTTATCAGTCTTCAGTATGTTCCAATGCCTATTCAAAATGTTTTGAATATCTCTGTGTTGTACTGAGTAGGAAGTAAGAACGGCCCATTTGTGAGAATTATCTCATTCTCTAGGGGGTCGTTCGAACAAGGAATGTCTATCTATTGTGAGAACTTCTTGGTACTGGGACTGCACAGATGTTGGGTCATACCCCTTGTCAAGAAATTTATTCAAAAGGACCAAAGCCTGTTTCTTAAAAACGTTGACATCCGTGCAATTCCTGCGAAGTCTCAAAAATTGGCTTTTAGGGACCGCTTTAAGCCATGAGTGATAGTGGCAACTATCAATGGGTATGAAGCCATTTCTGTCGGTGGGCTTAAAGAATGTTTGGAATTCCCTACCAGAATTGATCTTGATCTCTAAACCTAAAAATGTACACTGGTGGAACTCCATTCGTAAGTTAAAGAAATCCAGCGGTCGTTGGAATTCAAGATGGAAAAGAAATCTTTCAAAGATTCTGAATTACCATCCCATAGGAGGAGGATGTCGTCTATATACCTGGCCCATAGGACCAGGGAGGAACCTCCCTCTTGATATATGACATCCTCCTCCCATTTGGCCATAAACAGATTGGCGAGGCTGGGGGTAAATTTTGCCCCCATAGCCACGCATTTCTGCTGGATGTAAAATTTCTGGTCGAACCAGAAGTAGTTGTGGCTGGTCGCAAACTCCAACAACTGCATTATATACTGACTCTGGTTACGTATAATGGAAACATATTTTTCCAAAAAATATTGTACTGCCTGTATCCCCAAAGAATGGGGGATACAAGTGTACAACGAAGCAACATCTGCCGTGGCCAACAGATAGTTGTTTTTTATATTAATTTTTTCCAATGGTGTGACTGGTGTCCCTCAAATACGAAGGAACTCTCCTAACTAGTGGCTTGATGTAACCGAGTCTATGCCGCTGATTGTAGGGCGGCCTGGAGGATCGATGGGATCTTTATGCACTTTAGGGAGGAAGTACATGGTAGGGATCCTAGGTGCCAATGGTACCAGATAAGATTGTTCTTTTTTGTTCAAAATGTTCATATCGAAACCTACTTGCACTAATTCTGCCAATTTATTCTTAAAATGATTGGTAGTGTTATACGATAATTCTTTATATGTCTCCGCGTCTCCAAGAATCCTAAACATTCCTTGTACGTAATCGCTCCTATACAACACTACAATGCCACCACCCTTGTCGGCGGGGCGTATAACAATATCCTTATTTTCAAGTTTTTTCAAGTGATTTCAGGCCAGTGATTTCAATCAAGTGATTTCAGGCCAGTCTGGAAGGAACGCTGTACATATGTTTTTTTTTACA
This sequence comes from Lithobates sylvaticus, assembly GCA_028564925.1. Classification (NCBI taxonomy): domain Eukaryota; kingdom Metazoa; phylum Chordata; class Amphibia; order Anura; family Ranidae; genus Lithobates; species Lithobates sylvaticus. The sequence goes on from CM053029.1 coordinate 285,553,864, forward strand.
GGTAATAGTGACAAATCATTTAGAACAAGATCTCTAAATATTTTTAGGGGCGGGGCCACTGGGACTGGAGGACTAAACAATGACGGATTGGACAGTCCAGAATGGACAGTCCCTGAGGTCGCAGCTCTCTCAGATCTCTTGCATGGATTAGAGGCAAGATATCTTTGTATAAATGAAAGTATGGAATTTGTCTAATCTTTTTGGAGGGGCATACTTCAGGCCCTTGTCCAAAATATATAATCCATCCCTGGTAAGTATCTTTGAGCTTAAATTGAATACCCCTTGACCGACTACACTCTTCTCCTTTTTCCTCTGAACACTCCTACCCCCTCTGAGACCTCCTTTGTGTCTGGAGCCCTTTTTCGTCCTTGTGTGCCCTGCTGAAAAACCTTGTTAGCATATGATTGATAATCATACTGATTTGGCTCATATGCCGGTGGTTCAAATTCATCGGCTATATAATGACGATACTCGTCATTGTAAGTATCTCGCAAAGGTCCAAATTTATTATATGTGGCAGGATATGTACGGGTGGACGGACATCTTTGCATGTTTCGAGGCACTGGATATTCATTCCACTGATGAGATGAATTGTATTGGGGATGATATCCATAAACATTATGGGGGTAAGGTCTAGAGTTACAATGATTTCCTGTGAAATTGCCTCTACCTCCTCTTTTAATTTGGTTGTTACCCCCCTTTTCTGGGGTTGGGCTGTATTATTGCCTCCACCCCTCTGTGTTTGTACCAAAGTACGTACACTTAGATCTCCATTTCTAAGATGTGATGTAGGGGTACCTCTAGTCGGGCCTCTTCCACCATTAGGGGTCTGTGTGGGTCTCATGGGGGCTGAATTAGGTTGGACGGCACTGATAGTATTAATGGTGCTTGCTTCTGATTCCATAGGGATCTCAGACAAAGAGTTAGGTGACAAACTTTTGCCAGCCAAAAACTGACCCAGATTTGTAATCTCCCAAAACTCTTGAGTATTTTTTTTTTTTTTAGTTTTTTGTTTTTTTGATCTCTATCTTCCTTCTCTAGATGTGTTTGAAGACCACCAGAGAGTGAATTGTATTCATTCGAATTTTTGAAAGTTAGACGTTTGTCTTTAATTTCCTTGATTTCTCAGTCTAGTATTTGAAGTCGATTCTTCTTTCTAGTGACAAGGAAGTCAAGGAACTTAGTACCTGCCTCGTTAAAATACTTGAACCAGGAGTCTAGATCAGGGTCACCTTGTTGGGGGTGTACTTCCCATCTAAGACTCCTGGGCACCATGGACACAATATATACCATATTAGGGAAACAAAGAAATAGAAGGCAAAATAACTGCGTTTACAAAATGGGGGTGTCCCAGTTGTCCCATTTTTTATCAAAGAGATGCATTATATCATACAGTTTATGATGAATACGTTCAGATAACCTGATCTTCTCCCTCCTGGCCAACACCTGAGACCATGAGACAGAGGAGGAGCCAGTTAAAAGCAGTTACCCAGTAAATGGATACAAAGAGAGCATATATACATTTTTGACAAGGGGAGGGAATGTCGGGTATGAAGGTGAAAAAGAGACATAATTGCATTGTTAAAGTAACGGGGCGACCTGCTATTAAGGTCGTTTTTGTAGCTGCACTTTGCCAAATTGACTGAAGGTGCTTGCAGCTCCAAAAAATATGGATAAATGTGCCAGGGTCAGGGCAGCCACAAAAATAAGAGGGAGAGATTGTTGGGTAAATAGTATGGAGCTTAATTTGTGTCATATACCACTTTGTATGTAGTTTTATCGCTGTTTCCCTAAAGGAGATATATCTAGTGTTTTTAAACATATTGTTGAGCCTCTCCTCCCACTCAATAGGCATGATTGTGAGACCAGATTCTGCTTCCCATTTAATCATTGGTTTGATTTTCTCTGTGAGAGAATTTTCATTTAAATAGCTGTAGATAAGTGATATTATACCTTTGTCCCTGGGCATGGATTCACTGTTCTGCCCATCAGATGTATATATTCTGATTATCTGCATTTGTGTTGTTTAACCACTTCAGCCCCGGACCAATTGGCAGCCAAAGGACCAGGCCCCTTTTTGCGATTCGGCACTGCGTCTCTTTTACTGACAATTGCGCGGTCGTGCGATGTGGCTCTCAAACAAAATTGGCGTCCTTTTTTTCCCACAAATAGAGCTTTCCTTTGGTGGTATTTGATGGGGTTTTTATTTTTTGCGCTATAAACAAAAATAGAGCGACAATTTTGAAAACAATGCAATATTTTTCCTTTTTGCTATAATAAATATCTCCAAAAAATATATAAAAAAAACATTTTTTTTCCTCAGTTTAGGCCGATACGTATTCTTCTACATTTTTTTGGTAACAAAAAATCGCAATTAGCGATTATTGATTGGTTTGCGCAAAAGTTATAGCGTTTACAAAATAGGGGATGGTTTTATAGCATTTTTATTAATATTTTTTTTTACTAGTAATGGCGGCGATCAGCGATTTTTATTGCGACTGCGACATTATGGCGGACACATCGGACATTTTTGACACATTTTTGGGACCATTGTCATTTATACAGCAATTAATGCTATTTAAATGTATCGATTCCTGTATAAATGACAGTGGTAGTGAAACCACTAGGGGGAGGGGAGGGGTTATGGGCTGTGACGTGTGTGTGTTTTTTTACATTAGGGGGCGGGGCTGACGTCTGACTTCATTGATCGGCTTTCCCGATGACCGGGAACAGCCGATCAATGACAGGCAGAGTAGGAAGCGCGGGGAGAGGTTTGTTTACACAGACCTCTCCCCATTCTTCAGCTCTGTCACCCGATCGCGGGACACCAGTGACGATCGGGTCCGCTGATCCCGCGGCCGGGGTCACAGAGCTTCCGACCGGGTCGCCGCTGGTAGCGAGCGCGCGACCCACGGGCAGGCAATTAAAGGGCCACGTACAGGTACGTAATTTTGCCTGCCTGTGCCATTCTGCCGCAGTATATCTGCGTGAGGCGGTCGGGAAGCCGTTAAAATGACATTTAATGTTGTAATTTCCTATGGGAATCATTTGCAGAGCATAGGCGCCATCTAGCGTCCCTTTTTGGTATTGTTTCTATTGTTCACTTGTTATTATTACATTTATAACCCAGGAAGTATTTAGAAGGCAAAGTATTCTGGATAAAGTCTCACAGGAAGAGACATGCTTTTCAAGACACTGCAAGAGGCAGGATATGTCTTGTTTCAATCTCTTACCATCATCCCAAAAGTAAGTTTTAACTGTCTCATATTGTACTGTGTATATTTGTCTCTGAAATGTATGCTAAATTTATGGGATATTGTACTTATTAAGGTTTACTCTTGTTATTTGTAGTTTCACCTAGCTTGTTCCAATAAACTGTGATAAAAGAAATATGATATCATGTTTATGGGATAAGAATGGTTTAGCTGAATGTCCTTGAGTAAGGATGAGCCCAGTGTTCGATTCGAACCCATGTTCGAATCGAGCACCGGGTGTTCGCTCGCTTGGCGAGCCCAGAACTATTGGGGCCGCTCGCATCAAATTCGTGTGATGCGAGCGGCCCCGCAATGCATTGCGGCCCGCGCAGTGCAATGCTGGCTGATGATTGGCCAAGCATGCACTGTGACCCCGCATGCTTGGCCAATCACAGCGCCGGCAGCGAGGAGAGCCATAATTGTCTACAGGCAGGATGCCTGTAGCCAATTATAGCTCAGGGGCTTTAGTACACGCCCCACGATATAAGAGGCCGCCGCGCCGGCGGCCTCGCATATTATGTTTCAGTCAGTGTCAGCGTGTCATTGTGCTGCTGACTGCTGACAACAATATGTGCTCTATTTCTGGGGATATGTGTGTGCATGCTGTTAGAACAGCATTGCAGTATCACATCTGGGGGGTGTCTATAGGTGGCCTGTGAAGGGGGCAGGTTTCCTGTGCTTAGAACTTTCCCTGCAAAAAAGTGTCATTTTTGCAGGAAAAAAGCTATTTAAAATCACTCGCGGCTAATGAATTGATGGCTCCTGTAACACAGAGAACTGTCATTCATTAATAAAAAACAAAAAAAAAAGCGTAGGGGTCCCCCCAAATTCAATAACCAGGCCATTCAGGCCTGGGATGGATATTAAGGGGGACCCCAGCAAAAAAAAAAAAAAAAATGGCGTAGGGTCCCCCTCAAAATCCATACCAGACCCTTGAGGTCTGGTATGGATTTTAAGGGGAACCCTAGCCAAAAAAAATGGCGTGGGGTCCCCCTCAAAATCCATACCAGACCCTTATCCGAGCACGCAACCTGGCAGGCCGCAGGAAAAGAGGGGGGGACAAGAGCGGCCCCCCCTCTCGCCTGAACCGTACCAGGCCACATGCCCTCAACATTGGGAGGATGCTTTGGGGGTCTAAGACCCCTAAAGCACCTTGTCCCCATGTTGATGAGGACAAGGGCCTCTTCCCCACAACCGTGCCCGGTGGTTGTGGGGGTCTGCGGGCGGGGGGCTTATCGGAATCTGGAAGCCCCCTTTAACAAGGGGACCCCCAGATCCCCGCCCCCCCCCCGGTGTGAAATGTTAAGGGGGTACAAAAGTACCCCTACCATTTCACCAAAAAAGTGGCAAAAATGGTAAAAATGACAGGAGACAGTCTTTGACAATTCCTTTATTAAAATCTTCTTTCTTCTTTCTTCATCCTTCGGTTTCTTCATCTTCTCCTTCCTTCATCTTCTTCCATCTTCTTCTTCCATTTTCTTCTTCCTCCGATCCGCTTCTTCTTGCGCTGGTCTTCTCGTCCTTCTCGTCCGGCATCTTCTTCCGTCGGCGTCGGTGTCTTCTTGGGCCGCTCCGCGCAATGGGAGGCTCCCGCTGTGTGAGGCTCCGCTCCGTCTGACAGGTCTTTTATAATGGAGGGCACCTGGTGACCCCGCCCCCTCTGACGCACAGAGACGTCATGGGGAATTCCATGATGGCTTTCCCCATGATGTCAGAGGGGGGCGGGGTCACCAGGTGCCCTCCGTTTTAAAAGACCTGTCAGATGGAGCGGAGCCTCACACAGCGGGAGCCTCCCATTGCGCGGAGCGGCCCAAGAAGACACCGACGCCGACGGAAGAAGATGCCGGACGAGAAGGACGAGAAGACCAGCGCAAGAAGAAGCGGATCGGAGGAAGAAGAAAATGGAAGAAGAAGATGGAAGAAGATGAAGGAAGGAGAAGATGAAGAACCGAAGGATGAAGAAAGAAGAAAGAAGATTTTAATAAAGGAATTGTCAAAGACTGTCTCCTGTCATTTTTACCATTTTTGCCACTTTTTTTGGTGAAATGGTAGGGGTACTTTTGTACCCCCTTACCATTTCACACAGGGGGGGGGGGGCGGGATCTGGGGGTCCCCTTGTTAAAGGGGGCTTCCAGATTCCGATAAGCCCCCCGCCCGCAGACCCCCACAACCACCGGGCACGGTTGTGGGGAAGAGGCCCTTGTCCTCATCAACATGGGAACAAGGTGCTTTAGGGGTCTTAGACCCCCAAAGCATCCTCCCAATGTTGAGGGCATGTGGCCTGGTACAGTTCAGGCGAGAGGGGGGGGCCGCTCTCGTCCCCCCCTCTTTTCCTGCGGCCTGCCAGGTTGCGTGCTCGGATAAGGGTCTGGTATGGATTTTGAGGGGGACCCCACGCCAGTTTTTTTGGCTAGGGTTCCCCTTAAAATCCATACCAGACCTCAAGGGTCTGGTATGGATTTTGAGGGGGACCCTACGCCATTTTTTTTTTTTTTTTTGGCTGGGATCCCCCTTAATATCCATCCCAGACCTGAAGGGCCTGGTTATTGAATTTGGGGGGACCCCTACGCTTTTTTTTTTTCATTTTTTTTATTTTTTTATCAATGACTTTTTTTTATGAATGAGTTTCAATGAATCACTGTTCTCTGTGTTACGGGAGCCGTGAATTAACATTAGCCGCGAGTGATTTTAAATAGCTTTTTTACTTTCAAAAATGACACTTTGCGCAGAGACAGTTCTAAACACGGGAAACATGCGCCCCTTCACAGGCATACTATAGACACCCCCCAGGTACGAAATTTAAAGGAATATTACACTTTTATTGTTTCAATTTAAGCATTATTAAAATCACTGCTCCTGAAAAAACGGCCGTTTTAAAAAAAAAATTTTGCATTGATACATGTACCCTGGGGCAGGACCCAGGTCCCCAAACACTTTTTATGACATTAACATGCATATTAGCCTTTAAAATGAGCACTTTTAATTTCGAACGTTCGCATCCATTATAACTAATAGGGTTCTAAAGCTCGCACGGACTTTAGGTCCGTTCGTGGGTTCTGGTGCGAGCCGAACGGGGGGGGGTGTTCGGCTCATCCCTATCCTTGAGACAGAACATTCACAGATATGTTCGAATTGTGGGCATTGCAGATGGGATGTTAGTGTACATCTGCTACGAAAAAAAGTTCTGAGTTTAAATAGATCTAAACAGTAAGAGTAAGGAGGGTAAGTTATATTCTGTCTGGAGTTGTGAGAAGACTTTAAAACGAGAGTATGATTTAAAAGATTTAAATGTTATTAAACCAGAAGCGCACCAATTGTTAAAACAATCTCTTTCTTAAAAAAAGACTGGGGTAAAGTCAGGATCCCCTAAAAAGGAAAAGAGGGGTGCAATCAGAGAAAGCAATTTAAATTTCATTCCATATAGAGACCAAAGGTGGAGCATATGAGCAATAATTCTGTTGAGAGGCAGTACAGAGTTTACCTGTATGGATCCGGACCATAATAGGCCTGGTAGATAGTATGGAAAAACTAAGTGTGTTTTAAAGGACAGCCATGGGATGTCCCCGAAGTGAATCTCGCTGCCAGGTAATATAGCCAAAAATTTGGTAGGCCCAGGTCTCCAAGACATTGGGGTCTATATAAAACCGACCTATGGATTCTTGGTTTCCTAGATTGTCATATAAAATTATTTATGTCCCTCTGTAGAGAATCAATGAAGGATTTAGATACATATATAGGGAGGGCCCTAAAAAAATGTTTTACTTTAGGCAGTATTGTCATTTTTATAGGGGTGACTCTGCCTAAGAAAGAAATGTGGTAATTAGACCATCATTTCAATAAGGTTCTGATATGGGAAAATATCAGGAGATAATTATTGTAAAAAAGGGCTTGGAATGTAGGGGTGAGTTGTATCTCAAGGTAACGGAAGGAGTGAGTTCACCGGGTAAAATTGTGTAGCAAGGAGGCCGTGAGTTCCCCTGAAAGGTTAATTGGCATAGCAGAACATTTGGTCAGGTTAAAGCCTAATCCTGATATAGTTTGAAAGGAATCGAATAGGGACGTCAAATTGGGTAGTGCGATTAGAGGATTTGTTAAAAATAATAGAACATCGTCAGCATATAAACTTAGTTTGAATTCGCCTGGGCCCTTGCTGTAACCTTTAATATTAATGTCTTTTTAATTTTTTTTTATAAACGTTTTTATTAAGGTTGTAAATAACATAACAAGGATAAATGAGAGCGGACACAGCTGTAAAATGCAATTGACAACAAAACAATAACAATTTTAAGGTATGGTTCAGCAAACCAACAGTAGTAAACAGTGTCAACCTGTGCAGAGTATAAAGTACATAGGTTAGTTGCTATAGGTACATTTAGGTTTGAGTATTATTTTATCAGCAAAGAGGTACTCACCGAGGCCAAGATGCAGAGAGTGGTGGCTTTTGCGACTCAGCGCACACCACCCCTGGAGGTGATACAGGGAGTGGGTTGCACCAAGAGGCACAAGCCTCCAGCGGGACACCTGGCTTGTGTGAAGGTCTGGAAGATGGCTCGTGCAGGATGGACTGGACAAGAAGGTAAGTAGCAAGCAGGTCTGTAAAACAGGTAAGGAAAGTCCAGAAACAGGCCGAGGGTCAAACACAGGTAATCAGTCCGGGGGCCAGCAAGGCTAAGTGCTAAAGGCAGAAGATAATCCAGAGGCAGGCAGAGGGTCAAACACAGGTAATCAGTCCAGGAACCAGCAAGGCTAAGTGCTGAAGGCAGAAGGTAATCCAGAGGCAGGCTGAGGCTCAAACACAGGAGAGAGCAGGAAGTTAGTAAAACAAGTCAGGGGTCAGGTCAGGAGAGATTCAGCATAGTCTTCAAACAATCTGGGTCACAACAGGAAATGGCAAACAGGAACAGGAAATGGTAAACAGGAACAGGAAGCAGAGGAACACAGGTGAGCTGAGACAAACCAGTAACTTGCCTGTCTGCCAAGGCTCCTTTTATAGGCTGGTCAGGGGATTCACATTATGCGTGCACTTGTGCGCGCTGCTGAGTAGGGCCGCGAATGTGCGTGCGCCGGAGCGCCATTCCATGGCGAATTTGTGTGGCCTGCACGCAGGGAGCTGGTGTGATTAATCCAAGTTACTTCCCTGATATATTTCCTGTCTAGTAAAGTTAAGTATAAATAGCTTGTATTGGGGTAGATCAAGCAATTTCGGTATACACGTAGCTAGTCGAAGGTACTAAAGTATGGGTAGAGGAAAATGGTATGAGAGTGTTCATAACCATGGTTGGTAGGGGGTAATAGTATTGTGATGGAAGTATATGGTGTAGGTAGGAGGAGAAGGATTCATCATCAGCTTTTATTAATGTAGAAAGGGGTATACAGGGAGGGTTGGACTTAGCTTATGTTCTTTAGGTAGTGGTTCACAGTCGTGTCACCACAGCTCCAACTAGTAAATCAGGTAAGGATTTTAGAATATTCGTCAGTTGTTTGGAAGTGTAACCAGCACGACCATGTTTGAGTATATTTGAAAGGGGTATCTTTTGCCTGGTGGATTAATTCTTCCATTTCTGCGGTTCTGATAATACTTTGGAACCAGTCTTTCAAGGAGGGTGGTTCCGAGGATTTCCATTTGGCAGGAACACACATATTTGCCGCCATGAGCACATGCATGGGTAAAGATCGAAGGTAGGAGCGTTTAGGTGAGGTTGAAAGGTGTAGTAAAAGTTGCGCTTGGGAGTATTCTAGGTTGTGGGTGGTAATTCGTTGGGTGAGTTTATGTACCTCTGTCCAGTATGGCTGGATTTTGGGGCAGGACCACCAAATGTGTAACAATGATCCAGTATCTTTTTCACATCTCCAACAGAGTGGGAAGGTTGTTGGGTAGATGCGATGTAATATTATGGGTGTTCTATACCACCTTTGATAGTAATTTAAAAGAATTTTCTTGGGCAGAGACGTTTAGAGAACCTTTGTGGACAATAGTGTAAATGTTCTCCCAATCTCTGTCAGACAGGTTAATGGAGAGATCCTTTTGCCAATGATTGTTGGCCAAGTTATCTGTAAAATGTTGGCTTGGAAATAGTAGGTTGTTTGTGAATGATATAAGGTGTCTCTGGGGTTCTTTTTTAATACACATTTATTCAAAAGGAGACAGTTGTCTCGACCATTCCGTAGTCTTAGCAGTGGTAATGAGAAAATTTCTAATTTGAACATATGTCGAAAATGGGAGTTTGTCAGCAGGTAGTTTTGTCGTTAGGTTGGAATACGAAAGTAGGTGGTTGTTTTCAAAGAAGTGCTCGGCTGTAACATTGGTGTGTGGCCAAAGTTTTGCTAGGAAGGAAGAGTGCTTTCCTGGTGTAAAGGCTGGGTTCAGTCTGAGTGGAGTCATAGGTCCTATATGTTAGGAGATTTGGTATTTGGAACAAGTATGTCGAAAAGTGTGGAGAGTCTGGGAAATTATAGGATGGGATGAATACATGGGTGGGACGTGGTGTGGATGTAGCCATGGGGTTTGGGACACTGGAATAGAAGCTATAGAGTGGGTGTGGATTAGGGATGAGCCGAACACCCCCCAGTTCGGTTCGCACCAGAACCTGCGGACGGACCAAAAATTTGCACGAACGTTAGAACCCTGTTAATTACAATGGATGAGAACGTTTGAAATCTAAAGTGCTAATTATAACGGTTAATATGCATGTTATTGTCCTAAAAAGGGTTTGGGGACCCGGGTTCTGCCTCAGGGGACATGTATCAATGCAAAAAGAAGTTTTAAAAATGGCCGTTTTTTCTGAAGCAGTCATTTTAATGATGCATAAAGTGAAAAAAAAAGTGAAATATTCCTTTAAATATCGTACCTGGGGGGTGTCTTAAGTATGCCTGTGAAGTGGCATGTGTTTTCCGTGTGTAGAACTGTTCCTGCACAAAATGACATTTGTACATCTGCTTGCGGCTTTAATGTAATGTCTTGTCCTGGCAATATGGATGAAAATCTTTGAGAAACATGGCATGGCTACCCCATGACCCCCCAACCCCCACCCCAGCCCATTACCAGCCCCTTTGGGTCTTGTATGGATATTAAGTGGAACCCTGCACCCAAAATAAAACCCTATACCTAAAACCCTATATACTCTGAACAGCAAGACAAACAGGACAGGGACTGTAGGTTTGCTCTTAAGTAGAATCTGTTTGTAATTTGTAACAGGTACATATTTAAGTGTAGCTGCAGCCAAAAAATCTATTTTTAAGCTTTTTGGAGAACAAGGGTTATCAGCACCCCTGTAACATTTGTTTTGCTGTCTGTGCACCTGTTAAGAACATTTCACCTCACTTTCCGTCCCAATAACAAATGTTTTTGGAAAAGTGGGGTTTTAATTGAAACAAGGATTGGTGATAAAGCATCAGTAGAGAGGAGATACCTTTTTCCCAAATTAAATCTAACAGGATAGAATTTCCCTTCCTAGGGGTAGATTTCCTCTCACTTCCTGTTTTCTCCTTCCGTTTGCAAGTAGGAGTTGTTTGTAAGTTGGATGTTTGAAAGTAGGGGCCTGCCGTATATACTCTGCATAAATTTGCCCCTTAGATGTTGCCACAACACTTCAAGCCCTCACAGTTACTCTTGGTGGGCGCTGGAACGCACTGCTGTGAACTATTATTTTAGGAATTGTAATTACATGCCATTGTTGAACAGTGGTAGGAAAAATTGGGCCTTTGGTGGTGGTGCTGGTGCTACAACACTATAAGCCCTCACAGTTACTCTTGGTGGGTGGAGGAATGGGCCCTGCTGTGAATTATTAGATCAAGAATTGTAATTGCATGCCCCTGTTGAACAGGGGCAGAAAAATTGGGCCTTTGGTGGTGGTGGTGGTGGATGGTGTTGCCACAGCACTGTAAGCCCTTAAAGTTAATCTTGGTGGGCGCAGGAATGGGCCCTGCTGTGAATTATTAGATCAAGATTTGTAATTACACGCCCCTGTTAAACAGGGGCTGAAAAATTGGGCCTTAGGCACTGGTGCTGGTGCTGCAACACTGCAACCCCTCACAGATACTGTACTTGGAGTGCAGGAATGAGCCCTGCTGCAAAGCATTGCATAAAAAAATGTATATACACGCCCCTGTTAAACAGGGGCTGAAAAATTGGGCCTTAGCCACTAGTAGTGGCACCCAGAAACAAAAATGTTCTTCCAAGCTATCATTGGTATCATTGAGGAGGAAGAGGACAGTCACTCAGCATCAGCATAGGCAGTCTTGAAGGAATGTGATATTTCAAAATAAATGATTCTGTTACATTAGCTTCAGGTGCCTGGTAGCTGGTGGTGATCCAAGACTGATTCATCTTTATGAAAGTCAGTCGATCAACCAAGTCGGTGGACAGGGGCACCCTGTGATCGGTGACAGCCTCCAGCAGCACTGAATGTGCGCTCCGAAAGAACGCTGGATGCAGGACAGGCCAGTAGCTCAATTGCATACTTGCAAGCTCTGTCCAGTGATCCATCCTCAAGACCCAGTAAGCTAGAGGATTTTCGGTGGGAAAGGTGTCCAAGTCTGACCTTGCCCCTAGGTATTCCTGCACCATGTATATCGGACACTGGTGATGGTTGCTTGAACCGATCATACCTTGGGGCTGCAGACTAAAAAATTGTCTGAACGCATCGGTCAGATGGCCCCCTTCTCCACCGCTCCTTCTGCTACTGACCGAAGCCTCAGCAACTCGTTGTCCACCCCAAAGCACCCTCCCAATGTTGAGGGCATGTGGCCTGGTACGTTTCAGGAGGGAGGGAGGGCACTCTTGTCCCCCCCTCTTTTCCTGCGGCCTGCCAAGTTGCGTGCTCGGATGAGGGTCTGGTATGGATTTTGAGGGGGACCCCACACCATTTTTTTTTTTGGCCGGGGTTCCCCTTGAAATCCATCCCAGACCTGAAGGGTCTGGTATGGATATTTAGGAGGACCCCTACGTAATTTTTTTTTTAATTTGAAGCGGGGTTCCCCTTAATATCCATAGCAGACCTGAAGGGCCTGGTAATTGAATTTGGGGGAACCCCCACGCTTTTTTTTTTTTATATCAATGACTTTTTTTTTTATCAATAACTTTCAATGAATGACTGTTCTCTGTGTTACGGGAGCCGGCAATTCATTAGCCGCGAGTGATTTTAAATAGCTTTTTTTTCCTGCAAAAATGACACTTTGTGCAGGACAGTTCTAAGCACGGGAAACATGCGCCCCTTCACAGGCATACTACAGACACCCCCCAGGTACGAAATTTAAAGTAATAATATAATTTTATTGTTTCACATATTGTTTTATAATATAAAGACGCCGATACCGGGGGTAAGTGGAGAGGATCAAGTAAAATAAATTAGGGAATATATCAAAGAATCCTCACTTCCCCCCTACCTGTGGAGGCAGTAGAGAAGATGGAGGAGCAGATAACTGTAGACAAAATAAAGAAAGCAATAGAAAACCTGCCAAGAGGGAAGAGCCCAGGGCCGGATGTACTAACTAGTGTATATTATAAAAAAATATATAAATATTCTGGCCATGCCGCTATGTGAGTATTGAATGCTGCAAAGAGATTGGTACCCAGACACTGGAAACAGGTAACAGGCCCAACACTGGAAGAATGGAAAAAGGAGGTGGATGAAATACGAGAGGCAGAAAGATGGGTATATAAGATTAGAAACAAACAAGACAAATATGACATAATATGGGAAGAACTGGGAAAATACTTACAGGAGATAGAAAAAGAAATAATTTCCAAAAAATAGGACGAGATACGAAGGAAGAAAGATATAAGGCAAAGAGATAAGGGAAGAACCACAACCTGTAATCCTTATTAACTGTTATTAAAAATTATGTGGTGGAAAAGTAATGTGATAAAGATGTGATTGTATGATATAATCTGATGGCGGAGGGAGGCTCCCCCGCGACCGTAGTTTTTGATACTAGATGCTAGATCATTTTTTTTATTTTATTTTTTTTCCCTCTCTCTCTCTTCTTTCCCTCCTTTCGGTAGTCAAAGAGCACACATATAAGAAATATTGCAGTAAGGGAGAAATAGGAAGGGGATCAGGCAAAGTGACACGTAGAGCACACATAATGGAAGGTATCAAATCAAAGAAACAAATATACAAACAGTAAAACATATAAGAAGAAGGCACATTGAATAGAAGACACAATTCAAATAGTAAATAAATGCACAAAGAGCACATATAAAGGAAACCTTATTTATTAGCAGAAATTAATACATATTCACACAAACACATATGATGAAGAAATCCCAAATAGACGGCACAGTCACAAAAGGAAAGAGAGAAGGAGGGGGTGAGAGGGGAAGGGAGAGGAGGGGGGAAGAGGAGAGAGAAGGGAATATTCATATATATTTTTTTTACCTCTCTTCTCTTACCCCTAGAGGGGGAGAAGAGAGAGGAGGCACGGGAAGAGAGGCGCTGGGGGAGCCAATCTCCAGACGGATGTATATAAGAAGAGAAAAGATTTTAGTATGCCAAATATAAGTGATGAAATTATGTGTAACTTGAAAGAAAATGTTTAATAAAGATTGAATTATAAAAAAAAAACACCTCACAAGAGTTGCATATTGCTGACTTGTTTGACTGTTTCATTTTACTTTTCTTGTTATAATCTTGACAGCAGTCAGCATCTTCCTGAGGAACGTTCATTTGGTCTCTTCCAACTGTAAGTTACCTCTTCCCAGACAAGGTACTAATACACACTAACATGTCCTAACATGTCCACTGTTGTAGAATCTCATATTAGCCAATGTCAGGGGCGGACTGACCATTCGGCCACTCGGGCACTGCCCGAGGGCCCCGGGGCACTAGGGGGCCCCATCAGGGTTGCCAGCCTCAGTAAAACCAGGGACAATATGTAAAAATCTGTGTTCTTTTTACATATATTTCTGAAATGTCCCTTACTGACATCCTTTTGGTCTAAAAATCCTGAGATTATAGCTGCCTCACCTCTCCAGTACCTTCTCAGCTAATAGAAACATGTCTGTGTTTACTGTGTGTACATGTATGTGTATACTGTGTGATTGTATACTGTGTGTGTGTATACTGTGTGGCCCCATAATCTCTGATTGCCTGGGGGCCCCATAATCTCCTATTGCCCGGGGGCCCCATAATCTCCTATTGCCCGGGGGCCCCATGAGTTTTCAGTCTGCCCCTGGCCAATGTATATCATATTATTCATATTGATTTGCATATGTTTTATTGATAATATAATAATAATAATTATTATTATTATTATTATTATCATTATTATTATATAGTAGTGGTCTTATCAATATTATTAAGTAGTAAAACAATCATTATTAATCTTTATTAATGTATAAATATAGAGACAGTTGCTGAACTTTAGATGACCTCTCTGCTTCTTTCTCATACTTTTTATAAGATAGTTCACTGGGTGAAAGTTCATTACCACTAACATGTCCTTTACTATATTATCAGTGAATGCAAAAGGCCTGATCCACCTGGCTAAATGAACATCGTGTGGAAATCAGCTACATCTCTTAATTGCGATGTACTCTGCATGCAAGAAATGCACTTTTCTCAAGACGCAACCCCCCCGTGCCATCACAAACAAAACATGTATTCATGGCATGCTACTCACAGAAACAAAGGGGAGTACTGATAGCCATACGAAATACCATTTCTTTCCAACTTCATACGTGCATTAACCACTTCCCACCCGGCCATTGCACATAAACGGCCAGGTGGGCGCTCTCTCCTTCTGAGTGGACGGTCAGAAACGTCCCTCAAAAGGAGGTGGTAGGGGGGCCACAAGTCCCTGTGCAGTGGCGCGATCCTGATGCGCTCGTGTCACCCGGACATGTCGCATCTCTGATGGGCAGGATGGCTCTGTGATTGGCCCTCCTGATCACATGATGGCCGTGTCCAATCACAGCCGTCATGTGATGTAAACAGAGAGCCGGTTGCTAGGCGATCGGCTCTCCTCACACAGAAATCGTCGGTGAAGAGAGGAGAGGAGAGCGAATCAGTGCAGCCGGCTGGTGATCAGTGAGTATGAGCTGTTTTTTTTACAGCTTTTTAAAACACACATTTACAACATGTACACAATGTAAAACACACATGTCCCCGCACACATGTTCCCACATAGTAAAAACACCTGTCCCCCACAAATTTAACAGTAAAATCCCATGTCCCAATGATTATCTGCATACATATGTCTGTGATCACCTGCGCACATCTGTACATGATCATCTGCGTACATATGTCCGTGATCACACAAACCAATTATTATACACTTAACAGTATTTTTTTTACCAAAGACATGTAGCAGAATACATTTTGGCTTAAATTTATGACAAAATTTGATTTTATTGGATTTCTTATAAAATTAAAAGAAGAAAATATAGTTTTTTTTCCAAATTTCCGCTCTTTTTTCGCTTATATCACAAAAAATAAAAAACAGAGTCGTGAATAAATACCACCAAAGAAAGCTCTATTTGTGCAAACAAAATGATAAAAATGTAATTTGGGTACAGCGTAATGTCATTGAAAGTGTGACAGCGCTGAAAGCTGAAAATTGGTCTGGGAAGAAAAGGGGGCGAAAGTACCCAGTATTGACGTGGTTAATAACCCTGAAGGATGCTATGTTATCTTTGTACAATAAATAATATTCAGTACACTTTAGTCCTTCTTTAAAAAATGACTCTAAATACACCAAAAAAAAAAAACGACAAGTCCACCGGTTGCCTAGTTCCAGATCACAAGATGGACTCAACAACTGCTCCTAGGAGACATGAATCCCCACTGAACAAATTCATAACCTCCAATTATCTATTTGATGTGTGGAGGTGTTGTCACATGAGCGAACATGATTACACTTACTTGTCACCGCGCCACAACACCTACTCACGCATTGACTTCTTCCTTTCTGACAAATAGTTGCTTCAAAATGTGTCGGCCTCTGTGATTCACACTACCACCTGGTCAGATCATGGCCCTGTCAGTATCACCATAGCCGCCAAATCCTCACATCCTAACTCATACATATGTAGCACTAATAATTAAATCCTCCAAACGCCTTGCTATCCAGCCTCCCTTAAACAGCTAGAATCATTTTTTTTTCCATTAACTCAGAACCAGTATCTGACCCGATGGTGGTGTGGAATACCCACAAAGCCATTAATAGGCATGTATTTATCCAATTGGGAGCTAGAGCACAGAAAAAAAGGACACATCGGTTAGATGAACTTACAGCTGACATTAAAACCACTGAATCCCAAAACAATTCCAATCCCTCCCCTTTACTCCAATCCAAATTTTTTTTCATTATGCCACAAACTATGCTCCTTACTTCTAGAGTCATTTAAAAAGGTGTATAGCAAAGTTATGGCAAATACCTATACTACAGGTAACAAAGAACTCAGCTTTGTCAATGCTGCAGTGGCTGCACATGCAGCAGAGGGCTGTCAACAAATACCTGTGTGAGTATGGCACAAAAACAGGCTCAGGGCAGCTTGGCTTTTTATCCCCACGCCAATGGCTGCTGATAAAGGATGCATGCATATTACTGTCACCATTTGAGGAGGTGACAAGGATAGGTGCCCAGAGCTGTCAGCTTCCACATCCCATCAGCAGCGTCTGCATCATATGGTGGGAGATTATTTAGGGGCGAAAACAGACATGGAGAGCTTTCCAGTTGATGACCCACTGGGTTACTGGGTCACGGGAATAGATCACTGACCAGAACTTGCCCAGTATGCAATTAAGCTGCTGGGCTGCCCTGCATCCAGTGTGCTTTCCGAATGGGCATTCAGTGCTGCCAGAGATTTTGTGACAGATAAAAAAGTGCGTCTGTTCACAGACTCTGTTGACCAGCTGACAGTTATCAAATTGAATCATTCCTGGCTTAGCAGCAGCTATCAAGCCCCTAATACTGATGTTGCCGATTCAGTGTTTTTGGGATGTGAAATCTCTGCAAGACTGTCTAAGCTGCATAAGTTTGTGGTGTTGATTTTATCTGGAAGAAATCTTTTGCTATTGGTTTCATGGGCACAATTAAACACCCGAGGACCAATTTTTCTGCACCTGTTTGACAGTTCTTGCTTCCATCAAGAGAACCTCTAAAGCCCCATACACACGCGCGGATTATCCGAGGACCAGGTTCGTCGGATCATGTCCGTCGTACTTTGTCCGATGTTGGTTTTGCGTACACACGGTCGGACAAAGTTGTCGGAAAATCCGATCATTCTGAACGTGGTGACGTTTGTTGCCTACGACGGGACTACGTAGAGGCTAGTAGCCAATAGCTTTGGTCTTGTAATGTGATCTGAGCATGCGTAGCACTTTGTCCGTCGGACTACCATACACACGATCGGATTTGGTGTGATCGGACCTTGTTGTCCAAAAATCTATCCAGCAGGAGATAGGACTTTGTCCGTCGGACAATCCGACGTACACTGTCCGATGGTGCATACACACGGTCGGATTTTTCGACAACATTGTCCGATCGGACAGAATCCATGCGAAAATCCGACCGTGTGTATGGGGCTTTAGGGTCATGGGGTGAAGTCAACACCCAAAGCCCAATTTTTCCGCACCTGTTACTTCTATCCAAATTATCCAAAACATCTTAAATCTTGTTCTTAGTGCACTAAATTGTGGCGCCATCATACAGACTAGATCCCCAAGCCTTTGTTTACAAAATAAAGAAAGCTTGCAGGAAAAATTTCATTTTTTTCTTGATAAATAAAATTTTTGCTACAGCAGTTTCTTTACACAGTACAGATACACACTTAACAGACAGACTAAGGGGACACCCCAGGCACTAAGACATTTTTAATTTTAACTGTTTCACTTTAATCATTATTAAGTCACTGTTCATTAAAAAATTATATTTTTTAAAAACTTTTTTGCGTTGAGGCGTATCCCCCAGGGCAGTACTTGGACCCCCATACCCTTTGCATGCACAATAACCTGCATATAAGCCTCTAATATGGGCACTTTTGATTTTCCAATTTGGGTCCTATAGACTTTAATGCGGTTTGTTGTTCGGCTCTGAACTTTTGCAATGTTCGAAAGTTCTGACATGAGCTGAACGGGGGTGTTCGGCCTATCTCTGGTGAGCCCCTTTCCAAAAACCCTGTCGCAAATCTAAACCTTTTTATTACCCTACCACCCCTTTTTTTTTTAATATACAGTGCCTGGAAAAAGTATTCATACCCCTTGAATTTTTCCAAATTTTCTCACGTTACAACCAAAAACGTAAATGTATTTTATTGGGATTTTATGTGATAGACCAACACAATGTGGCACATAATTCTAAAGTCGAAGGAAAATAATAAAAGTTTTTCAATTTTTTTTTACAAATACATATCTGCAAAGTGTGGCGTGCATTTACTCTGATATCCCTAACTAAAATCTAATGGAACCAATTGCCTTCAGAAGTCATCTAATTAGAAATAGAGACCACCTGTGTGTAATTTAATCTCAGTAAAAATACAGCTGTTCTGTGAAGCCCTCAGAGGTTTTTAAGAGAACCTTGGTGAACAAAAAGCATCATGAAGGCCAAGGAACACACCAGACAGGTCAGGGATAAAGTTGTGGAGAAGTTTAAAGCAGGGTTAGGTAATAAAAAAATATCCCAAGCTTTGAACATCTCACGGAGCACTGTTAAATCCATCATCCAAAAATGGAAAGAGTATGGTACAACTGCAAACCTACCAAAATATGTCCGTCCACCTAAACTGACAGGCTGGGCAAGGAGAGCATTATCAGAGAAGCAGCAAAGAGGCCCATGGTAACTCTGGAGGAGCTGCAGAGATCCACAGCTCAGGTGGGAGAATCTGTCCACAGGACAACTATTAATTGTGCATTTCACAAATCTGTCCTTTATGGAAGAGTGGCAAGAAGAAAGCCATTGTTGAAAGAAAGAAATAAGAAGTCCCATTTGCAGTTTGCGAGAAGCCATGTGGGGAACACAGCAAACATGTGGAAGAAGGTGCTCTGGTCAGATGACACCAAAATTGAACCAAAACGCTATGTGTGGCGGAAAAGTAACACTGCACATTACCCTGAACACACCATCCCCACTGTGAAACATGACGGTGGCAGCATCATGTTGTGGAAATGCTTTTCTTCAGCAGGGACAGGGAATCTGGTCAGAGTTGATGGGAAAATGGATGAAGCCACATACAGGGCAATCTTAGAAGAAAACCTGTTATGCCGCATACACATGGTCGGACTTTCCGACGGCAAATGTGCGATCGGAGCCGTGTGTAGGCTCCATCGGACAGTTTCCATCGGAATTTCCGTCGCACAAAATTTGAGATCTGGTTCTCAAATTCTCCGACAACAAAATCCGTTTGCGCAAATTCGATCGTGTGTACACAATTCCGATGCACAATGTGCCACGCATGCTCAGAATAAATTACGAGATGGAAGTGATCGGTCTGGTAAAACTACCGTTCGTAATGGAGATAGCACATTTGTCACGCTGCAATTTTTTAAATCTCTTCTTCTTTATAATGCTAGAAGAATGAAGTTGTTTTGATGCTCATATTCACACAGAGTTCTCACAAACTGATTTCTTTATTATTTCTCATGATTTCATGAATATCATTTTATTTATTTTCTTCAGATCTCCAGAAGAATTTTTTTTTTGTTTTTATAGTGAATTGTTTTGGTTGTTTATTAATCAAGATCTCCTGTTTTTTTGTGGGTTTTGTGTGTCCAGTTACCACAACACCATTATCATCTTGTAGTTTTTAACCTCAAGGAGGTTGTTTGGTGTTGGTGTCCCTTGTTAATTTGACTTTGTATTTTGGAAATGTACCTGCCTACTCACAAATAAACTGTCCTTTTTGAAGTAAAACACATAGGCAAGTATTTGTGAAAAATAAATATCCCTTTATTATGGGTCTTAAGAAAATAAAGAGGAAGGCAACGCCGGAGAAACTGCTGAAATTGGTGAAGCCTTTGTACCCCAGGGACACGTCAATTATTTAAAGGCAAAATTGGTGCCCTGAGGAGTCCATATACAGGTATAAGGGAGTAAAATCTGGTCCAGAAGTCCAACAAGAGATCAGGAACAGCAGCAGATGACATATATGTCCCCAGGCTGTGGTCATACAAGAGCCTGCGTCTTTTCTCAGACCAGACTGAACCCAGGCCATCACTTTCTTGTCTTCCTTACACTCTTCCTTCCATGCTTACATCCAGGCTGTGGCTGTGGTGTTGGAGGTGTGGCAGGAGGAGGAGGAGAAGGAGGATGGTCCAACTCACACAGGTGGGTTTTGTTGGTGATTTCGCCCCTCAAACCCTTATTTAGTGTGAGGTACATTATTTCCTCACAAAAGAGGCGTTGCCCCTCCTCCATCTCCTGCAGTTTGCATGCAGCCATGGAGGCAAAGGCCTCTTGAAGAGTGGGGGTGGTTCTGAGGGCCACAGAAGCCTCCCCAATCAGCCTGAGCGCTGACTCCTCCATGTTCCTCCCCTTCCTGGGCCTTTTTGGTGGAAGGGGAAGGGGAGGGACCTGGGATTCTGTCAGGCTACTGGGCCTGGCCACCTCCTGGCTGACACTTCCCCCCGCCACCTCCTGGCTGACACTTCCCCCGCCACCTCCTGGCTGACACATTCCACAGCCACCTCCTGGCTGCCATATTCCATGCCCTCCTCCTGGCTGAGGCTTTCCTGTGTATGAAAAAGGGACATATTTTTATTTTTTGTTCAATCAATCACACACAATTTTCAGCTCATCAATGTTGCAAATTGAATATTAATAAATAGAAAAGACTATCATTCTGACCCCAGCATTTTTCATTCTTGTCACAATCATTTTTAACCACTACTGTCTATTAATATGTAAAACACTTTATTAAATCAGCAATTAGTGATCAATAATCTAGTTAACTTAATTCATTTTTGAGAAGAAATATGTAGAACAATGCTATACCTGGCTCAAGCTGGGCTCCTCCACTTCTTCCTGACTGGAAGGCCCAGCTGACGTGGAAGGAAGCATGGAAGGAAGGGTGGAAGGAAGAGTGGAGAGTGATGCCCTGACTTCAGTCTGGTCTGACAAGAAAATGCAGTCTGTCATAGTACCACAGCCTGTGTACATAAATGTCATCTGCTGCTGCTCCTGATCTCTCGGAATCCTAGACCTTTTTGCGCTCCCTAAGATATGTGTTCCTCAGGCCACCAAGTTTTGTTTTTAAATAGTTGATGTCTGCCGTGGGGATCTGCAGCTTCACCAACTCCAGCAGTTTCTCCAGCGCTGCCTGCTTCTTTATTTTGTTATTATATTGTGGATGTTTGATCTGCCACGGACAGGGCAGCTCCCTGTACTTGTCTATGAAGATTTAGAGAAAGCTGTGGTCTTTGAACCCATCCATTTTCTCTGCAAGGCACAACACAAGACAAACCCTAATGTCAGGCTAAATTCTCCTAATATAGGCCTCAATCTATAAGCAGTATAGGCCAGTGATGCACCAAGTTAAAATTGTACCTTTGTTAGAACGATCGTCGCTTCCGTTACTTCGTCCTCCGCTCACAGATCGTAGTACGACGCACGCGTATTAAGCTTTATATACACTGTGCATATGTGAAACACCGCCCGCCCCTGACATTCTTTCTAGTCTATTCCCGCCCCTTCTCTTTCGGCGCAGTGGGGAGCGCACATGGCAGAGACACAGCAGGTGCATTATAATCTCAGCAACGCGGACGACGAAAGCACGGAGCCACGAACGTCCCGATCGAGGAGGAGATTTAAGACCTCAAATGTCCTTTGTAGAGATGGTGGAGATGGTGGACATCTTGAAGAGGGCTGACTATGATGGGAAGTATGGACAGTATCCAATTCCAAATGTCAGAAAGGCCAAGATCATGACTAAAGTTGTTAAGAGTCTGCAGAAGAATTTTGGGCTACGGCAATCCAAGGATCAACTGAGGAAACGATGGTCAGACCTCAAATTGAGGAGCACGATCAGTACAGAAGAATCAAGAGTGCTTCTAAAAAGTAAGTAGTTGTCCTGTGTTCCTATTATTATTATTACTTGCATACTGGTCCATGTCCTTTTCTTTACTGTTGTACAGTTTAAAATGTCAACTTTCATGGTCATGGACACATTAATCAGTCGTAGGAAACATTGTTAATTTTCCCACTAAAATACAATGTTTTGGGCAGATGCAAGTTAACTACATTTGTTCATGCCCATTTGTATTAAAATACGTTTGTTGTCTAGATGGGTTTGTAACTAGAATGAAATGCAAATTTGATTCAGTGTAAGGAAAGGACACTCAGCAGCTGTTTACACATCTGGACGCAGGAGCACTAGTGTGGGACACCAGAACAAACTTTTTAGGGTGTCCTACACAGGTGCTCCAGTGAATACTAGGGGTGTCTCCATGTGTGAAACTTGTTCAAAAAAGGTATTCCAGCATTGGAAAGGAAATAAAAATGTCTTCAGCTTGGAACTCTGCCAAAACACACAATTGTACGACACTTCCAAGCAATGTTTCATATTCCTATCTCTGTCCTCAAATATTTGTGTGCTAAGTATACCTTTTTTTTTTTATTCACATAGGGGAGAAAAGACTCGGGATGACTGAGGACACCAGAGACCCACAACCTCCTAAAGAAGGGGAAGTTACCAAAACACAAGCAGAGGATGAAGAGGGAGACATTTTTGGAGTGGGCGAAATTTTACCACAACAGGTGAGTGTCTGAGACCACAGCTTCAGGTAATAGATGGATGCCTGCATATTTTTATTAAATTTTTAATACAAGATGTGTTTTTTTTTATTTTTTAGGTGATGTGGATGTTGTGGAAGAAAAATGTAATTTCACAAGTGAAAGTGCCCAGATCCTCATCGGGGAGATAATGGGGTGCAATCACGATTTAGAAAATCTAAAGAAAAACATCAATGATGTTCAACAAAAAATTAAGAACATCAATGTAAAAAAAAAAAATGTAACCCTTTTATATTTTTGCTTTTATAAAATAGTTAACATTAGGCATGGGATCAGGGGGAAAATCCCCATTTTGATTCTCAATTTGTGTGCATCTTCAAAATTTGGTTTTTGCAGGGGTGACATCATCCCATCTGATTAAGGCAATATAAACACAGTTTTGACATAATAATGTCTGATATTGCCTTCACTTTATCAAAGTTGAACTTTGTAAGTTCCTGAGTTGTGTATGTTATGTTTTGAAACATCCCTGTTTAACCAAAAAATGCTATTTCTAATTAATGTGACAAAAAAATGTTATACACCATGTGAATGTTCTTTGAGTAAAATGTTTTCTACTCAACAATGTGTGGCTTCTTCTTTCAATGCTCAAAATCAGTTTTTGGAGTCAAAGTTGGTGTTTACAGTGACAATGGGGGTTTACTAAAGGCAAATCCACTTTGCACTACAAGTGCACTTTAAGTTCAGTTTCAAGTGCACTTTTAAAGTGCACTTGTAGTGCAAAGTGGATTTTCCTTCAGTAAATAACACCCACATTGCTTTATAATTTGCCACAATCACGCCATTTTCATGACTCCCCAAATTTCATTCATGGTGCTGAAAATGATGAATATTTTTTTCAGTAATGCATTACATACATTAACAACAAAAACAAGGTGTGTGTGTGTAGCAGACCCACAACATAATAGTTCGCTGAAGAAGAGATTGTCACCTCATGTATCAAAGAAATTACATTTGCACTATTGAAGAAAAAGCAAAAAAAAAAAAAAAACATTAAGTCAATTTCGTCTGTATAACCAAGTCTTTAAAACATAGACATAGAAGCATGGGATGGGGGGGGGGGAGACTCAGAAGGAAGGTGGGGGTGGGATGGGGTAAGGGTAACGGGAAGCAAAAATGGGAAGGGGGTTACAAACCTTTACTTCTAAAGTGCATACGCATCATAATGCAATGTTAAACATATTTGTAACATAGGCACAGAGTCCTTTAATAAGTATGCTTGTCTCTGCGCAGTGTCATCTCTCAACGGACACTGCCCAGATCTTGGTTCACATATATACCTCTATTCTCTATAGAAAAGTGCTAAGTGGGTTGGGGAGGGGTAGCTTCAGCTAGGGATATGGGGGGGGGGGGGGCAGCTCGAATCGTGTCCATCAGTGATAGACAAGTCTGTACTTTTCCCTACTTTTGAAAATTTCCTGGACATTGCTTCAGATCTGTAAGTTGTCAAGAAAATGATCAGATGTAGAGTGGTGGTGCCATAAGGACCACAAAGCGCTAAATTTGTCATAATTGTCATCTGTTTTGGCTTGCATCTCCTCCATAAGAATCGTATCATTTAGAATATTCACCCACCCAGTTATAGGGGGGGGGGGGGGTGGATTCCTTTTTCCAGTAAAGAGATATGTTATGCCTGGTTGCTGAGAGTATGAATCTCAAGAGACTTTTCTTTTGTGATTGAATTATGCCGGTCGGGGCGGAATATAAATGCACACCTCACTTTACAGATATTTATTTGTAAAAAAAAATTGAAAACCACTTATTTTCCTTCCACTTCACAATTATGTGCCACTTTGGTTCGGTCAATCACATAAAATCCCCAAAAAATACATTTACGTTTTTGGTTGTAACATTACAAAATGTGGAAAATTTCAAGGGGTATGAATACTTCTTCAAGGCACTGTATCTCCCTGCTGTTTACAGATCATATGTATCCCTGACTTAAGCCTTGTAAACACGATTGGATTTTCTGAAGACAAAACCTCAGACTTTTGTCCGAAAGGCTTGTGCCTGGATTTTGTCTTGCATACAAATGGCAAGGAATAGTCGGCCAACAAACACGAACATAGTGACGTACTACGTGGTTTTTCAGCTCTTTAGCGCCGCCCTTTGTGTTCCTTCAGCTAATTCCGTGTTAGTAGAAGTTTGGTGAGTGATTGATTTGTGATTTTCATTTTGGGCTTTTCATTTAGCGATTTTCAGTTTGCGCTTTTCAGTTCATTTCTGAATGGCCGTTCGTCAACCAGACATGTTGCGGAATCGGAGGAGATAACGTGTTATTTATTATTGACCTTGGAGTTTTTGCTTTGACCCAAGTCAGTAACAGGAGGAGGAGTAGTTATTGGATCAAAAATTGGTTGCTTTATTAATCGTGACCAATTATTATGTCATATGCCCTTGCTGTGGGAGCTCCAGGAGAATAATCCAGATGATTTTCAGAATTATCTCCGGATGACGGAGCCCTGCTTTCACCAACTCTTGGCATTGTTGACCCCCTATATTAAGAAGCAGGACACAAGCATGAGGCTTTTATTTTATTTTTTGGTTAAATAATTGGTTAATTTTTTGGTTAAATAATAATGATTTGATTTGTTATACTGCATTTTCTATATTTTTGGATGCATACAATGCACTTTTTGGTTAAGTTCTATTGGCAGATAGCATGTCTAATTTTATTTGTTTTCTTTTTTTTAATGCACAATAAAAAAAAAAAATTGTGGAGAATAATACTTGGCTAGTTACATTTAAAAAAATACAATGTAAAATTGACAAGGGATACCAAAATAGTTGTATCATTGATCTTAAAAACTACAGGATAATGGTGTTGTGGTAACTTGCCCCCCCCCCCCCCAAAAAAAGCATAAAAAATATTATTCTTGATATCACTAGAAAAAAAAAAAGCCTTTAAGAAGTCGTTTGCAATAACTCCATCAGTATCACCAGCAAAGTAGCTTCATTATTATCCCATTAAAGAATAGAATGTGCACTGCATTTCGATATTTCATAATTTGCCATGTCACGAATGTTAATTCTCCATTACGAATGCTAGTTTACAAGACCAACAGCTTCTTGCTCGTCCTTGCTTCCAAGCATGCGTGTTTGTACTTTGGACTTTTGTCCGACGGACTTGTGTACACGTGCTCGGAAAATCCGACAACAGACATTTGTTCATGGAAAATTTTCAAGTCTACCATCCAACATTTGTCCGTTGAAAATCTGACAACAGTTGTCCGATGGAGCGTACAAACGGTAAGATTTTCCGCCAACAGCCTCTCATCACACAATTCCCGTAGGAAAATCAGATCTTGTGTATGCGGCTTTACTCATACAGTTACCTCTTTGCTTTGTAAAATAATACAAATACACCCACAGAAAGTAATATTTTCTCAGCTGTATAATGTTGGCATTAAAAAAATATGATATGTTAATGTTAAAGAAGCTTTGTGCAGTATTATGAAATGTAAAAGGAATATTTTCTTTTTTTTTTTTTTGTTAGAGTTCACCATCACCATGGGTTAATGATTAATTGTGAATTCTTGGGCTTCACTAAGTTCACAAATTACAAACCTTTTGCTAAAATCTGTGCAGGTTTGCCATTAGAAAAATGGAACAACCCATAATCTAGTGCATTACTGTTGCCCCTGGTCAGCCTAATAACTTGCACAATGTTCCTAATGGCTTGCACTATTTATATGTTTTATTCTTTTGATCCTGTGTAATAATCCAGCATATAATGTGTATATTGTAAATATAGAATTCACTTTATGCTAAAATTGTTGATCAAAGACTGTCAGTACTATGTGTTCTTTAATGAGAAATGTATTGTGTGGAGCATTAAAGTGGTGTTCCACCCAAAAAAAAACAAAATGTCATTTTGACTTGGAAAAAAAAAACATTAAAAGAAAATATATTTTTTTTTACTTACCTTTCCCCCCCTGTTGCTATGTGGTCCCTCAAAATCTGCCTCCTCCAGTGCCTGGGCTCCTGACGTCACTTCCCTCGGCGCAGGAAGGGAGATCGCCTCTTTCCCCTCCCTCTGTCAATCATCTTGGACATGTGACAGGTCCCAGGTGACTGCGGGGTCAATTGCGGCACGGCTCGTGCATGCGCAGTGGGTGCCCGGCTGTGAAGGCACAGCCGGGCGCCCACAGTTAAAATGCCAGTGCTGCCAAGCGGAGGGGGAGACGAGCGGGGCTTCGATCCCTCGTATCGCTGGACCCTGGGACAGGTAAGTGTCTGATTATTAAAAGTCAGCAGCTGCAGTATTTGTAGCTGCTGACTTTTATTTATTTTTTTGTGGGAACACCACGCTTGTTTATTTGAGGTGGTAAAAGCTTTTTGAAGATGGCTTCCTGCTTTCAATAATGTTTCCAACATCTATCAAAAATAAAATTACATCTATACCTTTTGAGACTCCCAACATTTCCTAAAAACCTCCGTACTGACTTGATACTGTTTAATAATTCTTAGTTTTGCCTGCTTCTTGAATATCTTTGGAAATATTTATTTACTTAGGCACTGACTTGTTTCACATGATTGTTTATTTGTTTTCACCTTATTTGAAGGTATCTTGCAGCCAGTGTTCAGACCTCCTAAGTCTAGGACTTTGTCTTATTCAACCTTGTGCTAGATTGCTGTCTGTTTCTTCTCAGAGTCTCTACTGATTATCCCTGTGGGAGTCTTAGTTCTGCCAATACTAGTATTGTTAGCTTTGTCCTTGAGTATTTCTTTTCTATTATTTTGTTAGATTTTAGGTTCTGCACATGTTTATTTGCAGTTAACATTTTCTTTTCTTTTTTATTTTTTTATTTGGTCATCATTATGCCCCTTTACTTATATTCATGGACTTGATTGTGATCTGTTCTTGTCAGCTTTTTTCCCCTTCCCCTCTTCCATAAATGTGACAAAAAAAGACATATTTTTTTCAGGTTGTTTATGACTGTGATTCATCCATGCCAGTTTTCACAAATAATATTTCTTGCACTTCTTAAAATGTTACTTTAGTTTGTCACTGATAAATGTAGTACAAGTGTATTATAGTTTTCTTCAATAAACTTTATTCTTGACTTTGGTTTCTTCTGTATTCTGAAGGATTACCCTATTTGTCTCCTTTTGCATATAAAAAATATTGTCAATGGGGAATGGGTAGCATGCTGAACCACCACATTTTAAATAAACACCAGACCTCGTTCTGAGTCATCTTAGGTGTGGGCAACCCATCCGTAATTACAACCGATGTGTTGGATAAACAAAAATGAAAGAAAAATGGGAAAGAATATTGTAATTGGACATTAATTGTAGTTTTTCTCCATTGTTTTGGCTCATTTCTTGAAACAGAAATGACATTCTCTTGTCAAAATTTTTATTGATTTTCAAATAAAAGACAGAAACAATAAATAACGAAAAAGGAAAATAATAAGGAGCATTACATATATTCATTTTCACATATGAAGTATCATGTAATTTAAATAAAAGTAAATAACAACATGTGCATTATGCAGTCTAAAGTATAAAATAATGGGTCAGAAATCCGACACTGTGAAAACGTCTAATAAACAATGTTTCATGGGTATAATGAGTAACCCTGGATCACTACTAGAGGCGTTATAGACATGCCTCCAGACCATTTTACCACCCCTATTGGGTGCAAACTGTGGCAAAATGGGGGCAATTTAAACGAACAGGTATTATCATAACTTAAGATAGTAGTAAGAGTACATAGGGAAAATTAGTATCTTAAGGATAATGAATAGCGAATGAGTATGATCATAACCTATTGTTTACAGTGTATTTTAACTTCAAGGTAAACAATCTGAAGAATAAAACAGGTTGGTATTAGATGTAGACAATTATAATGTCAAATAAATGAATTCAGTTAATATATTCCATAAAAAAACTAAAGAGCTAAAGATGTGAGACAGAGAAGAAGAGGGAGGAAAAAGTAAAACAAAAGGAGAAAGAAGAAGAGGAAAGAAGGAAAGAGTTTCTCCAGGTGGTGATCTGCATATCAAATAAGACAATGTAGTTCATCTGATAAAATAATCAAATAACTATTGAGGTAACAATAATGACTGGTCGAAGTAAGGGGGAAGGTAATGTTTTACCCAAGGTTGCCAGATCTGTTTAAATTTATCGATATTATTGTCTTCTATGGCCGACATTTTAGCATAAGTTAAAGCTCTATTCATTCTATGTTTGGCTTCCGCAACTATCAGAGTTTTGGATTTCCAGGCTTTAGCTATAGTTTGTTTAGCGGCAGTACTAAGCTGGAGGAACAGCTTAAATTGAGGGTGCGTTAGCGTTGGAGGTTTCAGGTTCAGAAGAGCCATGGCTGGATCTGGAGGTATAGAACATTCTAGGGCTTTGGAAGCCAAAGCAAAAATATTTGTCCAAAACTCTTGGACCACCGAACATTGCCACCAGATGTGGAAATGGGTACCTGGGGAAGGACAACCTCTGAAGCAGTTGCTAGGATAAGTCGGGGTAAATTTGGCTATTCTAGCAGGTACTAGGTACCATCTTGCTAAAACTTTAAAATTGGTTTCAAGAGCGTGACAATTTGGGGAAGAGCTTTTTGTAGCCTGCCATACTTTGGACCAGTCATTAGTGTCAAAAACTCTGTTCATATCTACTGCCCATTTATCTGCATAGGAAGGTAATACATCCTTAGGGGGAGTAGTAAGCTGCTGGTATATCGAAGAGATAACCCCTCTAATGTGTGGATCACTTTTGCATATACGTTCAAATTGAGACATCTGGTTAAGCGGTGTGCCAACCTTTAGGAGAGGAGTGTAAAAGTTTTTGATTTGCAGGTATCTAAAGGTTTCAGATCTTGGGAGTCCATGGGTGTCACATAGTGTTGGGAATTCCATGATGGTGGAATTATGACATAGTTGATATAGTCGAGATAAGTTTAAAGTGGACCAAGCAGAAAATGACTTTGGATACCTCCATGCTGGGTAAAAGGCTGGGTTTCCAAGGAAGGAAAGAAGAGGATTATGTGGGGATTGAAGGTTGGAAGGCTTACCAAATTTATCCCATATTGATAAGGAATGCTTCGTAATGGGATTAGAGATATGTGACCTATCTGTGTGTTGAATCCATAATATATTTGCAATAGAGATAGGGTCACAGTCTACAGATTCAATCAATATCCATAGGGGTGATTCTACGTTAGAATGATATTTCGTAAGGATTGAGAGTTGTGCAGCCGAATAATAGGAAGCAAAATTTGGTAAGCCTAGCCCTCCCCTCAGTTTACTTAGATATAATGTGGTCATAGGTATCCGTGGTTTGATTTTCCCCCAGATGAAGGCCGAGACTCTACGTTGTAATATTCTGAGGAAATATGCTGGTAGTGGGATAGGCAAAACTCTAAACAAATAAAGAAATTTCGGTAAAATTGACATTTTTATTGCATTAATCCTTCCCAACCAGGATAATGGGAGAGAGGACCATTGTTTCATGTAGTTAGTGACTTGTTTCAATAAAGGGAGGTAGTTGGCTCTAAATAAATCTTTGAGTGAGGTTGTGAGCTGAACACCTAAATAAGGTAGTTGATTAGAAACCCAGTGAAATGGTAAAGTAGATTGGAGATGTAGGAGATCTGTTTGTTCTAAAGATATGTTAAGTACATTTGATTTGGTAGGGTTGACCTTAAGTCCAGAAACTGTAGCAAATTTGTCTAATAGGTTTAGTAGATTCGGAGCAGATATATGTGGATGAGTTAGGAATATGAGAATGTCGTCAGCGAAAAGGCATAATTTATGATGAAAACCTCCTAATTCAATACCCTTGATATCTTGATTACTCCTAATTAACTGTGCCAATGGCTCAATAAGGAGGGCGAAAAGTAAAGGGGATAGGGGACACCCCTGTCTCGTACCTCTACAAATATTCATCATTGCGGATTTATAACCGGCATATTTAATGTATGCTTTGGGGCTATCGTAGAGCGAAGAGATCCATTTTAGAAAATGATTACCAAAACCCCATTTTTGTAACGTATACTGCATATATGGCCAAGTGACAGAATCAAACGCTTTCTTAATATCTAAAGATATAAGACATGAAGGAATATGTCTAGATTTAGCTGCGTTCATGAGTAGAAGAGCACGTCTGATGTTGTCACCTGCCTGCCTTTTTGGCATAAAGCCGGTTTGATCACGGTGTATCAATTGACCTATAATATTGTTGAGGCGGGTAGCTAATATCTTAGCTAATAATTTAATGTCAAGGTTGAGTAGTGATATAGGGCGATAATTTGTCCATGTAGTTGTGTCTGAGTGTGGTTTAGGAATCATTACTATAATGGAGGTGAGTGTTTCTGTGCGGAAGGAATGATTTTCAAGGATGGAATTGAAGGCTCTGGTCAGGATTGGCGCTAGTATATGTGAGAACTGCTTATAGTATAATGCTGAGAATCCGTCAGGGCCTGGTCTTTTATTAAGTTTTAGTTGATTGATCGCATTCAGGACTTCCGGGGTAGTTATTTGGCGTTCAAGATTATCACGTTGTGGTTGATCAAGGGTGGGAAGACTAATATTGGAAAACATAGTATCTGCTTTTGATTTGTCAAACTCTTGGCAAGAGGAATATAGTTTAGATAGTTTGGAATGGAATACCTCCAGTATTTTTACCGGATTGCTAGTATATCCGTCACGTGTAGTCCTAAGTCTGAAAGAGGACTGCACTTTTTGTAACATTTTTAAACTACGTGCCATAGGAGTGTCAGGTTTGTTGGCTTTGAGATACTGGGTATGTTGGCGTTTACTCATAAGCTTGTCGGCTGAATCTGTTAAAAAAAGGTCTAGATCCAGTCTTGCTTTATCAAGCTTTGTATGATTATCAACAGTTGGAGAGGATTGAAAGACTGAGTGACATGTGTTGAAAGTATTTTCCAGTTTTGCGAACATAAGTTTACGCTCTCTTTTGAGTGTTGAAGTTAGACGGATAAGATTTCCTCGAATGACAGATTTATGAGCTTCCCATAATGTCAGGGAAGAGACATCGCCTGTATCATTAGAGGAGATGTAATCAGACAACGCTTGTTCGATTAGCAATCTATGGGATGGATGGGTTAGTAGAGTATCATTTAGGTTCCAGGTTGTATCGTGGGATCTGGGTATAGTTGAGGTTAGGGTGGTAAAAACTGCACAATGGTCTGACCATGGTAATGGAATAATTTTAGAGGATAGTATTTCTGGTAATAAACTAGTTGGAACAAAGATGTGATCGATACGGGAGAATGATTTGTGTGGATACGAATAGTGTGTATAACGTCTATTGGTGGGATTAAGTTCTCTCCATGTGTCTACCAATTTGTGGGCTGTCAGCAGGGGTTGGAGAGTCGTCTTAGCGGAGTTCGTATTAGGGGTAATTGGAGATTTGTCAAGGAAGGGGAATACTGTAGCATTAGAATCTCCACATAGGACCAATGTACCAAATTTATGTGTCTCGATAAGTTGGAAGAGATGAGACATAAAAGCTAATGGTTGTTTGTTGGGAGCATAATAAGAGACGACCGTGATAGGGTCGTCAGCAAGGTAACCTGTAATCAAAATGTATCTACCTTCTGGATCATTCAGTTGTGACACAAGGGTGAATGGAGTGCTGCGGTGGAAACCTATAAGAGTTCCCCGTTGTTTAACGGGAGCAGAGGCAACATAAAATTGTGGATATGTGGAGGAGAGGAATTTTGGATGAGCCTTGTCTATAAAGTGAGTTTCCTGTAGGCATATAATGTGAGCCTTTTTAGCATGAAAAGTGCGCATAGCTTTTGTACGTTTATGTGGAATATTAAACCCTTGTACATTTAAAGACAGAATATTTATGGGAGCCATAACTGTAAATTATAGATTACTATAAGAATATAAACATGACTTACTTCTAGGTTCGTAATCACCACCTGGAGAGGGAAAAGATTAGAGAAAGCAAAACAGAAAAAAATAGAGTAGAAATAAAAAAAAAAAATGAAAAAAGATCAACCCTTTTATAATAGCATATTAGCAATAGTAAAAGGTAATAACACAGGGTGTGGGAACGTCTACAGAACATATTCAGCATGTTCCGAGAGGTTCCAGAGCCATCATCAGAGACCCGCACAGTCCTAACAGGTATCTGAAGATGGAACAGGGGGCAACAAGAATTTCCTGAGGGAGGAATAGCACCGGAGGACCACGAGATTATATAAAAAAAATTTTAACAACTAAAAGTCCGCTTTGTATAAGGACCTAAACAGAAAATAGAATATAAGGATGTCACTATACATTTATTAGTATAAATACCAATATGGGTAGGAAAGTGAAATAGGGAAAAAAAAATAAAAGAAAGTCAGGTATCTATACTTTAGACACTGGGTCCTAGAAGGCATATTAGAAAAAGAATGGTCAAGTCTCGACTAAAAATTTCCTAATAGATATCAGAAAGTGGTGTGGGAGTATTGGGGATTTTTTTTAATTTTCAATCAGCAAATGATGCTGGTAGTAAGTATTAGCAGGATGGACTAGGTTAGAAGTTCAGTCCATAGAATCCTCGTTGGAGGGGGATTGATTTTCGAATCGTCCACGTTTGGGAATATGTTGAGAAGATGAAGAAGCTCCTGCAGAGGGTGTAGTGGTTTTTTTCTGCTGAGGAGGGATTGAGGCTGGACGTCTGCGTGGATGATCGTTTGAAGTGGATCTATCTGCGATGCCCATTTCGACCAGGGCAGATTGCAAGTCTTCCGGGGACCTACAGATGTACTTAGTTTCAAGAAAGGTGAATTTTAGAGAAAAGGGAAATCCCCAACGATAGGTAATATGGTGTTGTTGCAGGATTTGCAGCTGGGGCTTAAGTGCACGTCTTTTAGCAACTGTGAGAGGAGATATATCAGCAAAAAGCTGATATGGGTAACCCTGAAATTGCAGAGATTCTTTGTCCCTAGCAGCCGCCAATAGTTGCTCCTTGGTTCTGTAGTAGTGGAATTTAGCAATTATATCTCTTGGTGGGCCATTTGTTTTGCGGGGGGCTAGAGCTCTGTGAATTCTATCGAATTCTAGTCTTTCCACAGGTATACCAGGCTGTAATTCTTGAAATAGGGCTGTTATAGTAGCCGGGAGATCAAGGACAGTCTCAGGAATTCCTCTTATTCTCAGGTTCGATCGTCTATCTCTATTTTCCTGATTTTCTAAACGAGACTGTAGTGTAAGATTTTCTTCCTTTAGAATTTCAAGCTCTGAGGCGTTTTGCTGTGTGAAACCATCTAGGTCGTCCACTCTAGTTTCTAGCTCCGCTGTTCTCTGCCCCAGCTCTCTAATTTCTTTAGTCAATTTATCTGTGATTCTGTCAGAGGTCTTCTTTAGGGCTTTGTTTAGCATAAATTCAAACTTTTTAAATATATCCTCACTATTCTCAGTCTGAGTTACCTCAGTATCTGAATCTGTATCTGCAGTTTCCACAGTAAACTGTGAGGGCGCTGTCTCACAGCGCTGTGTGATGTTCTGTGAGGAGATAGCTGCCGCCATTCTGAGGGTCTGTCTGGCCGGCGCCGTTTTAGATAGTGGCGCTTTATTTTTTGATTTATGTCCCCGCAGGACCATTCTATATTCACCTGGGGTCTAGATGGGGCTTCTGGCGCTGATTTGTACCGTTCGCGGTACCGCTGGGACCCGTAGTCCTCCGGCTATCTCCTCCCTCGGAGCGGAGCTCTAAGCCAGGACGTCCGCCCGCTCAGGCATCCGCGCATGCGCCTTCAGAAATGACATTCTCAAAACAACATGGACAAATCTCCAAACCACTTGGCAATTGTTCACAACTGAATTGAATTTCTCATTCATTTCATCAAATTGCAAATGTCTCAGTACATGTCTCAATGTACATCTTTCAAATGATTAAGTACAAGTAGCCTACATTTAGCACAATATTCAAGTAAATAGATCTTGTTGATCTAAACTGATTGTCAATTCTCAGTCTAATGGTTGTTCACTCCAAAACGTATCAGCGTCATTTCATTGTTTAAGACATCACATGCACAATAGTCTGTTCAATTGTCAAAATTATTCAGGAACATAATAGCATGAATACCATATATGAATCTCTTGGAACATTTGATAAAATGATTACAGCAATTGACAGTCAGGTGCAACTAGAACTTGACTAACGAAGGAGGAGTTGGAGTTGGTCTCAGATGACCGATCAAACAGTATGTTTAGTTACCTGACAAGTGCTGTCCATGATTGTGAATGCTGCCAAACATGTATATATAGAGCTTGACCATGCTGGACCAGTTCAATTTCTGAACATGGAGGCACCTGACCAAGTACATGAACAAGGGCAACTGCCTGCTCGAGGAAGAGGAAGAAGAAGAGGAGGAGGAGTAATGCCCCGTACACACGGTCGGTAATTCCGACCACAAAATCCGTCTGATTTTTTCAGACGGATTTTGTCCGACACTGGTGTTGCATACACACGGTCGGACAAAGTTGTCGGAAAATCCGATCATTCTGAACGTGGTGACGTTCGTTGCGTACAACGGAACTGCGTAGAGGCTATTAGCCAATAGCTTTGGTTTGGTAATTTGATCTGAGCATGCGTGGCACTTTGTCCGTCGGAATTCCCTACACATGGTCGGAAAAAGTCAGATCGGATTTTGTTGTCGAAAAATTTGAGAGCAGGATCAAAAAATTCCGACGGAAAAAGTCAGATGGAGCCCACACATGGTCGGATTTTCCGACAACATGGTCCGATAGGACATTTTCCATCGTAATAACATACGGGGCATAACATTTCAGTAAGTCTTCTCGTTGATAATTTTTCCCCTCCCCTTTCTGTCAAATACCCCCTGTAGTACCTCTGCATAGGGTACATGTACCCCAGGTTTGGAACCACTGGAATACTGGCCAGTAGTATATTGAACTTGTGTAGAACATAGAACATTCCTATGTAACTGTCTGTAACTGCAGTGTATGACTCTTCTGTATGCAGGGGCGTTTGGCACCCGGGGCGGATCCTATATCTGGCACCCCCCCCCATTAAAATGTAAAAATACCCCACTGTGCCCCCTGCATACCTCTGCATCCTTCAATATCTCTTTGTCACTACTGTGTACCCCCTCTCCACAACTGCACCTCTGGACCCCTTTACGTTACACAGCACCCTGCATCTCTGGGCCCCTTTACATTACACATCCCCTGCGCCTCTGGACCCCTTTACATTAAACAGCACCCTGAACCTCTGGACCTCTTTACATTACACAGCCACTGTACCCCTTTACATTACACAGCACCCTGCACCTCTGGGCTCCTTTACATTACACAGCCACTGTACCCCTTTACATTAAACAACACCCTGAACCTCTGGACCCCTTTACACTACACAGCCACTGTACCCCTTTACATTAAACAGCACCCTGAACCTCTGGACCCCTTTACACTACACAGCCACTGTACCCCTTTACATTACACAGTCACTGTACCCCTTTACATTAAACAACACCCTGAACCTCTGGACCCCTTTACACTACACAGCCACTGTACCCCTTTACATTAAACAGCACCCTGAACCTCTGGACCCCTTTACATTACACAGCCACTGTACCCCTTTACATTAAACAGCACCCTGAACCTCTGGACCCCTTTACACTACACAGCCACTGTACCCCTTTACATTAAACAGAACCCTGAACCTCTGGACCCCTTTACATTACACAGCCACTGTACCCCTTTACATTAAACAGCACCCTGAACCTCTGGACCCCTTTACACTACACAGCCACTGTACCCCTTTACATTAAACAGCACCCTGAACCTCTGGATCCCTTTACACTACACAGCCACTGTACCCCTTTACATTAAACAGCACCCTGAACCTCTGGACCCCTTTACATTACACAGCCACTGTACCCCTTTACATTACACAGCACCCTGCACCTCTGGTCCCCTTTACATTACACAACACCCTGATCCTCTGGACCCCTTTACATTACACAACACCCTGCAGCTCTGGACCCCCTGCATGTTACACAGACCCCCCCTTCAGTGCAGACCCCCTCTTTAGTGTAGCCCCCGTTCAGTGCAGACCCCCTCTTCAGTGTAGCCCCCGTTCAGTGCAGACCCCCTCTTCAGTGTAGCCCCCGTTCAGTGCCGACCCCCTCTTCAGTGTAGCCCCCGTTCAGTGCAGACCCCCCCTTTAGTGTAGCCCCCATTCAGTGCAGACCCCCTCTTCACTGTAGCCCCCGTTCAGTGCAGACCCCCCGTTCAGTGTAGCCCCCGTTCAGTGCAGACTCCCTCTTCAGTGTAGCCCCCGCTCAGTGCTACACTGTACCCCTTTACATTAAACAGCACCCTGAACCTCTGGACCCCTTTACATTACACAGCCACTGTACCCCTTTACATTAAACAGCACCCTGAACCTCTGGACCCCTTTACACTACACAGCCACTGTACCCCTTTACATTAAACAGAACCCTGAACCTCTGGACCCCTTTACATTACACAGCCACTGTACCCCTTTACATTAAACAGCACCCTAAAATCTCTGGACCCCTTTACACTACACAGCCACTGTACCCCTTTACATTAAACAGCACCCTGAACCTCTGGACCCCTTTACACTACACAGCCACTGTACCCCTTTACATTAAACAGCACCCTGAACCTCTGGACCCCTTTACATTACACAGCCACTGTACCCCTTTACATTACACAGCACCCTGCACCTCTGGTCCCCTTTACATTACACAACACCCTGATCCTCTGGACCCCTTTACATTACACAACACCCTGCAGCTCTGGACCCCCTGCATGTTACACAGACCCCCCCTTCAGTGCAGACCCCCTCTTTAGTGTAGCCCCCGTTCAGTGCAGACCCCCTCTTCAGTGTAGCCCCCGTTCAGTGCAGACCCCCTCTTCAGTGTAGCCCCCGTTCAGTGCCGACCCCCTCTTCAGTGTAGCCCCCGTTCAGTGCAGACCCCCCCTTTAGTGTAGCCCCCATTCAGTGCAGACCCCCTCTTCACTGTAGCCCCCGTTCAGTGCAGACCCCCCGTTCAGTGTAGCCCCCGTTCAGTGCAGACTCCCTCTTCAGTGTAGCCCCCGTTCAGTGCAGACCCCCCCTTCAGTGTAGCCCCCGTTCAGTGCAGACCCCCCCTTCAGTGTAGCCCCCGTTTAGTGCAGACCCCCTCTTCAGTGTAGCCCCCGTTCAGTGCAGACCCCCTCTTCAGTGTAGCCCCCATTCAGTGCAGACTCCCTCTTCAGTGTAGCCCCGTTCAGTGCAGACCCCCTCTTCAGTGTAGCCCCCATTCAGTGCAGACCCCCTCTTCAGTGTAGCCCCCATTCAGTGCAGACTCCCTCTTCAGTGTAGCCCCCGTTCAGTGCAGACCCCCTCTTCAGTGTAGCCCCCATTCAGTGCAGACCCCCTCTTCAGTGTAGCCCCCATTCAGTGCAGACCCCCCGTTCAGTGTAGCCCCCGTTCAGTGCAGACTCCCTCTTCAGTGTAGCCCCCGTTCAGTGCAGACCCCCCCTTCAGTGTAGCCCCCGTTCAGTGCAGACCCCCCCCTTCAGTGTAGCCCCCGTTTAGTGCAGACCCCCTCTTCAGTGTAGCCCCCGTTCAGTGCAGACCCCCTCTTCAGTGTAGCCCCCGTTCAGTGCAGACTCCCTCTTCAGTGTAGCCCCCGTTCAGTGCAGACCCCCCCTTCAGTGTAGCCCCCGTTCAGTGCAGACTCCCTCTTCAGTGTAGCCCCCGTTCAGTGCAGATCCCCTCTTCAGTGTAGCCCCCGTTCAGTGCAGACCCCCTCTTCAGTGTAGCCCCTGTTCGGTGCAGACCCCCCTCTTCAGTGCAGGCCCCCTTCAGTGTAGCCCCCCTTCAGTCTAGCCCCCCCCTCTTCAGTCTAACCCCCCTCCAGTGTAGCCCCCCCTTATCAGTCTAGCCCACCCCTTTAGTGCAGCCCCCCTCTTCAGTGAAGCCCCCCCTCTTCAGTGCAACCCCCCTCTTTAGTCTAACCCCGTTCAGTGCAGACCCCCCCCCATTCAGTACCTCAGATCAGCGCGGCGCCGCGGCACATGCTCAGCAGATCCCCCTCCTGTTTACACATAAACAGAGAGGAGGGGGAGGCGGCTGCTCGGCTCTTCCTGTGTGACATCCGGGATCACACAGGCAGACAGCCCGCGGCCGCAAGAGGAGGGGGATGGTACCACACACTGGGGGGGGTGTCAGGCCGGCACCCCCCTCCGCGATTGAAGCGGTGGCTGCGCCGCTGGATTAGACAGCAGCGCAAGTGACAGGCAGGGAGAGGCGAGCGAGCTATCGTGATGTGCGGGGGGGGCAGGGGGGGTGCAGCGTCACACCGCTGCACCCCCCCTGCACCCCCCCCCGACATCACGATAGCTCGCTCGCCTCTCCCTGAGTCCCTGCCTGTCACTTGCGCTGCTGCCTAATCCAGCGGCGCAGTGTCACCGCTTCAATCGCGGAGGGGGGTGCCGGCCTGACACCCCCCCCCCAGTGTGTGGTACCTGGGGCGGCCCGCCCCCCCCGCCCCCCACTTAGTACGCCTCTGTCTGTATGATTGATTTGATGTTTTCTTTTTTTACTCTATTGTAGAGAATAATGGCATTGGAAGGAAACGAGACCTCTCACATACTCATGTATGTGGATGAGGCTGGCTTCAACCTGGCCAAGGGCCGAAGACGTGGCCGTAATTTTATTGGCCACCGGGCCACGGTGGATGTCCCAGGCCAGCGAGGGGGCAATATAACTATGTGTGCTGCCATTACTGAGAATGGTGTGGCCACTCACATCCCCAGTCTTGGCCCATACAATACACAGAAGCTCCTCATCTTCTTGGACCACTTTCATTTGGATTTGATCCCTGAAAATGAGAGAGGTCTCATAGGGCCTCACCTACCACAATGGAGGTGGAGAGTGTATGAGCATCGGGCTCAAGATCAGAGGTCCCTGCTCCATGCAATGGACGCTGCCTGTGAGGATTATACAGGAGATCAGTGTAGGGGATGGTTGTGACATGCACGCTGTTTCTTCCCTCGTCTCATCGCAAGGGAGGATATACGATGCGATGTTGACGAGAATCTGTGGCCAGACAGACAGCAGCGTGTGGATGGGCAGGAGGGTGAGGACGGTGGCCAGTGAAGAGATGTTACAGTAGTTGTGAAACTCCAGCTTTATTTACAGCATTGTAGCCTAAATGTAATTTTCCTTGTTTTTTGTTTGTGTGTTTATATTTCCGTATATGTATATTATGCTGTATACATTTTCTTTTTACTCTGATGTATGGAATAAAGTAATTTTTCCTTGGCAGTATGAGTGCAATATGTGATGTCAAACCTTGAAGGCTACTCTTACCCTAAAATCTTTTCTTTTTTTTTCAGTTTTATACACAATTGTATTCAGTAAGCTAGACCAAAACTGTACAGTAACCATTGTCAATGAAGGACTGGGCTAAGATTGAAAGGTGGACATGAGGGATATTTCAATGGTCCTCTGCCATAGAGACAAAACATCTAAACATTTTGACTTGCAGTGCTTACACAATGCCAAAGGGATGAAGCATTTTGGGGACACTGACTACTTGAATGATAAAGAAATTTATTTTTGACACATGAGTGAACTGTTTTGGGAAAGATATGAGCTTTTGAAGGTGAACCATGGTGTTGTGCCGAACCATCCAGGTTATTTTGGCAAAAGCACCAAGAGAGTTGAGAACGTCTGGTCTGTTTCAAGAAATGAGCCAAAGCAATTGAGAAGAATCTTTGCCATTTTGGGTGCACTGACTCTTTATATGGGAAAGAAATATGGTTTTGAAGCATGAGTGATCAGTTTTGGGAGAGATATGAGCTTTTGCACGTGAGTTATAGTGTTGTGCTTAACTGTAAAGCCCCATACACACGGTCGGACTTTTTCATGGATTCTGTCCGATCGGACAATGTTGTTGAAAAATCAGACCGTGTGTATGCACCATCGGACAGTGTTCGTCGGTTTGTCCGACGGACAAAGTCTTATCTCCTGCTGGAAAGATTTGCCGTCAACCCGGTCCGATCACACCAAACCCGATCGTGTGTACGGTTGTCCGACCGGACAAAGTGCTACGCATGCTCAGATCACATTACAAGACCAAAGCTATTGGCTACTAGCCTCTACGTTGTCCCGTCGTAGGCAACAAACGTCACCACGTTCAGAATGATCGGATTTTCCGACAACTTTGTCCGACCGTGTGTACGCAAAACCAACATCGGACAAAGTACGACGGACATGATCCGACGGACCTGGTCCGCGGATTGTCCGACCGTGTGTATGGGGCTTAAGACTGTTTAGCCAAATGATCTTAGAGTTTTGAGAATGTAATTTCTGTTTCAAGAAATGAGCCCAAACAATAGAGAAAAACTGTAAACATAAATAATATATAACGTGAACATATATATGTGTGTGAGTGTGAAAGTACAATGGTAATTGAAATGTATACAACGCAACATATCAGTGGCGGCTGTTTTTTTGGGGGGGGTGCAAACAGAGCCCCAACCAACACCCCCCCGTTGCTTGCCCTTGATAGGGCCTACAGACAGATCGGTAGATGGATAGGTACACAGACAGGCAGATCGATAGACAGGCAGATCGAAAGACAGGCAGATAGGTACACAGACAGACAGACAGATCGATAGACAGGCAGATAGGTACACAGACAGATCGATAGACAGGCAGATAGGTACACAGACAGACTGATCGATAGGCAGACAGGTCGATAGACAGGCAGATA
Source organism: Lithobates sylvaticus (assembly GCA_028564925.1). Lineage (NCBI taxonomy): Eukaryota > Metazoa > Chordata > Amphibia > Anura > Ranidae > Lithobates > Lithobates sylvaticus. The sequence continues at coordinate 285,595,585 of CM053029.1, forward strand.
GGTACACAGACAGACAGATATGATGGATAGATAACAGATAGATAGATAGATAGATAGATAGATAGATAGATAGATAGATAGATAGATAGATAGATAGATAGATAGATAGATAGATAGATAGATAGATAGATAGATAGATAGATAGGGGGTGGAAGAGAGAGGGAGAGAGATAGAGACCTGGTGAAGGTGAGGATACTCTATATGATGGCTGTAGCTGGGACCCCTCATGGTACACATAAATGCTCCTGCAGATTGCTGGGTGAATGGAGGTTAATTCCCAGGCACAGAAGAAGCAGGGCACCCCCTTCCCCCTCCCTCAGATCACAGCATGAGAATACAGTACAAGGTATGTGGAGGAAAGACACTAAAGAAGCAGGGCACCCCCTCCCCCCTCCCTCCACCATCCGATCACAGATCACAGCAAAGGAATACAGTGCAAGGTATGTGGAGGAGAGACACTGACAGAGCAGAGTGTCAGATCACATTAACTTGATTCTTGCTTCATGGAGCCGACTTCCCACAGAAACCGAAAGTAACGCGGCTGCCCGGGGGAAAGCACCGCCCAAGTCCTACAGGGGTGCTAATGGTCAGATAGGCAGACAGAAGACTGACCCAATAACAGTGGAGAGGCACTTAGCTTTGTGCCACAAAGCAACACAAAACCCTGCAAATGTAGCGTCTCGCCTGCAATCACGGGATTGCATTGGCATGACGCTTCCATAGTGCACTATGGCCGGCGCCCGTGCACAGTGAACTTAAAGAACTTTTTTTTTTCACTAGCTTTGGGGGGGGGGGGGGGGGGTCTGCACACATTCCAGGGCTGGAGCTAGAGTGAATAAGAGAGCAAGCAGCTATGGAACCAAGAAACAATGTAGGTAATCCTCTCTTTTACACCCCCCAGACTAAACAAACTTAAGATCTTTATAATTTGAGGGTGCAGTTACTCCCTGTGCTTTTCTTAACACAGCTAAAGTACATTGTCAGTTTGGCTGGTGGAACCACACCCTGTTATAGTGAAGAGGCTGGCTTATCCAAAAGCCTGGTTATTGGCCAATCTAACCAGCTAGCCTAAGATCAAAAGTTAGGCCATGCATTATGGTTACAGAGAATTTAATCTAACGATCTCCCATATTAGTTCACCAGGTCTGAAAACCTTGGACATGCAGGATTTGCCACAAACACATAGAAGTACTGAACCTCATCGCTATCAAGCAACAAAGTTGGCAGGAAATCAGCCTGTTACAGTAGTTGGTTGATTTGAATACACTCTGATTAATGCATTTAAAACATATATCTTGATTGCCATTTGAGATTTGAGCTTATCTGGCACTTTTAAGTATTTATTGGTATGATATTGCTTTTTTCCTTTAAAAAAATAAAATAAAAATATGTATGTATGTATGTATGTATGCATGTATGTGTGTGTGTGTGTATATATATATATATATATATATATTTATGGTCGGAGCCCTCGGTCCATAACGATGTGAAGGAGCAAAACATAAACACGCCACAAGACAGACAACAAACTAGACCTGAAGTGTGCCCTGGTCTACCGTAAGGTAAGCCCTGGTGAGCTGGGCCGTGAGGCCCTTTCTGCTAGGAGAGTAGTTAAGAAAAGGGCGCTTACCTGAGAAGTAATGGCTGTTTCTGTAGAGAAACATATCAGAGTGTTCTGAGAAAGGGAATGGGGGGGCGGGTACGGCGCGCTAGAACCGACACCAGCCGCGTGGAGAGGTCTGGTATGTATACCCTCCGGGCTCCTCCCATAATTGCAGGCCACCATGCTGGCCTTCCTATTTATGGTCGGAGCCCTCGGTCCATAACGATGTGAAGGAGCAAAACATAAACACGCCACAAGACAGACAACAAACTAGACCTGAAGTGTGCCCTGGTCTACCGTAAGGTAAGCCCTGGTGAGCTGGGCCGTGAGGCCCTTTCTGCTAGGAGAGTAGTTAAGAAAAGGGCGCAAAAGACTTGTTTTTAGGGAGGTAATGGTTTATTTGTTTGGTAAAGGCAAATGCTACAAGGCAAGGTTACTGAAGGCCCGGGACATTTCGGTCTGGGGATCGGGAATGTAACGGGCAAAACAGGTGGACTTCCACCGTCCCATCATCCTGATCACGTGATCGGGGACTCCATTGCGGGAGGCCGCGGAGGCTGCTCCGATGCGAAAGGAGTGACCTGAGAATTTCGCTGGGTCAAGACCTAAGTTGCGGAGGAGGATCCTGACGTGCGTGACGAATTGATTGCTACTAAGGGGTCTGACCGGAAATGGTAACAACGGGCTGTCAGGTGAGGGATCAGGTAGGTGTGCTAGTAGCTGATCTAGAACTGCCACGGGGCACCAGGCATTGAGAGTTTCGAACAGTTTGATGTCGGTGCCTGGGCCAGTCTGCTGCGTTTTGGATGCCTCGAGGTGCAGGATGAAAAAGGTCTGATGGCGTACGAGGTGCCGCCTGCGTAGCGTCTTGCAGCTAGGGCCGGTAACTGAAAACTCGCTGGGCCGTAAGAAGCCGTAGAAGGCCAGGTACATGGCTGCCTGGATGACCAGGCTGGGAAAAAGGCCAAAAGGGGAATGCGAGAGCATGATCGATAAATCCCGGAAAATGGCACCGGTTACTGGGAGGCGTTTGGTATTGACCTGCGGCTGTTTTTTGAGGATGCCGCGCAGGATTGCCTTGACTGCGTGGGAAGCGAACAAAGATGGTTTAGAAGGGTCTTGTAAGGAAATGAAATGCTGGATACCGGCTAGATAAAGTTTGATGGTATTGTGTGATAACGCCAGCCGAGTGTAGCAGTGGGAAATGAAGGCTAGGATATGGTGGAGGTCCCCTGGTGACCCCCCGTGGCTTGTGTCCAGAAACCGTAGGTACATCCTCCAAGCAGCTTGGTAGGCTTTCAGCGTGTTGTGTGACAATGAGAGGTTTATGAGACTGGTGGCGCCGTGAAGGTGGTGACTCAGACTAGGGTTAGTTGAGACTAGTGAGGGATAGCGGACATGGTCGGATCGGGTCCGGGTTCCTGTAATGCATGATGTGGGGGTGGCGGGGGCGACAGCTGGTGGAGTGGGGGTAACTTGCTGGAGCTCCAAGGTCCCCACTCTGGCCTGGACGTCAGAGATGGTAGTTGATAGGGAGGAGACCAGCGTGTGTAGCTGGGACACTGCCGAGGCAATTGATTGTAGTGATGCCTGAGTGTCTGGTGGGTTTGGTGGGGATGGGCTTGGGAACAGTAGTCTGAACAGTTCAGCTTTCCTGGCCGTGATGGGGTAGGGGATGTTCCTGCGCCTCAGCTCGGCTGAGAGTCTGGGGATGGTCCAAGCTCTGAAGGCTTGTGCGAAGTTGTCTGCCGGGCCCGCTTCGGAGGTGATGGGGCGGGGGTGAGATTGTCGCTGCCGGCCAGAGACATGGCGTCTGCTAGAATAAATGAGGGGGGGATGCATGTTTCTCTCGTTTACTTTTTTTTTTTTTTTTGAGTTTTGAAGGGCAGGAGAGGATATATCTGTGTTTGTGGATTGCGGAAATATGAAGGGGGGAGGGGGGGCAGGGCGGGATACCTGTGTGACGGGCATGGGGACAAACGGTTTGCGCGCGTGCGCTGAGTGGGATGTTCCATGGGCCTATATGTAAACTCGGAGGATGCGTGAAACCCGAGGTGAGCCAGGAGGTGACTGGCCGGGTGGCTGATGCTCGGGTGTCCGTCTGTGCTCGGCACGGACTGGTTAACCAGAGCCCCCCCAGGGCGGCACTGGGGGGAGTGGCTACTGATTGGTTTGCTAAGTAGGAATGTTTCGATCTGTAGTAATTTGACGTGGGTTCGGTCAGCTAATACTTGCACTGCCAGCAAGTCATGAGATTAGGTGACCTTGTCTGCGTAGTGAAGGCTTGTGCTTCGAAAAATAGAGTGACATGCATAGAAGTATGTGACAGTTACTAACGCCTGGAAATTTTTATCAAAACTATGGTGTTCTGCGTGGATGGGAAGGGGAGATGTGTGAACGAAGCAGGATACCGTTCGACGGTATGGTGAGAATCGGGGATGCGCGTGAGCGCTGGGTGAGTTTGTTTCATTGGCCTGTGGAACTCAAAGAATGCGTGACAACCGAGGTAAGCCAGGAGGTGACTGACCAGGTAACCGATGCTCGGGTGTCCGTCTGTGCTCGGCACGGACTGGTTAACCAGAGCCCCCCCCAGGGCGGCACTGGGGGGAGTGGCTACTGATTGGTTTGCTAAGTAGGAATGTTTCGATCTGTAGCAATATGACGTAGGTTCGGTCAGCTAATACTTGCACTGCCAGCAAGTCATGAGATTAGGTGACCTTGTCTGCGTAGTGAAGGCTTGTGCTTCGAAAATAGAGTGACATGCATAGAAGTATGTGACAGTTACTAACGCCTGGAGATTTTAATCAAACTATGGTGTTCTGCTTGGATGGGGAGGGGAGATGTGTGAACGAAGCAGGATACCGTTCGACGGTATGGTAGCAATCGGGGATGCGCGTGAGCGCTGGGTGAGTTTGTTTCTTTGGCCTGTGGAACTCAGAGAATGCGTGACAACCGAGGTAAGCCAGGAGGTGACTGACCAGGTAACCGATGCTCGGGTGTCCGTCTGTGCTCGGCACGGACTAGTTCAACCAGAGCCCCACCAGGGCGGTACTGGGGAGAGTGGCTGCTGGTTGGTTGCTAAGTAGGGATGTTTCGGTCTGTAGTAGTTTGACGTGGGTTCGGTCAGCTAATACTTGCACTGCCAGCAAGTCATGAGACTAGGTGACCTTGTCTGCGTAGTGAAGACTTGTGCTTCGAAAACAGAGTGACATGCATAGAAGTATGTGACAGTTACTAACGCCTGGGTGCTGAGCCAAATAAGTATGTGTGACAGGGATATGTAGTGAAAAGGTGTGTGAAGAGAATGGAAAACTGAAACAACGACAACCTACGCACCTGCTTGCTGCCCTAGTGATAGAGTCTCTGTTGGGGTCAAAACCTGGGAGACCTGGTGCCTATGGTGGGGTGACATGAAATTATTTGTGAGAGATGGGTTGCAAGAGCTGATTTGGGGCCGTAGTTGACCCCCTGGTGAAGAGATGCGAGCCCTCAAAATTACCTGGAAAGAGAAAGGGGGTGGTCCGATCCTGTTGTATAGGAGACCAGGGACGACTTACTGACCTAAGGAAAAGGTGAAAAGGGATAGAGAAAGGCGTGAGTAGCTGAGTTTGCTACTGGGGAAGTTGTGGCTGCGAGGCCAATGGAGGTCGAGCTGCAACGATTGCAGAGGTGTAGGGAAGGGTGGATGTGGGAGCCGGGCCCAACCTGCGGTGAAGCAAGGTGTGCGGGGGGCGGCTGTGCCTCACATTGGCTGGGTTGCCGTGAAAGGCAAGGAGTGGAGTGTCTTGCTGAGGTTTGCAAGGTGTGGGGGCCCATTTACACGGGCTTGCGGTGACTACAAGATGTGTATGGGGGGGACAGTGACAGATGCTCTGGTGGGTTGGGGGGGGGGGGGGGGGGGGGGGCTGCGGTGTGTGTGTGAGTGAGGGGGTGCTTGCACTGGGTAGCGGTGCGTAACAACCAGAGATAGTGGGGTGAATGGTGTGGTAGGAAACAAACAAATGGCATGGTGGTCGAAATGACTCAGTGGGAAAAACAGGGGTTTCGATGTAACGACGAAAAAGCATAAATCCTACCTGCGACGCTGAAGCGGAACGAACTGGGGGTGCGATCGGGAATCGAATCAGTAATCTGGAAACGAGGAACATTTGGCTTTGGCTGCGGTGTGTGTGTGAGTGAGGGGGTGCTTGCACTGGGTAGCGGTGCGTAACAACCAGAGATAGTGGGGTGAGTGGTGTGGTAGGAAACAACGAAAAATGGCATGGTGGTCGAAATGACTCAGTGGGAAAAACGGGGGTTTCGATGTAACGACGAAAAAACATAAATCCTACCTGCGACGCTGAAGCGGAACGAACTGGGGGTGCGATCGGGAATCGAATCAGAAATCTGGAAACGAGGAACGTAGGACAACTCAGGAACGTGCACTGAGTTGTATGTCGGCCTGGTGACGTGTATTACGGCGCGCTAGAACCGACACCAGCCGCGTGGAGAGGTCTGGTATGTATACCCTCCGGGCTCCTCCCATAATTGCAGGCCACCATGCTGGCCTTCCTATATATATATATATATATATATATATATTGTAACATGGGGGTGTTTAACTCAAGTGAAAAGATGCATTTTTAATGCAGTGAGTCCTCATCAGACAGGCGTACAGAGTTAAGGGCCTGGTAGCCCACGTTTATTGAAAAGGGAAAAACACAAAAGTCCATCCAGAAGTCCCACGCAGGGGTTTAACTTCATTAAGCATTCATCAATGAAAAACATACCAAGCCACCTGGCTCTCTCCTGTCAGCAGTTCCTCTGCTTGCTCTCAACAGAGTTGATTCCTTCCAGTCCCCTGGACTCACTGGCTTCCTTAGTCTTCCCGACTCTCAAGGCTGTCCCTCCTTTCCCAGTCTCTGGGCAAAGAATACCCCTTACACAGGGATGACCCCTCCACAGGTCTGTCTTCATACAGCAGCAGCAAGCTGCTCACACTCCACCCTCCTCCACTCATTAGCCCCTCATTATATGGTCTGTGTGCAGCTGGGCACACACCTTGCTTGCCATCGTCAAGACCTGGACACAGTTTGAGATCCCATCCAGGACTAGCAAAACCTGGAGAAAACTGACAGAGCAGTTTTCTCCATTTAAATTCTATAGTCTGCAGATATGCAAACTCTGGATCTCCTTTACCTCTAATTTCAAAGGGACAGAGCTTCGTTCTGCCACATATCCCCCCCCTTTGTTTCGATCCGGAGGGAGGAACACCAGCACCCGTCATGGTTGGGACACCTCTGTGCTGGCTGTCAGCCACGTAGTCCCAACCTTTTTTCCGGGTGCGCTTCCAGGCACGTCCCACCCTGGATCTTAACAGGGTCCTATATTTTCCCATCCTCAGCCTTCTTCTTCTTGGGTCCCTGGGCTTAATCATTTTTTTGGGGGAAACTCTGCTTTCCCTGATCCTACCTTTAAACTCGCTGACATCAGCTTTAACCTTCAATATACACCAGTACAACCTCCTCACTTTGGCATGACCATGCAAGCTGCCACCCACATGGGCCAAATCTTGTCCCATCAGGTGAATTTCTCCACGTCCCCTTGCTGCATCTACTTGGGCTTTACAAAGACACTCCCATGCTTTTTTACGAGTGCACTTCCAAAAGCGATGTTTTCCCACTTCTCTTGGGCCTACACTAGTCCTTTTACCAATCTTGGTACCTTTTTGCACATGAGGTTGATTTCTGAATTTTACGGATCCAGTACCATTAAGGTTATAAAGTGCTCCCTCAATTTCCACTAGACCACCCCTTTTCTCTTTGCTTAATTTAGAAGGAACCACATTTTTAAACACTGGTTTAATGATAAGTGGGGGCTCTTTTATTAGGGTGACAATGGTCCCTCTCTGTACTCCAAGTACGGGCACCCTCTTACTGTCCAAACTTAGCACCACTTGTTTCCTCATGTACACTGCATGCTTATTTTTGTCAGTTTCATCACTAACATCCTCATATGACTGCAGCCTCATCCTAGTCTCCCTCTGAAGGACATACTGACTGTCTTGCGACTTTAAGGTTTTAAAGTCATGCGACACCTTGCTGAGCTTTGGGCCATTTTCCTGCAACCATTGTTTATAACGATCCTTCTCAGACCTTAGAAATTTCTCAAACCTCAGAAAATCTTCCCCAGAAATACCCTCCTGAACCTGTAGGGGGCCTAATTCTGCTGTATCTTTTACCTCTTCTGTGTCAATCATACCATTCCCTATCTCATTACAATTTTCAGGGTTTGCTACAACCAGATCAACTTGACCAAGATCTTCAGGTCTACCATTATTTTTGTGGTCACCCATGGTAACCAAACCCTTACAAATTGACAATGAGCTGCATTTTTCATCACTGTCAGAAATATCAATGCATCTGTCATATTTCATTTCACTCATGTTCGGCAGGGCAGTGTCTGGAGAGGAACTGCATCCAGTGGAGTGGTTGTCCACGGCAGCTTCACTATCCACCAACTCCACTGGCAGGAGATCCTCTGCCAACAACTGTCCTGACTCCTGACCATCCTCCCATAAAACATTTGGACCTGTGACTACAATCACTTCATTTATGGCTGTGCCATCTGGCACTTCCACCAACACATTTGGCTCGGCATTATCCATTATCACATCATTGGGCCCTTTGTGGATCACAGACATGACCTCTTCTGTGTGTTTGCCCTTATTTGGCGTTTCCATCTCATGAACACCATCATCTGCAGTAGCAAGTGCATCCTTGCATACAAGTTGCTCTGCAGGTCCTTCATCTGGCACTGCAGAAGTCATGTCTGCTTCACTTTTACCAACAGAGGCCTTTTCCAACAAAGCCAACAGGCTTTTTGTCCACCTGTCCCAGTCTGTTATCTCTGTGCTCCCAGAGGTACCACGCAGTACCGCTCCTACTGTACACGGAGACCCAGAGGGACAGAGTGGTTCAGCAACAGACACATTGCACATATCACTTTGGTTCAAATAAGATTTTGGCACTACATTTTTAACCATAGCAGACAGCAATACCACACCTTCACCACCTTGCTCTGGTGGCGCTTCATTAAACGCATTAGATCTTTGATACCTGTCGTTGCTAGACTGCATTAACCCATTTCCACCATGAGTGTTTTCAAACATTTCAGTTTTAACATTTAACATCCTGTCATCACTATGTTCAGGTACCCTCTTATCCCTCAGAGCAGCACCAAAGTTGTCCCAGGCAACCTCCGGCTCCAAAACGCAGAGCTCCCTGGGGGTTTCTAGGGGCACCTCTATGGCCTTCTTCACAGTTGCTAGGGGAGATAGCACATCTTTAACCGCATTCACAGCAGGGTTATCTCTAGTGAGCTGCACTAGCCCATTAGCAACTGGACCATTCACTTTAGCCAACACAATATTAGCAGTTTTACCCATCATAGTTTCATAGTTTCATAGTTTCATAGTTAGTAAGGTTGAATAAAGACATCAGTCCATCCAGTTCAACCTGAGCGTGTGTCTACAATTATCCCCATCCCTGTACATTGCACACTCACATCAGTCCCTACCCTCAAGGAGCCCACAATCCAAGGTCCCCATTCATATACTAGGGCCAATTTTTGGACAGAAGCCAATTAACCTACCTGCATGTCTTTGGATTGTCACATTCAAGTTTACCACTTGCCTCCCCACTGGACAGGGCACTGCAGTGAGGCAAGTCCTTTTCCAAACAGACAGTGGATCTCCCATTTGGGGTCACTTCCACTCCAGTGTGCACAGTCACATATTCAGTCTCTTCTATGCATTTACCAGCACCAGTCTTTTTCAACATCAACCCAGCGGTTCCAGTCATTATTTCATTAAAGACAGTCTTACCCACCGCAGTAGTAGGGGTCACCATCTTCATTTGAGTACGTTGTCTCACAAACCAGTCCTCTGCTGCACTTTTACTGGCCCACTCTCCCTGGTGGCCACCGGATGAAATTACAGCAGGCATCTCCAACTGTTTAGCACCCCCTGCCGACACAACAGGAAAATCCTCGTTGCCAGGGGTGACTGCAAACATATTTGCACAGGAATCTGGGCCTGGAGATAAAGACCTTTGCTCCTGGTAATTTTGAAATGCATACGCATCTTTAGGTGGATGCTTAGCTACATATGCCCTGTAGCTCCTCCTTTCCTTTGGCAATCTTTCTCCCGTTGCCATGGGAAACCGCACTCTCCCAGCAGAGCTTTGCTGATTCTCCCAAACTCTTTGATGCATTGTGGCTTTCAACTTGCCACCACTCTCTGCAGGCAATACTTTTCTCATATGGTCTGCAGACTTGACATCTATGGGCAACCACATACCTCTCCAACTTCCGGTCAGGCTGTCGGTCCATGATGCGATGGAACTCTCCTCTAAAAAGGATTTCCTCTTTAAACTTGCGGTAGTCATCCTGGTCCCCGTCCATCAAATGGTAAACCGACCGGAACTCTATCCGTAATAAGGTTTGCAGCAGTTTTGGCCACCAGTCCCTAGGCCATTTTCTCTTTACAGCAACTTTTTCAAATCTTACAAGGAAGTCCCCAACCTCCTCTGTAGGCAGCATGGGTTGCATATAGTCAGAGGCCAAGATCTGAGCCCCTTGCACTGCGCCACACTCTTTGCGATTCTGCTTGAACCATTCATTCACTGTCTCACACATCACTGGCCCCTTTTGACTGGCCCTCCAAGGTGGAGACATCTTCTCAGGCCACGCTGAGCTCACTTCACCTTTAACTTGATTTAACATGAACTTCTTGTGTTTTGACTGCCTCATCCTTGCAGTCACATGCACAGCAGCTTGTTACACAGTTCACAGCGTAGAAAAAAAAAAAAAAATTCTCACAAGTGCACTACCTGCACACAATGCAACACAGTCAATTGAACTCCTGCGCAATGCAGTTTGCCTGGCTGCCACACACAGCTAGCAGCAGTTCCTGAAATGACTCACCACTGGCGCAGAGACCGGATTTCACCGTCTGTATGCCCGCATTCGAACACCACTTGTAACATGGGGGTGTTTAACTCAAGTGAAAAGATGCATTTTTAATGCAGTGAGTCCTCATCAGACAGGCGTACAGAGTTAAGGGCCTGGTAGCCCACGTTTATTGAAAAGGGAAAAACACAAAAGTCCATCCAGAAGTCCCACGCAGGGGTTTAACTTCATTAAGCATTCATCAATGAAAAACATACCAAGCCACCTGGCTCTCTCCTGTCAGCAGTTCCTCTGCTTGCTCTCAACAGAGTTGATTCCTTCCAGTCCCCTGGACTCACTGGCTTCCTTAGTCTTCCCGACTCTCAAGGCTGTCCCTCCTTTCCCAGTCTCTGGGCAAAGAATACCCCTTACACAGGGATGACCCCTCCACAGGTCTGTCTTCATACAGCAGCAGCAAGCTGCTCACACTCCACCCTCCTCCACTCATTAGCCCCTCATTATATGGTCTGTGTGCAGCTGGGCACACACCTTGCTTGCCATCGTCAAGACCTGGACACAGTTTGAGATCCCATCCAGGACTAGCAAAACCTGGAGAAAACTGACAGAGCAGTTTTCTCCATTTAAATTCTATAGTCTGCAGATATGCAAACTCTGGATCTCCTTTACCTCTAATTTCAAAGGGACAGAGCTTCGTTCTGCCACAATATATATATATATATATATATATATTTATGGTCGGAGCCCTCCGATCTTTGAGAGATATGAAAGAAACACATAAACACGTCACAAGACTAACAACATAAATAGACCTGAAGTGTGCCCTGGCCTGCTGTAAGGTGAGCCCTGGTGAGCTGGGCGATAAGCCCTGGTGAGCTGGGCTATATGCCAAGAGAAGGGCGCATACCTTGACAGTAAATGGATACTTCTGTAGAGAAGGATGTTTTAAGAGAAGTACTCTGAGAAGGGAAAAGGGTGGGTGGGTACCTTGCACTGGAACCGACACAGCCTGTTGTGGGTGGTCTGGTTAAATACCCTCCGGGCTCCTCCCATAATTACAGGCCACCATGCTGGCCTTCTTATTTATGGTCGGAGCCCTCCGATCTTCAAGAGATATGAAAGAAACACATAAACACGTCACAAGACTAACAACATAAATAGACCTGAAGTGTGCCCTGGCCTGCTGTAAGGTGAGCCCTGGGGAGCTGGGCGATAAGCCCTGGTGAGCTGGGCTATATGCCAAGAGAAGGGCGCAAAAGTCTTGGTTAGGGAGGTAATTTGGTATTGTGTGAAAAGCCAACTGTGTGTGGCGGCATGACATGAAAGCCAGGATGTGATGGAGTTCTCCTGTTGTCACCCTGGGGTTTGAGGCTAGTAACCCGTGAGACAAGTTCCAGGTTGTACAGTAGGCCTTTAGGGCGTTGTGAGATAATGATAGATTAATGAGGCAGGTAGTATCGTGAAGGTGTTGTTCGGATGCGAGGTTAACTACGACCAATGTGGGATAAGAGACATGGTCGGGTCGGTTCCAGGTTCGTGCGAAAAGGACGACGCAAGGTTAACGGGTAATGTGTCGGCTAGAGTATTGTTTGTCTGGGATGTAGACGCAGAGGACCTTTGATTGGTGCTGTGGGGATAGTGGCACCGGCCTGTGCGGGAAGGCCATGATGGCCAGCGACTTGGACCTGTTTATAATACTGGCTGTGGCTTGGTTGTCTGTGGTAAACAACCCTGTTTGTCTTGCCCAGTTGCTGCACCAGACATGGCCTGCTGCAACAATGGGGTAGAGTTCGAACAACGAGGAGGACTAAGTGATCCCGGGAATCAAGAGGATTCTGACAGCCATGGCCCTGTGAACCCAAGATGGCCAAAAATTGAGGCGAGGACCTGTGGGGGCTGTGGCGTCCATGACTACCTGAGGTGAAGAGGGAGATGCTGACGGAATGAACATTGGCATGCCATGCTGGTTCGTGGGAAATTGTCTCCCATGGGCAGATCCGTTGTTGCTGGCACGTCTGAATTAAGGATTTGGTGGGGGTCTTGTACCTGGAGAAAAACACTAAGAGGCGGGAGGTAAAGGATCACCCCCGGGTCTGAAGAAAAGAATGGTGATAGTCATGGAATGAGCACCCTGCGTGCTAATGACCTAGATCCATGCTGTATGCAGATACGCGTCCAATTCTACCCTCCTGTTGGGGTTGCCCTGCATGCGCGTCTCCGACTGTCCCTAAGGCCAGCGCAAACTCTGAGACAGTGAGTTTGCGATTAACTCAAGGGTCTCTGGCCTTCAGGATGATGGGGACGTTTCCCCTCTAATATGATTTGTTCTCGGCCAAGTTGTGTGCTGCTATGAGGAGGGATGCTAAGTTAACGTCATTATTGTCCAAGATGTGTGTGTTTTTTTTTTTTTCTTTTTTTCAGAAAAAAAAAAAAAACGGAATGTATGTTTTTCTTTTTTTCTTATATATATATTTTTTTTTTACTTTTTTTTTTTTTTTTGCAAAGCTTGTAAAACAGGAGAGAAAAGGGGGAAAAAAATAAAATATATGGGCGTTTAAAATAGATTGGGGAGGGGGGCGGAGCGGGCGGCCGGAGAGCATGGACGCCTGAGAGGAGAGCTCTCCTGCAGCGGCACAGATTAAGCGGCCCACAGCGAGCCTAACATCTCAAATACATCCCCACAGGCACGGGAACACCCCACGGACCATACCGCTCACGATGAGCAAAAGAAAGGAACGAGAAATACCCAGGAAACTGACCGATTTCTTTCCCCTGGCAGCCGGCCGAGAACTCCAAGATGGCGCCCGCGATGTGATGAGCGCCTCAGCCGCCTCTACAACAAGACCTAATCCTGCTCCATCTCAGGGTGAGTCAAGGCCTACATCTCACCCCTTGCCACAATCCCCTTTCCTGAGCCCTGTTAAACAAAAGAGGAAGCTGGGAGGTGATAGCGAACCGCTGACTGACACTGATCCTGGGGGGGAAGAAATGGAGGAGGCCTCCTCATATTCACAGCAGCTAGATGCATTCCCCACTGCAGGTCAGCCCATTCTAGACTCTACTATGAAGGAGATGCTTCAGACACTGAGAGGGGCTCTCCAGCAGGACATATCAACCTTCATGCATAGCAATAAAGTGGAAATGACAGTGATTAAAGACAGAGTGCAGCATGTAGAGAGAAAAATGGAGGAATTCACTTTTGCACACAATGAGCTTGTTGATGCACACCTATCTATAGATGAGGAAATTAAAGCAATGCGTCTCAAAATGGCGGATATTGAGGACCGCGCACGCAGAAACAATGTTAAATTCAGGGGGATCCCTGAATCGGTTAAGCCAGCGGACCTGTCTGCCTACCTCCAAAAACTTATGACCACAGCCATACCGTCCCTGAGCCCAGCAGATGTCACCATAGACAGAGCACACAGGCTACCTAAACCATAATTTCTACCCGATCAGCTACCCAGAGACGTCATTGCCAGAATACACTTTTACCATGTGAAAGACCAACTCATGCGATATGCTAGACAGCACCCTGCACTCCCTGACCCTTTCGCAGGAATCGCACTATATGCAGATTTATCGCAAGCCACGCTGCAAGCTAGGCACAACCTGGTCCCCATCACCAAGATCCTGAGAAATCACAAGATACTGTATAAATGGGGTTTCCCGGCCAAACTGCTGCTTGAAATGCATAATGAATCCCACACCATCTCCTCACTAGAAAAGGGAATGGATCTCCTCAGAAAGTGGCGACTTCTCCCTGCTGACGGGGACATAGCTGACCCTGAACCCCTGCCAGATAGACGAAACTACAACCGTCAAAACAGACGTAACAAATGACTGATGATATCGAATAGGTGTTTGCAACCTTTTACACTATGCGATTTACCTAAAAGTTGCACGCTATGAACTGAATTTTTCCTGTGCCTTCACACTTATGGCCTACTAAGTTATGGCTCACAATAGCCACCGCTGTTCGGCTTTTTCTACATGACTGTTTTCCCCCACTACAGCCGCAGGATGTATCCTGCATCCGGGTTAAGTTACCGTGGACTTTCTGCGGTCCTCTGGGACCCCAAGGGGCCCAAAAATGTTTCTATCTGCTCAAGCTTATATGAGCAGCAGTTATCACATTCCTGTTGTCACTTTTCTTCAGACCATCTTTATCAAGGTACGCTTCCAACTTCTACCACTGGAGGGCAGCAAGGCGTTTTCCAACTGAAATATGCACATTAAACTCATGTCTCACAATGTGAGGGGGCTCAACAGCCCTTTCAAAAGGAGGGCGCTCTGGAAGTCGGCTCTAGCTATGAACTGTGACATCCTATGTGCCCAAGAGACCCACTTTGCCAGCAATCATGCGCCAAAATGTACGCACGCCAAATATCCGCACATCTTCTACTCCAATGACTCTGTTAAAAGAAATGGTGTAATGATAGCCATAAGGGACACAGTAACCTTTTCTCTCTTACAGGAACGCACTGACCAACACGGACGCTTCATCATCTTAATTGCTGAGATTAATAACACTGTCTACACGCTGGTAAACCTATATGCTCCGAATGTTCACACATTGAAATTTGTACGGAAAGTGGTAACAATGGCTAAATCTATGCAAAAAGGTAAACTAATCATATGCGGTGACTTTAACACTGTACTCAACAATGATCTTGATTCCTCCTCAGTGGCTCTTCGACAGAGGCCCTGCTTAGGTCCCTTCTGCCATACAGAAAGGCTCTTTGACCCCTGGCGCTGCGCCCGAACTACTGAGAAGGACTATTCTTACCACTCTCCTGTTCACAACAGCTACTCTAGAATAGATTTTTTTCTTGTAGACATGTACACCTTGCAAACTGTGGTTAGAACAGATATCCATAATATCACTTGGTCGGACCACGCTCCAGTAACGATTGATATAATGGATAATAATAGACAGCACTGCAAACCCCTATGGCGTAATAACACTTACTTGCTGTCTCGTCCCGAGATTCGGGATGAGATCAGTAAGAAACTGACAGACTATTTTGAACTAAACACTAATAAGGATTGTTCCCCCGAAACATTATGGTGTGCGCACAAAGCATATGCTCGAGGCATACTTATACAAATAGCCTCTAGGGAAAAAAAGAAAAAACTGCACCGTTTGTCAGAACTTCAAAACTCCATTGCTGACCTGGAATCCCTTCACAAGGACCCGTCTACCACATCCCCGGACATCCTGGTGCGTCTTAACCAGTGCCGTGAGGACTTGCGGCTCGAACTTAAGACGGATTATGATGTCTATTTTAAGAGAATGAAATTATCCTTCTATTCTCAAAATAACAAAGCAAGCAAACTTCTTGCCTCCCAACTTAAAAAAAGACAAGCCAAGTCCAATCTGACTCACATCATACACCACAAGAACAATACCACACTCCGCAACCCTAAAGATATAGCGAACGCCTTTAAGGACTATTACGAATCCCTCTATAACCTCCATGCCGACCCACACACCCACCAACCCTCTGATCTTGAAATAGACAATTTTCTCCAAAAAATTTATATGCCAAAGGTTGACTCACTCACACTAGATGAACTGAATTCCCCTATTACCAACAAAGAAATCACCACTGTTATACAATCCCTGCCTATGCATAAATCACCAGGCGCGGACGTTTTTTCGGCCGAATACTATAAAACATTTGCCCCTCTACTCGTGCCAACGCTAGCAGACGTTTTCAACGCAGCCACAGTTAACAAATCCTTCCCGACCGAAATGCTACAGGCAGTCATTGTCACGATTCCTAAACCTGGTAAAGACACCGACCGCCCCCAAAATTTCAGACCGATCTCCCTATTAAATTCCGACTTAAAAATTTATGCCAAGGTGATAGCAAATAGACTAATGGTTGTGACCCCCTCACTCTTAGGACTAGACCAAGTAGGTTTTGTAAAAGGCAGACAAGCCCCTGACGGAACTAGACGAATGCTTAACCTCCCAAGGTTTACGGAACTCCACAATCTCCCTAGCGCATTTATTGCCTTAGATGCAGAAAAGGCTTTTGATAGGGTGCACTGGACCTATCTGTCTAAAACCCTCCTTAAATTTGGAATTACTGGTCCAATCCATTCAGCTATCATGGCCCTTTACTCCTGTCCCTCAGCCCGGGTTTTAACATCTGGATTACTATCAGACCCTCTCACCGATAATCTTCTCCCTGGCCATTGAACCCCTAGCAGAATGCATTAGAGCTTCTGATGACATTAAAGGAATCAAAATAGGATTGGGGACCCATAAGCTAGGACTTTTTGCAGACGATATAATACTGACCGTCACTGATCCAGAACCCTCGCTTTCAGCTGTACAACAAATACTAAGAGACTTTAGTGAAGTGTCCTACTACAAGATTAATACCTCTAAGTGCTTTGCTATGGCACTACATACCACAGTTAAAGTACGAGATACCCTCCGACAGCTCTTTCCTTGTATATGGGACCCTCCCTCAATCACTTACCTTGGTGTGCAACTATCCGCATCCTCCTGAAACTTATACGCCTGTAATTTCCCCCCATTGTTACATACAATTGAGGAGGAAATGAACCTCATAGCAAAACTACATCTCTCTTGGATTGGACGGATAGCTGCATACCAAATGCAAATATTTCCTAAACTACTATACTACTTCAGAACCCTTCCCATCCGCATCCCCCAGAAATTTTTCAACCTACTATCAAAAAAACTAAACATCTTCATCTGGGGGGGTAAAAAAACAAGAATTGCGCTGACTCAGCTTTATAAATCTAAACAATTAGGGGGACTGGGACTCCCCAATGCACAAACATATTACAGAGCGGCCTTATTAGACCAAATGAAATACTGGTTCTCAGATCAAAAGGATAATAGATGGTCGGATATAGAATGCACTGTCACCCCGGGTCATGACCTACCTGCCTTAGCTATGGCATTTAGCATACATCATAAACCTACCACTCCGCCTTACCCTTCTATACAAGCCTCCTTAGAGGCCTGGTCCTTCCTTATACACCAACACTTCAATGATCTACCTCTGTACAAACCACAAATCCCATTGGCAGCCTACCAATACTTGATCCCTTACTTGCCTATACAACATTGGAATAAACGGGGGGAACGATATATCTCACCACCAATCGCACAACAAGACGCACTAGATACCTTTATGCTATTTCAAATAAAACAATACTCAGACAAAAACCCAGGTACTACTCTGGAAATACCTCAGTCAGTGTGGGATTTCCTTACCAACAGTCACGCGGGGAAAAAAAAAGGAATCTCCTTATTTTACAAACTAGCAAACCCACTATACATGAATGCTAAATTACCCACCATGATAAAATGGGAAAAGGAACTCCAAGCGGAATTCCCACTTGTACAATGGCACGTAGCAGTAAAATACAACAGCAAATCTTCAGCTTGCATAGATCACTGGGACAATGCACAGAAAATTCTTCACAAATGGTACTATACGCCCCTGCGGCTCCATAAAATGGACCCGTCAATACCATCACTGTGCTGGAGGAACTGTCAATCTACTGGCAGCTTACTCCACATATTGTGGAGTTGTGGAAACATCACTACCTTCTGGAAAGAGATAGAATCTATGATATCCAATGTTATCCATATCAAGATCCAACTCACACCAGCCTTGGCACTACTCAGTATTGGAATAGAACAAATCCCACCCCTACAAAGAAGTTTAGTAGTAAATATCTTGTTTGCAACACGTATGTCACTAGCGAAGCAATGGCGTTCGCCCTCACCTTCTCTCCTTGAAGTAGTAGTCTCCAGAATCAATAATCAATATCTTATGGAGAAACTACTGGCATACAAAGAAAGAAGATCCTCAGTTTTCCATAAACGCTGGGAGAACTGGAGCTCTTCTATATATGCCTCCCACACCTGTGACTCATGACTCATTACTCTAACAACTAAAACCTATTGTACTGATCAGAGCATCCAGTGACTAGGATACGCCCAAATAGGAATGGTACCCCATTGTGCAGAATCTTTATTAAACAAAAACGTTCCTGGAATATGACGTACCTTGTACCTAATAACAATACAGATGTATCAATGTTTATTGGTTTACTTCAACGTTATCAAAGTTTGCATCGTACTAGATATACTGTGCACCTCTCCTGCCTTAATGTATCTCCAGGGACCCTCATTAAGGTCCACTGGGAGCTTCTTTACTAACTGGTTCTCATCTGAGCCCTGTCACTATGTACCCGAAAGGGGTGACTGGCTTTGCCCCATATGGGGCCGTTAGATATCGCTTACAAGTAGCTCGCAGACGTTCTCTGCCGTAGTTAACCTGATTATATGTTTATTATAACCCTTTTGTAATGCATATCTCTGTTATTTTACAATATCCTTTTACTTTCTATGTAAACTGTAAACTTCAATAAAAATCTATGGTTAAAAAAAAAAAAAAAAATAGATTGGGGAGGGGGGGAAGTGGGAAAACAGGGCAGGATACAGGGCGACAGGTATGGGGACAATCGGGGATTGCGCGTGAGCGCTGAGTGAGGTTGTTCCTCTGGCCTATTTGGAAACTCAGGGGATGCGTGACAACCGAGGTGAGCCAGGAGGTGACTGGCCAGGTAACCGATGCTCGGGTGTCCGTCTGTGCTCGGCACGGACTAGTTAACCAGAGCCCCCCAGGGCGGTACTGGGGAGAGTGGCTGCTGATTGGTTGCTAAGTAGGAATGTTTCGATCTGTAGTAGTTTGACGTAGGTTCGGTCTGCTAATACTTGCACTGCCAGCAAGTCATGAGATTAGGTGACCTTGTCTGCGTAGTGAAGGCTTGTGCTTCGAAAACAGAGTGACATGCATAGAAGTATGTGACAGTTACTAACGCCTGGATACTGAGCCAAATCTATGCGTTTTAATAGATTGGGGAGGGGGGAAGTGTGAAAACAGAGCAGGATACCGCACGACGGTATGGGGACAATCGGGGATTGCGCGTGAGCGCTGAGTGAGATTGTTCCTCTGGCCTATTTGGAAACTCAGAGACTGCGTGACAACCGAGGTGAGCCAGGAGGTGACTGGCCAGGTAACCGATGCTCGGGTGTCCGTCTGTGCTCGGCACGGACTAGTTAACCAGAGCCCCCCAGGGCAGTACTGGGGAGAGTGGCTGCTGATTGGTTGCTAAGTAGGAATGTTTCGATCTGTAGTAGTTTGACGTAGGTTCGGTCAGCTAATACTTGCACTGCCAGCAAGTCATGAGATTAGGTGACCTTGTCTGCGTAGTGAAGGCTTGTGCTTCGAAAACAGAGTGACATGCATAGAAGTATGTGACAGTTACCAACGCCTGGATACTGAGCCAAATAAGTGCGTGAAGCGAGGATGTGTAGTGAAAGGTGTGTAGAGAGAAAGGAAAACTAAATAACAACAACCTACGCACCTGCTTGCTACCCTAGTGATAGAGTCTCTGATGGGTTCAAACCTGGTAGACCTGGTACCTACGGTAAGGTGACATGGAAATATTGTAAAAGATGGGTTGCAAGAGCTGTTTCGGGGCCATAGTTGACCCCCTGGTGAAGAGATGCAAGCCCTCGACTTTTTTTTTTTTTTACCTGGGAAAGAAAGAGGTGGTCTGATCCTGTTCGTAGGAGAGACCGGGTGGCGACTTACTGACCGATAAGGGTGAAAAGGGATAGAGAAAGGCATGAGTAGCTGTGTGGGCTACTGGAGAGGATTGGCTGCGGAGGCCAATAGAAAGAGCTGCAGCGATTGCAGCGGTATGGGGGGGGGGCGGTTGTGGGGCCCATGACACGAACTTGCGGTGAAGCAAGATGTGCGGGGATGGCAGTGACTTGCTAAGATGGATTGCCGTGAAGGCAGGAAGTGGAGCGACTTGCGGTGGTTGCAAGGTCTGGAGGCCCATGACACAAACTTGCGGTGAAGCAAGATGTGCGGGGGATGGCAGTGACTTGCTAAGATGGATTGCCGTGAAGGCAGGAAGTGGAGCGACTTGCGGTGGTTGCAAGGTCTGGGGGCCCATGACACAAACTTGCGGTGAAGCAAGATGTGCGGGGGATGGCAGTGACTTACGCTAAGATGGATTGCCGTGAAGGCAAAAAGTGGAGCGACTTGCGGTGGTTGCAAAGGTGTGTGTGGGGGGGAAACAAAAAGGGGGGGGACTGACCTGGAAGGGTGAAAAAGGGGGTAAAGAAAACGTATGAGTGGCCGTGTTGCTACTGGAGATGATGGGCGTTATGCCAAACGCGGCAAGATGTACGAGTAGCCGTGTTGCTACTGGAGATGACAGGTGTTTAAGCAAAATGCAGAAAGACATACGCGTAGCTGTGTTGCTACTGGAGATGACAGGCGTAATGCCGGATGCAGCAAGACGTATGAGTAGCCGTGTTGCTACTGGAGATGACGGGCGTTTATGTAAAATGCAGCAAGACGTGTGGGTAGCCGTGTTGCTACTGGCGATGACGGGCGTTTCTGCCAAATGCAGAAAGACGTACGAGTAGCCGTGTTGCTACTGGAGATGACGGGCGTTATGCAAAATGCAGCAAGACATATGAGTAGCCGTGTTGCTACTGGCGATGACGGGTGTTTCTGCCAAATGCGGAAAGACGTACGAGTAGCCGTGTTGCTACTGGAGATGACGGGCGTTATGCCAAATGCGGCAAGACATATGAGTAGCCGTGTTGCTACTGGAGATGACGGGCATTATGCCAAATGCAGCAAGACATATGAGTAGCCGTGTTGCTACTGGAGATGACGGGCGTTATGCCAAATCTGGCAAAATGTATGAGTAGCCGTGTTGCTACTGGAGATGACGGGCGTTATGCCAAATGCGGCAAGATGTATGAGTAGCCGTGTTGCTACTGGAGATGACGGGCGTTTATGCTAAATGCAGCAAGACGTATGAGTAGCCGTGTTGCTACTGGAGATGACGGGCGTTTATGCTAAATGCAGCAAGACGTATGAGTAGCCGTGTTGCTACTGGAGATGACGGGCGTTATGCCAAATGCGCCAAGATGTATGAGTAGCCGTGTTGCTACTGGAGATGACGGGCGTTTATGCCAAATGCAGAAAGACATATGAGTAGCCGTGTTGCTACTGGAGATGACGGGCGTAATGCAGAAAGATGTATGATGTGGTGGGTTTGCAGTGATTGCAAGGTGTAGGAAGACTTGCAGCGTATTGATGTGTGTGTAGGATTTATCGTGCGCAACGGGATAGGCTTTAAGAAAGTGCAGCTAAAGTACTGCTGTATTGGTACTTTCCGATGTGACTTTAGTCTTATGAAGAACTCGACTTGTTTGAGTAGGTGATGGGACGGAATTTGGTACGACTGCTTGTTGCGTGTTTCAGGGAAGACTCGAATTGTAGCGCCGATGCTGCGACTAGATTCGAATCGGCTGTAGATGCGAGGTGACTGAGGGGCTTGTATGCCACATCTGAACCATATTGCTGATGACATGGCTGGTTCGGTTTTGACGGAAAGGTGATGGGGGGGGGGTTTTGAAGGGGGCTTGTGATTGCCTTGAGGATCCGAACCATAGAAGCAAGGTTTAGTGACTAGGCTCGAATCGGCTGACGGTGAGTGTATGCTATCCGGTAAGAGGTGAAGGGGGTCGGTTGCGTCTGGCTCGAGTAAAACTTGCGTTGGGTAGAAAGTATGACAAAACATGAAATATGACATAGAACGACTTGTGAAGCCGAAAGTGCGACTTTGCGACATGGACATGATAACGTAATGGTTCGAGTTTGGTAGGAGTGGTAACGACAAAGTCCTACCTGCGACAGTGAGTGTGTAGCGATAATCGATGAAAATATATGACCGATCTCGTGAGCCCAACTGTATGGACATGTAGTGGGTAGGCAGAAACAGTCTCTGCGATGCATCTGATGTGGATCAGTTTGAAAAGGTATAAGATGAGTCCGATTTAAATCGGTAGAATCTGACACAATTGGTTTGTAGGGTGTATGCCATCTCTTCCTGTGACCGAACACCTGACCACACCCATCCCCCAGGCTAGCCAAGTGCAGAGAAGGCACCAGGTGGTTTTAATTACACCTCAATCAGCCACAGGAATCCATACAAACAAAAATACATGATAATCTCAAAAAAAAAAAAAAAAAGGCAATCCCATGGACAGTGAATTTGTAACAAGTGAATCCTATGAAAGTCATATCGGAGAACGACCGATAGCTGCTTGGAGGCTCGGGTCAATAACTCAGTGGTAGCTTTTGCGAAGGGGTGCCGGATAGTAAGCATGATAAGCCACAAGTTTGCACATGATATGAAAGGTTTGGATACTACTTATCTGCGACCATGAGCGGGAACCGCCGACGAAGACCCTGAATGAAGATGCCGAAGTGGGCCTGCGATTGGACGCATAGATAGACGACCGTGAGGGAGCTGAGAAGAGTCGGCCTCTTGATGTGCAATACCTTGCACTGGAACCGACACAGCCCACCATGCTGGCCTTCATATATATATATATATATATATATATATATATATATTTATGGTCTAGAGCCCTACGGACGACATGAGTAACGATGACACATAGGAACAACACAAAACTCACCAACATGAAATAGACCTGAAAGTGTGCCTTGGTCTACCGTATGGTACGCCAAAATAAGGGGGCATACCCTAGATAAAGAATGATAAGAAGTAGTTATGGAATAATGTGGAATGAGTATTCAGTCTGGGGTAAGAATACTTAGAAGAGGCTTTTAAAAAGGGGAGGGTGGGCGGGTATCACGCACAGGAAACCGACAAAGACCGGCGGCCTTTGGGCTGCTTAAATACCCTCCGGGCTCCTCCCATAACTTCAGGCCGGTACCCGGCCTTCCAATTTATGGTCTAGAGCCCTACGGACGACATGAGTAACGATGACACATAGGAACAACACAAAACTCACCAACATGAAATAGACCTGAAAGTGTGCCTTGGTCTACCGTATGGTACGCCAAAATAAGGGGGCAAAAACCTTCAGGTAGGGGATAATTATTTATTAGAGGTAATGTCACTGAGTGAGTCGAGCAAAGGCCTGAGCCATCTCTAACTGTGGGTTAGGAATGTAGCGAGAGAAGCAGGCCGACTTCCACCGACCCAGTTTCTTGATTACGTGGTCCGGAACCCCCTGTCTTGAGGCCGTCGTGGCCGCCCCGATCCGGAACGAATGCCCGGAGTACTGGCTGGGGTCCAACTGAAGATGGCCGAGAAGGACCCGGACATGTTCCACGAACTGCGACGAGTTAAGGGGTTTCACCGGAAAAGGTAGCAGTGGACTGGCCCCTGGGCAGTCGGACAGCAGTGCCGTCAGGCGGTCCAACACGGCAACTGGGCACCAGTTGTTGTGAGTCCTGTACAGGTGAATATCTACTCCGGAACCTCGCTGTTGGGTTTTGGATGTCGTCAAGTGAAGGACGTAGTGATCCTGGTGGCGATAGAGATTATTTCTACGCAAGACTGGACCGGCTGGGTGGCTGCGAGTGAACTCGCTGGGCCGCAGAAACCCGTAAAACGCCATGTGTATCGCAGCCTGCAGGACGGTACTGAGGAGGAGACCGAAAGGGGACCTATCCAGGATGTCAGACATCCCCTTGAAGATCTCCCCCGTGATAGGCAGACGCTTTGAGCTGACTGGCGGCTGGTGTTTCTGAACTCCACGTAGTAGAGCCCTCACCGCGTGGCAGGAGAACACCGAAGGCCTTGCAGGGTCTTGAAGTGACAAATAGTGCTGCACCCCGGCCACGTACTGGCGTATCGTGCTGTGTGACAGTGCTAGGTGTGAATGGCAGTAGGCGATGAACGCCAAGACCTGCTTGAGGCTGGAAGACTCGCGAGGCCGCTGGGGCAGGAACTTGTTAAACGCCCTCCAGGCCGTCTGGTAGGCCCGACGGGTGTTGCGGGCGAGTGAGGCGTTGATGATATCGGTAGCTGAGTGTAGATGTGGGGCTAGTCCAAGGTCAGTTGTGACCAATCCGGGATAGTGGCTGAATGACGGCAGGCTCCTGGCACCTGTTCAAAGAAAGAAATAAAGTTAAAACGGGAGAGTGCGTCCGCTGCTGCGTTGAACTTCCCTGGAATGAAGGAGCAGTACACATTGAACTGATGCTGTAGGGATAGCTGGACCAGTCTGCGGAGGAAGGACATGACGGGCCTGGACTTAGACCTGCCCTTGCTGATGATCTCGGCTGTGGCTTGATTGTCTGTCGAGAAAGCCACCGTCTGTCCAGACCAATGGTGACCCCATAGGTGGGCGGCTGCTACAATAGGGAAGAGCTCAAAGAGGGCTGACGTAGTAGTAAAGCCCGGTGTGGCTAGTGCTTGAGGAGGCCACGGGGCGGCGAACCACAAATGGCCAAAAATGGCGGCGCATCCTGTGGATGCCGCCGCGTCGGTCACCACCTGTGGTGACTGCGTGGACACGACTGGGATAAACAGGGACACACCGTTCCAATCACTAAGAAAGTGCTCCCACATGGCCAGATCTGCCCTGGCTGCAGAATCCAGCCTGATGACCTGGTCTGGGTCCTGCGTGTAGGACAGGAAGACCAGCAACCGGGACACAAAGGAGCGGCCCTGGGGGATGATCCTCACGGCAAAGTTCAGCATCCCGAGGAGAGACTGAAGTTGCTTCTGAGTACATCCCCCCCCCCCCGGGTGAACTCTCGCAGAACCGTCCTGATACGGTCCAACTTATCTGCTGGAAGGCTGGCCTGCATGGCCAACGTGTCAAGGTCGACGCCCAGGAACGTGATCTTGTGTGCCGGGCCGTCAACCTTGTGCTCCGCTATGGGGACGTTCAGATTGTCGAAAACCGTCCTCAACTTTCCAAGGTCCCCTGGGGGAGCCCCGGGCGGCTCTATCAGAAGGAAGTCATCCAAATAATGGATGACCTCGTGGCACTGTGCCTCATGGAGAAGGATCCACGCCAGGGTCTCGGCGAACTTGTCAAATAGCCAAGGACTACTTTTAGACCCGAAGGTCAATTTGGTCGCGAAATAATATCGCTCCCTCCACTTGATGCCGTGCCAGCACCACAAGGAAGGATGGATGGGCAGCAGCTTGAAGGCGTCGGATATGTCCGCCTTCGAGAGCCACGCACCCACCCCTGCCCTGAGAATGGCCTGGATAGCCATGTCTACCGAAGCGTACTTCAGCGAGAACTCCTCGGAGGGGATGAGCGAGTTGAGACTGGGAACGACGGAAGAATGAGGCGCTGACAGATCATACACCAGACGTTTTTTATTTGAAAACTTTCCCTGCACAAGCCCGATAGGGCTAACCCTCCAGATGCTGAAGGGGGATTGACAGAACGGGCCTATCATGAAGTCCCGATCCAACTCCGTCTGCAAAAGGACATCAATCGCTGGCTCGTCTGTTGCTGCTGAGCGTAAATTCGGACATTCGTGGGTGGAGTGGGGCAGGGTGATGAGCCCGGTATGGAACCCCTCAGTGAAGCCTCGGATGAGGTAGCTGGCGAGTGACGGAGTGGGGTGTGAGGTCAGGTAAACGCCGAGCCAAAGGACATTGACCCGGCTTAGTCATGGTCTCTTCTGTTTGACCTCACACAGGATCCTGGGGTGCGCCCTCTGGCACAGGGTGCAAACGTGCAAGAGCCGGCACTGGCTGAAATTGCAGGAGCCGTAATTAAAATTGTTGCAAATGGCGGCTCCCCCAACCATCCGCACCGGACGTCCCAATTTGTCCACCTTTCGCCCTTGCACCGGGGCCTGCTGAGCCTGGCTCGTGCTGGCAGAGGCCGTGCTAGCTATCGGAAGGACAGAGGCTACGTTGGCACACCAGACCGTGGTGTGAGACGCTGACTGACAGACAGCACATAGCGGGGAGCGAAGGCCTGCAAAGTGGCGGCAGAACAATTCCGTGTCCACTACGCTCCAGTCCGTTGGCAAATGGAACTGTGTGAATCTGGCTGCGGCTTTGGCCGAGAAGGACCGATGGTAGTCGTAGAACGCTGAGCCACCGTATTTGTGGCCCAGGTCTACGACCAAATGGAGATAGAGGTCCAGCTCTTCCCGTCTGCCGGGGGAGGCTGAGCACAGCACGTCTCTAAACATGCCGAAAGCGAGCGTGAATTCGGGCACCGTGAGCTTCCTGTTGAGCCTCGGATCCTTCGCTTTCAACACCACCGAGACATCCCCCCAGGTGTAGGCCTTGTTCTCGGCCAAGTCATGGACCGAGATCAAGAGTGAGGCCAGATTGACGTCTTTGCCCTCTAGAATGTCCTTCCTTACGCTGGGTGGCACCAGGTGGGAAGGGTGAACGGTAGGCGTGGCAAGCTCACTACCTGCGGCCGGTGCACTGATGGCTGGGACCACCGCGTGGTCCGGAACCGTGGCAGCCGGGCTGGCCTCTAGACGAGACACCCTGTCCTGGACCTCCACGATTGAGGAAGACAGGGAAGACACGAGGGTGTGTAGCTGGGCAACGGCGGCTGAAATCGATTCCAGAGACGCCTGCTGGCTGCTGGGGCTTGCTGCGGCCGGTGGTGGGAAGAGAAGCCTGAATAGCTCCGCCTTCCTGGCCGTGGACGAGAAGGGTATCCCTCTGCGTCTCAGCTCGGCGGACAGCCTGGGAATTGTCCATGCCCTAAGAGACTGGACACTGCCAGCCTCGGAGGCTGACGCCGGAGATAGTGGGGTGGTGAGGTCATCGCTGCCAACTGACGACATGGCGGCTGCCAAGACCTGTAACTTGGTAGACTGGTCACGTGTCTGCAGGCTGGGCCTAAAAGGTGACAAGAAATGAGTTTGGACGTGTCACCTATGATATACGTACCTGCCACAAGAAAGCAGGAGCCCCCCGTGCCCCTGTGTTTTTTTTTTTTTTTTTTTTTTACCTGCTGGAACCCTGATCAAGTTGGCGCAGGTGGACCTACTGAATCCGACTGACCTGAGAGAGTGTGAGAAAAAATACCTATTTAAGAGCCTAAAACTGCTGCCGTCCAGAGCGACGGAACCCAACGCAGATGATAACAACAGGCGATAGTGACTTGAGTCGACTGCCGAGATCGCTGTGGGATCAACTGACAGATGACAACACGAACGACTGACTTGACACGTTGCCTTACTGAATGAACTTCCCGTGACAGGGCCCGGCCCGTTCGTACCGTATGGGGGTGACTGTGGGCCGGACTCTGGAGCACGTACAGAATGAGGCCACCATGAAACTAGGCCGACTGCCTAGGTGTGCTGAGGCCGAACTGTGACATCCAGCTGCCACCGAGTCCGACTCCAAGCTCCCCCTTTTTTTTTTTTTTTTTTTTTGAAATGCGGCCGGCCTAGGGCACGCCGGCGCGAATTCGTACAAGCGGGTGACTAATTAACACCGGGCGTGGTAAGGTGACACAGAAATGATATAACATGACAAGGGCAAGAATCAAAGTTTTTTTTTTTTTTTTTTTTTTTTTGCGACTCCGCCCCTGGCGCATGTATTGAAATGAGGCCGAGCCTAGGGCACGCCGACACGAATTTAGTGCGAAGAAGTGACTCCATTCATGCCGGGCGTGGTAGGGTGACAGAAATGAGATACCATGACAGGGGCAAGAATCAGGAATGTACGTAAAACCAGTGATGCGATTCCGCCCTTGGCGCATGTATTGAAATGAGGCCGTGCCTGGGGCACGCCGACACGAATTCAGTGCGAAGAAGTGACTCCATTCATGCCGGGCGTGGTAGGGTGACAGAAATGAGATACCATGACAGGGGCAAGAATCAGGAATGTACGCAAACCAGTGATGCGATTCCGCCCTTGGCGCATGTATTGAAATGAGGCCGTGCCTAGGGCACGCCGACACGAATTTAGTGCGAAGAGGTGACTATATTCACGCCGGGCGTGGTAAGGTGACAGAAATGAGATACCATGACAGGGGCAAGAATCAGGAATGTACGCAACCAGTGATGCGATTCCGCCCTTGGCGCATGTATTGAAATGAGGCCGTGCCTAGGGCACGCCGACACGAATTTAGTGCGAAGAAGTGACTACATTCACACCGGGCGTGGTAAGGTGACAGAAATGAGATACCATGACAGGGGCAAGAATCTGGAATGTACGCAACCAGTGATGCGATTCTGCCCTTGGCGCATGTATAGAAATGAGGCCGTGCCTAGGGCACGCCGACACGAATTAGTGCGGGGAAGTGACTGCATTCATGCCGGGCGTGGTAAAGTGACAGAAATGATATGCCATGACAGGGGCAAGAATCAGGAATGCCCGCAGCCAGTAATGTGATTCCGCCCTTGGCGCATGTATCGAAATGAGGCCGGGTAGTCGTGCATCTGGATCGCCCCGATCGGAGCATGCGTGGATGCGACCGGACCAGGATCGAAGCGATGGCATGAACGCCCTGATTAACTGATGCGAAATGATTTAGCATGACCGAATGGCCTGGTACGTTAGCCACGTTTGAAATGATGAAATGATTGTCATGCTAATTCGTGAAATGTTTCGACACGGTCGAAGTGATTCGTACAACTAGAATGCCAACAGTGCTTCGGAATATAATAGCGATTCGGCACGCTCGCTAGCGCCACCAATTCGGATAATGGCAGGACATGAACGATACGTGTGAGTGCGAACGGCACCCGTGCGTGAGTTATGTTGAACGATTCGGAGACTGTGTAGCCCGCTCGTTGTAAGGGAACCCTAAGTGCCGGATGTGACATCGGTCGGAGTGTCTGTGGCGGGCGGCCCTGAATGTGCGTGCCGTTAGATGGCTCCCGATCGGGTACAACAAAAAACGTGCGAGTAAGTGTTTAGGTTTCGAAACAAGCAGCGCGTGGCTCGTGAGCTACGCAGATCACAGTTTAGTGACATGATAAGCAGTGCATGAGAACGTAAAACATGGGAGCCGAAGCCCTACCTGCGACAGCCGAACCAGACTCTTTGTACGAACTGCGACTCGACGACACGAGTGCGACACGAAGGGACGACACAACTTACGAACACGGAACACGGGACTGCAACAAGAGAAGACGGACAGACGAAAAAACGGAGCTCACGAGCCGGCACCAAGAGCGCTTGTCACGAACGAGTCGGTCCTAGATGTCTGACGTATCAGATATCACGCACAGGAAACCGACAAAGACCGGCGGCCTTTGGGCTGCTTAAATACCCTCCGGGCTCCTCCCATAACTTCAGGCCGGTACCCGGCCTTCCAATATATACCTTATATACTCGAGTATAAGCCGAGATTTTCAGCCCTTTTTTTAGGGCTAAAAGTGCCCCCTCGGCTTATACTCGAGTCACCGCCGTCTGCCTACATGATCAGCGTGTCATGCAGACAGACAGCCATTGCAGTGTTCAAAAGCCGCGCCTCCTCATCCTCCTCGTCTGTGATAGGAGGAACACTAATTTTCCCAGCAGTGAGTCAGTGTTCAGTGTTCCACCTATCATGGACGTCCTGTCATTCTCATCTCATGGACGAGGATGAGAGGATGTCCGTGATAGGCAGAACCCTGAACACTGACTGCTGGGAAAACAGAGTGTTCCTCCTATCACGGATGAGGACGAGGAGGAGGCGCAGCTTTTGTATATTGGAATGGCCGCCATCTGTTTTGCATTACACGCTAATCGGCAGGATCAGCAATGGGGGACACATGATGCAGATCGCACAGGAAGACTGCAATGGTGGACACAGATCGCACAGGAAGACTGCAATGGTGGACACAGATCGCACAGAGAGGCCTCTAACGATCGGCACAGGAAGACTGCAATGGTGGACACAGGATGCAGATCGCACAGGGAGGCATACACAGGACACAGAGGATGCAAATCGGCACAGGTAGGCTGCAATGGACACAGGGGGGTATGTACAGGACACAGGGAGGCATGCAGCTGAAGATGGGCATTGTTGACCCTCTTTTTCACTTACAGTAGCTGCTGCATTTCTCACCCTCGGCTTATACACAAGTCAATAAGTTTTCCCATTTTTTTTGTGGTAAATTAGGGGCCTCGGCTTATATTCGGGTCGACCTATACTTGAGTATATACGGTACTGTATATATTAATTACCCTTTCAAAGGTCTCCCTCACCACAAAAATCTGTTCTTTAAAAGACTGACTCAAGCTAAAACTTTATTCATAGTCTTCTAGGAATTCTAGCCATAATCTTTGTAAAAACCTTATACACCACATTAAGAATAATCCACAATCATTTTCACACTCTACCTAATGCCCAGTACACACAATCGGAAATTCCGCCAGCAAAAGTCTGATGTGAGCTTTTGGTCCGAAATTCCGTCCGTGTGCATGCTCCATCAGACTTTTGCTGGCAAATTCCCACCAGCAAAATATTGAGAGCAGGTTCTCAATTTTTCAGTCGGAAAAAGTTCAGATCGGAAATTCCGATCGTCTGTACCAATTCCGACATGCAAAATTCCTACGCATGCTTGCAAACAATTCGACGCATGCTCTGAAGCATTGAACTTACTTTTCTCGGCTCGTCGTAGTGTTGTACGTCACTGCGTTCTTGACGGTCGAAAGTTAAGAGAACTTTTGTGTGCAAGTCAAGCTTGAGCGGAATTCCATTGGAAAAACCATCCAAGTTTTTTCCGACTAAAAATCCGCTCGTGTGTACGGGGCATAAGACATAAAAAGAATGATAAAGCAAATAATTTATGTACTCCACTTCTTTGGCATTTTCCAGATGTCCTCAGTAAGATCTTTTATATTTAAAGTTATATGATCTCTGTCATACATCAGTATTTAGGCTTTTTTTTTTAGAATACAAAAATAGAAATTGGCCTGCTGCCTCAAGGTTCAGTATTAGTCATCTTTTTTTTTTTTCTTCTTCCAAAACAACCCCACTGCTAGTTTTTACTATATCTTCCATATTCTTTCATATATAGACTTCAATTTTTTTTATTTAAACATCTTATTGTCCTTTTGCATTTTCAAATTTCCTTTGCATCTCTAGTCTTTTAGCCAAGTCTTTACTCTTTTTTTCTTACAATCAGAAATGTATCATATACTTATCGGATAGCTTATGTATACATTCTTTCACTACATTTCACTACGTTTTTTTTACACATTGTCCTCAGTGCATTTCATTAAAACCACTCAACATTTTAATAATATATTGCCGGTTGTTTCTGGATTCTTTTTAAGATTGAAGTAATCGGTTTTACCTTACAGCTTTCAGTTTACAGTGCTGTTGTCTTTTTCACTATTATGAGGAAATAGTCAAAGCCTCCATCAGCACTTGGTATATTCAAATCATGCCTTTGATTTATAAGTAAATCATATGATTTGGGTATGATGTCATCTTTAGAGCTCCAAGTGATCTTTTGAACATTCTTCCCAAAGTGACATGCTGTTAATGACCATGGTACCACTTAATGCAAATTTAATTGCTCATTGATCAATATCACTTGAAAACTCATTAAAACATTGTGGTGGCAAATCAGCGGTAGTACTCAGATAAATACCTGGGAATAAAAAATTAAAGTTATGATATTTATAATAGATTTCCACAATAACTGGCTCTACATATTCCAGTAGATTGCTTCAAAAACTGTTGCATGTGTTTCTACATTCACACAATATAAATTACTATTTATTTAAAAAAAACTGAAATTGTAGAATTATGATTTATCTGATTGCATCTAGGGGTCAGGAAAGATTTACTTCTGAGCAAATTAGACTATGTTCTAAAAGTTTTTTTTTTTCCGCTAAGATGGCACATATGTGAAAACAATTATGCCAAAAATAATTTCTTATGATTAGATATTAGAAAATGATAGCTGATGTACTTGGTATTATTTTAATACTTTGTTTCAGTTTTAATTCATGATAAAGATAGATTAAATCATTACATTATAAAAAATTACAATAAAGGAAAAGTAATCCATGCTTTATAACCGTTATAAAGATTTATTGTTTTCTTACAAGTACTTCTGTAATGAAATAATTTTAAGGGAATATTAAGTGTAATGTTTTCTATACACATTTACATACAACTGTTTACTGTTAAGCAATTATAATTTATTGTTCAATGTACTGAGAGCAGAGTGCATCAGGAAAACAATCACTATATTTAATTCAGTAAAGCTGCCAGCCCATTCTAAAATGAGGACGAGAGCAAAGCTTACACGTATAGTAAATTATCCTGCATCTCTTGAGAAAGTTCAATCTTCAGAGCAGAGCCCAGTGATTTGATAGTGAGGCAGTTTAATTAAGGCACATATTTAAATCGAAGTCACTTCTATTTGGACTATAAACATAAACGTACTCATTTCCAATATAATCTGTCCTTGATATTTTTCTCAAAGAAAGAATTAACATGCAAAGGTTGTTATGGCTTCTTACATGACCTTTTAGAAAATTTAGAATCAAATATTTAGTAACAGGTTGAATGTAACAAAATCTGACAGCTGTAAAGATATAGTATTTTTTTGGCTCTTCACCAAACTCCCAAACATTGTCTATATCCTTCGAGTTTCTGACTGGCTGTCATCCAAAGAAAATTCAAAATTCTGATCAGCAGCACTTTAAAAAATAAAGAAAGAAGATATATTGTGAATATCCTGACAATTCTCTGCTCTATACACTATCCTAATAGAAGTGCAGTGAAGTGTACCTATGTTCCCTTCAAAAATCCAATCCAATATGAAACAGAGCTCTATTTTTTCTTAATTTCCTGCAGATAATTGGATGTTAGCTGTAAATACAGGTACACTTCACTACACTTCACCTCACTTTATACTTAAGTAAATTAGACTCAGTGACTTGACTGTGCAGGAAATTGCAAATAAAATAATGGTAGTTAAAGAAGAACTG
Organism: Lithobates sylvaticus; assembly: GCA_028564925.1. Classification (NCBI taxonomy): domain Eukaryota; kingdom Metazoa; phylum Chordata; class Amphibia; order Anura; family Ranidae; genus Lithobates; species Lithobates sylvaticus. The sequence continues at coordinate 285,628,940 of CM053029.1, forward strand.
AATTGTGAAAGCTGTGGCCAAAAAAGGCAGGCAGAGGGCAAAGTCAGTGGTCTCTTTGCAGTGTATCTTTCCCAATTACTAACTTACTAGGCCTTGTTCTGCGCGGTATCTCTGTGTGGAGGCTTCCTTCTTTTAGAGCTTTTGTGTCCTTATATCAGAGCCTCTAGCAAAATCAATAGATAGCCTCCTAGTGATGACATCAAATCTCACTTCAAAACTCATGAAACTAGCATTCAGAGGCAGCAATGCCTTAATGTCACACTGCATATACTGCATAAGCTATGAGACTATAGGCATAATCACAAGAGCCTAAGCACACTTGCATATCATAAAGCCAACAGCTATTTTTAGGAAGTAATTACATACAAAATTTAGATAACCTAGACAGAATTAGCATTTTTTAATTATCTGTATAACATAACTAATCTTTTCTTTTTAAGTTCAATTCCACCTTAAAAGGTCTTTAGTCATGACTGTAATGATAAATTCTAAAATACTACATCACTTCTTGACATTCATTTGGTGATAGCTAGCAATGAGGTGGGCAGAGACACAAGCACGCTGAGAGCCATGGCCCGTTTTAAAGCTCTGATGTTCGTTTACCAGTACCTTGATGTAAGTGTATCAAAAATAAATCTTTTTTATATACTGTATGGGCTTCACTATATCCTGCTTTATTCTTCATTTGTGATGTTATCCATATGATTGGGAGGAAACTCTTCTGGGTTTACCTGGCTGCTGGATGTCCTGGCCACTTGGATGCATGTGAGCAGTGGTTGATGCAAGTTAGTTTTTTTGAGCCATACGATAACATCAGGCCAGTGAGTGGAGAGTGAAGCTGGAACCATTGCATAGTGGCTATACATGCTTGCTTTACATTAATTTCTGGTAAGGATATTGGATTGACACTGTGTGTCAATCCAATGTGGTGTGCGGTGTGGTGTGCCTGTCCTTATGCACTGACGTTGGTGAAAGGATTTCATCTCTCCCTCCAGTCAAAGACTGTTGTGGAGTTTTATATATTTTTATTTGCTTATCAACACATTGTTCTGGCTACTTAGATTATTAGTACTGTTTAGTAGCATGGATATTCACTTGCTTTTTATTATCACCATTTTTTAAATTTGAACAATGGGGGGCTTGTCCAATTTCTGGCTTATAAGCAGCTCTTCTCCTTAGCTCCATGATCATTGCGAGATCCTGTGCTAGATCCCGCTCAGCCATCATTTTTTTGCCTGCCTGGGTTTTTCTTACTACCTTTTGTGATCCTCCCTGCCCAGCCAGAGCTGGTGAAGATTGGCAAGGAGCACCCAAAACCCCTGGAGAGACAACTCACTTGCCGCCAGCCAAAATGTCAGACAGAACACACAGTCAGATGGGCTTTCTCGGAGTGGAGAACCTGGTCCAGGGTGGGGGGTGGTTCAGAGTGGTTGGGAGAAAAAAGTTGGGGGATCTGGAAGGCTGGCTGCACTGGAACAACCTGCGCTTCTTAGGATGGAAACCCAGAGGAATTTTTAACAGAATTGCTGAAATGATTCATAGTAACTGATATTATCTTGCCACTGTTCGCCGTTTAATGTGCACATAAAATCCCTCTTGGACAACCCCCTCCAACAAAGCCCTTCTAGACCCTTGCTTGCCGTGATCCTTTACTTCAAAGATTAAGAATCTATCCTTAGGCAAACCAAGAATATGCCAGACTTAACATATAACAACAACATCATCACTATTTTCCCAGATGTTTTAGCTACCACACAAAGGAAAAGTGTAAAGCAATGCCTAAGGGATACAAATATTCCCAAATATTCCCTATAACATCTATGCAGCTTGGCTATGAGTAGTGAATAATGGCAAGACACAATTTTTCTCTTCACCAGAAGTGGCTGATCATTGCTAAACTCTCGTGGAAGAGAGTGATATCATTGCATTTTTCCTTGTTCCGCAGAAATACTTCAATACTCAATACTTCATCAGGAGGCTCCAGGACACTCTGTTCTTTGTTTCTAAACTGAAGTTCTCGTATTTTTTCGAAGTACCATAGAAGCGACCCCAGCGGCGGGGGGGCGGGGGGGCGGGGGGGAGGGGGGATAGCGAGAAGGGGGGGGAGGGGGCCTTGAAAGGTTTATCGCTGGAGAAGGGGAGCACGGGGGAGGCCTCAAGCAGCAGGCCATCCCACGCAGGCTCAATAAAGATATAAATAACGCATAAGGAATATGGAAAAATTCTAAATTTACAAATTTCAAAAATTATTAATAATAATTAAAAAAAAAAAAAAAAAAGAGAAGATGAAAATTCCACAATGATGTGAAGACATTAAAAGGGACATAACTGAGGGCGCTCCTGATTTGGTCCCAATAAGCTCTCTCTGAGGTGGAAAAAAAGAAAAAAAAAAAAGGAAGTATATCGTCTGCGAAAGCAGCCGTTTTAAATGTTTGTCCCTTTACGTCTATTCCCTTTATATCTGGGTTTGATCTAACACTTCGTAGAAGTGGTTCCAGTGTGAGAACAAAAATCAGAGGGGACAATGGACATCCTTGATGGGTGTCATTCGTGATGGAGAAGGCATTCGATAGGTGGCCTTTGACTCAAAATTTTGCTGTGGGAGCAGAGTATAGCATGAGGATGAAGTTTAGCATTCGGGTGGGAAGGCCTATGGAGGTTAACGTTGCTGTCATGTAGTCCCAGGCCACTCTATCGAATGCCTTCTCCGCGTCTAGGGATAGGAGAAATCCTTTACGTTGTTGAGATGTAAGCCAATGGTGTATGTTTAGTGTTTTAAGCGTATTATCCCTTGCTTCTCTACCAGGGATAAACCCTACTTGATCAGGGTGGATAAGATCAGGAAGTAAAGAGAGGAGTCGGTTGGCTAATATTTTGGTGTACCATTTAAGAGTGATATAGGTCTATAGTTTGTTACTAGTGAGAAGTCTTTTCCTGGTTTGGGAATGACCGTGATGTGTGCTGTCAATAAGTCTCGAGGGGGAGTAGTGTAGGATGTGCAAGTATCAAAAGAAGAAACAAAGAGAGTGGTCAGTAAATGTGCGAAAGTTTTTATAGTAATCAACAGTCAGTCCATCGGGTCCTGGGCTTGGGGTGTGTCCAGTGCTTGAAAAGAAGATTCTGAAATCGGGTTGGGGCTGTATTGACGTAGAAAGTCAGTGATTAGTTGTTGTCTTTGAGAAGGATGTTGAGTTGTAGATGGCTCAGAAAGGTTATATAATTTAGAGTAGTAGTCCACAAATTGTTTGGCTATATCTGGTATGGAGGTTATTTTGCGCCCCATCGAGTCTGTAAGGGAGTGTATTGTATTTTTTACTTTTTTGGATTGAAGGGCTCTCGCTAATAATTTGCCTGCTTTGTTGCCAAATTCATAGAAGGTTTTTTGGGTAAGGATGTATTTGCGTCTAATTTGTTGTCCTAGTAGTTCTAATGCCTTGTACACACGATCAGACTTTTCCCGCCAAAAGTCCGGCGGACTAAGTTTTAAGTTTTGTTTTATAATTGTCCGCTGGACTCGGCAGTCCGGCGGACAATCCCGGCGTCTGTATGCTAGTCCGCGGGACTTGCCCATCATCGGAAAGTCCGTTCATTTAGAAAGTGACTTCAGGTAGATGGGGCTAGCGAAGGCAGTGAATGCCGCCCCGCTAGCCCCGTCACCTGGCATGGATTTAAAGGGGATCACTACGCCTAAAAACTGCATGGGGGTCCCCCTAAATCCATCTCAGACCCTTATCCGAGCACGCAACCCGGCCGGCCAGGAAAGGGGTGGGGACGAGCGAGCGCCCCCCCCTCCTGAGCCGTACCAGCCCTCAACATGGGGGGTGCCCTGGGAAAAGGGGGCCGTGCGCCCCCCCCCCCCACCCCAAAGCACCTTGTCCCCATGTTGATGAGGACAAGGGCCTCTTCCCGACAACCCTGGCCGTTGGTTGTCGGGGTCTGCGGGCGGGGGGGTTATCGGAATTTAATAAGGGGGCCCCCAGATCCCGGCCCCCCACCCTATGTGAATGAGTATGGGGTACGATGTACCCCTACCCATTCACCTAAGGTGTAAAAGTGTCAATAAAAAAAAACACACAATTTTTTTAAAATATTTTATTGCACTGCTCCGGGGGTCTTCTTCCGTCTTGGGGGGTCTTCCGTCTTGTATGCATGTTTAAGGAGTTCAGTATAAGGCACAAAAACCCTTGAAAAAATTTCCTGTAATACCATATCTGGATTAAAGATGGAGTACAGGTTTGGAATGTAAGTTAGCATCTTGAATAATGTTGGTTACCAATTTAATGTTGTCAGTAATCTGTCTACCAGGGATGAACCCAGTTTGGTCAGGGGAGACAAGGGTGGTAATAACTGACGTCAAATATTCGACCAAAAATTCTTAAATCATTATTAATAACTGAAATTTGAACAATTTTAGGGAAGAGAGTGGTCTTTTTGAGGCTTTGGAATAAGGGACATATTAGCCAGTAGCATTTCTGGGGGGAAATTGTTACCTTGGAAAATATAGTTGTAAAGGGTGGCCAATTTAGGGGCTTTAAAGTGGTTGTATACCCTTAAATTCAACTTGCACCTACAGGTAAGCCTAGATTAAGGCTTACCTGTAGGTACAAGAAATATCTCCTAAACCTGCACGGTTTAGGAGATATTTGAAAAGAACGTTTTACAACGTTGTCTACGGCGCATGTGCGCCGTAGACAACGGTGCATTTACAGGGTTAATCCCCATTCACAACTGCGGCTCACCGCAGTTGAAGTGTCCCGCGCGCATGCGCGGAGCGACGTCCTTGCCGCTCTGGCCAATCACAGCGCCGCAGCGGCGCTGTGATTGGCCGGAGCGGCGATACCCGGAAGAGGACGGATGGAGAGATGGATGCAGCCGGAGGGGGAGAAGAGGACGGCGTCGGGGGCCCCGTTTTAAGGTAAGTGATGCATAATGAGCTAGTATGCTATGCAGGTAGTGTACAAAAAAAAATAAAAAAAACGGGTATACAACCGCTTTATGTGGGTGAAAATTTCTTATAATAGGAGGTGGAGTATCCGTCTGGGCCCGGGACCGTAGAGGACTTAAGAGATTTAATGATGGATGCGATTTCTAATGCAGTGCAAGGGACATTTAGGCTGCTTTCACACTGGGGCGGTTTTCAGGCGGTACAGCGCTAAAAATAGCGCCTGTACACCGCCTGAAAAAAACGTCCCGATTCACTCCAGTGTGAAAGCCGGCGGGCTTTCACACTGGAGCGGTGCGCTAGCAGGACCGCAACAAAAGTCCTGCTAGCAGCATCTTTGGAGCGGTGAAGGAGCGGTGTATTTACCGCTCCTATACCGCTCCTTCCCATTGAAATCAATGGGAAACCGCGGGGATACCGCCCGCAAACCGCCGCTGCAGCGGCGCTTTGCGGAGGTTTTTAACCCTTTTGCGGCCGCTAGCGGGGGTTAAAACCACCCCGCTAGCGGCCGCATACCGCGGGTAAAACGATGGTAAAGCAGCGCTAAATATAGCGCTGCTTTACCGTCGCCGCCCCGCAACGCCCCAGTGTGAAAGCAGCCTTAAGGAGTCTAGTTGCTGGTCAGACAGAGTGGGGAGAGTTAGATTAGAAAATCAGGATCGGGAGGCCGTTAGATAACAGCATATGTGGATAGAGCTGTAATAATAAAAACAGGAGAAGTATGTCATGGGTTCTGTAAAGCTCACCATACACTATACAATCTGATTGTACAATTTCCTTTAGATCTACCATCAACTATATAGGGCAAGGAGGGCCTGCCTATTATATAGTTTTAGTAAATCTAGTAGAGATTGTACAGAGATTTTATCATCATCATTTTGTATAGTCTATGGCCACCTTTATACTCCTAAAATGAACTAGTTGTGCTTTTAGTGCAATTAATTGTTAACAGCACACCAAACACAGAAGCAAACACACATTTTGCCACATGAAAAAATGAACAAAAAAATGCAGCAAGACGCACAGTAAAAAGGTACAACCCACAACATGTCAAAATTAGCTACTTTGCCACATGTAGGGCAGCCCATTGAAAGCAATGGGCTGCCCTATGCATGTTATTGGAAAAATGCATCCAAAAACATGCACTCCCACTACGCTAGGTGTGAATGGGGCCTGAAATTGAAAAGAATAATGAGGCTCCATACACATCTGTGTGTTTCCAAACGCATGCCAAACCACACAGAAAATGCATGCTTTGCCTTGCCTTTTAGAAACGTGCTGCAAATGCACCACACTCAATAGTTATTGGCCAGCAAGGGAACATAAGCCCAGGAGCTAAATGATTCAGCATTTGAGCATAAAGCTGAACCCAGACTGTCATTGACATTTGGCATTGCCAACATTTTAACATGCTGTCACTGACTCTTTGAACTTAGATCTGGGCCACAGCTGGCAGCACAATGGGCACAGCATCCTGGGTACCAAAAGCATCAGGCATCGCATTATTTAACCAATGTTCAATGTATCTATAATAATATAATTGACGTAATCCTTTGTAGCCACATGAGTGCATACATTTATGTAACAACATATTTGAAATGTAGTTTTCTGTTGTAACAGGGGAGTTTAGTTTTTTTAATTTATCATGTGTGTTCTGTTTCTGTTGTTACACTTTAGAAAGTACTGTTTTGTCAAATAGTGACATCAAAACACTCTTTTTTAGAAAGACTTTTCACTAAGAGATTATCAAAGAAAATAGCTATAATCAACTGCAAATAGCTATCTTTAGGAAAAATGTCTGAAAATAAAAACTGTATAAATTACAATGGTTGGGAAACAGTGTACTCAACAACTCCTCGCATTTCATGGTAATATGTGGATCTATATGTTTCAGTATCAACATTTACCAAAACATGTATTCCAACTCTGTATAAACAAATAAAATATACCTGTAATTTAGAACACTATAATTCCTTAAATACCTACATTACTTTTTTTCCTGACTGTTACTTTTTTTAGTACAGCTGAATAAAATACAAAGTAAAAATAATCTTTGCTTTCAATATACACTGTGAGCTGGGGATAGGTAGTAGGTAAAATGCTCACTGGAGTGAACACACTTTCAGGCACAGACACCAGTCCAGTGATGTGATGCAGTGACAAAAAGTGTTTATTTGTGCTGTACAGTGCTCCAAACAGGGAGGGGTCTGAAATATCAAAACAAAATCTTAGCTGTGTCCAGGCACTAACTACACAAAATTAAAGTCCTGACTATCAGGTCGTCCAAGCTTATCACTTGTTAGCATGTACATACACCGTTTTACAGCTTTTCACCAAACTTTCAGCTCTCACAGACATGACTTGTCTGTTTCCTAGGCTCTAGAGTGTGTCCCAGGTGATCCTGGGAGATGTCTGAATCCCAAACAGGACGTTTCCAGGCCCGTGTAAGACAATGTGATGCATATGCCTCCTTGTTTCAACCCCAGGATTGAAATACCTGTAGCCTAAAATTTCCCATCTTTGTACTTTCTCTGTGTTTTACCATGATGTTTTACCTGTAGAGCCAGAAACATCCAGCTCACCAATCTATTTTTCTCTTTCTTCTGGGCCTTCCGATTAAGGGGAGCATGATTAGTAAGAATAAATGAACAGTTCGGCCAGAGCATGAGATCAAGCCAAACATTGGCTGTTCGGAAGTTCTCTGAACAACCAAATTATAGGGTTGTTTGACCGTTTGTTCGGCCTGCCGAATGACCACAATGCACTGCCCAGTGCATTGAAAGCCCTGATTGGCTGAAGCAATGAAAGTTTCACCCCAATCAGGGCACAGAGCACTGTCAGGGCCATGATTGGACACTGTCATGATGACTGCATTCAATCATGGCTCATTGCTCTTAATCACGCCCCACACTATAAAAGTATTCTTTCCATAGCGGCCATTTAAAGTGTGATAGCGGCATTGGGAGAGATAGAACAGGGCTCTGTTCAGTGCTATTAGACAGTTAGTGTGCTATAGTGTTCTATTCTGATTCTAATGTCAGTGTAGAATATCAGTTTAGTGTGCATCTAGGGATAGTTCAGAGTGAGTGTAGTGCGACCATTCATCTTAACATTAGTGTGAATGTAGAGATAGTTCAGCCATTGTGAGTGTAGTAACCGTTTAACACAGTATATTATATTGCATTACTGCAAGTTTATTGCCATATAGTTCTGTGGGTTACTACAAGTTTAGCGCCGTATATTTCATTGTGTTACTGCAAGTTTAATGCAGTATATTTCATTGTGTTACTGCAAGTTTAACGCTGTATATTTCATTGCGTTACTGCAAGTTTAATGCCATATAGTTCTGTGCATTATTGCAAGTTTAACGCCATATAGTTCTGTGCGTTACTGCAAGTTTAATGCCCCATACAGTTCTGTGCATTACTGCAAGTTTAATGCCATATACAGTTCTGTGCGTTACTGCAAGTTTAACACTGTATATTTCATTGCGGTACTGCAAGTTTTTTTTTTTTTAACTATATATCTTTATTTATGTTTTTGCAGATTACAGATTATTCACAGTCTCAGACAACATTTTTCACTTTTACAAGGGTCAAGTTACACACAGGTCATTTAGCAGTTCGGTTACAATCTACCTCATTCGTATCACCTAGCATTCCCCCTTACATCCATCCTCTTACTCCTCATTAGTAACTGGTTATCCACAAGGTGCAATTTAATTGGGTTATTTTGATTAACACTCTCTAGATCCCATAACATGTTCCTCTCTCCATCCATGGTTTCCATACCAAATGGAATTTGGCAAGGTTCCCTTGTTTTATGTATGTAGTTCTTTCTTTCAAGATCACTCTATCCATGTTTTGCTCCCACTCAGTAGCTGTAGGAGGGCTAGTAGACTGCCACCTACGAGCGATTAGTATCCTAGCCTGAAAAAGGCAGCGCAGGACAGCTATCTGACCTTCCCTGGACCTGCCAACTCCTTCTCCTCCCCCGAGAACACATAGAATAGGATCCAGTTCCAGGTGAGTATTGAATACCTGGGAGACCCTGTCCACCACCTCTTTCCAGTATTCATATAATTTTGGACATTTCCAGAACATGTGGACAAGGTCACCCCCCGGTCTCCCGCATCTGGGACATCTGTCATCCTGCCTACACCCGAACCTAAACAGTTTGTTTGGGGTATAGTAGGCCCGGTGTATTAGGAAAAGATGTGACATCTTCTGGGGGGGGGGAGAGTGAAACCAGTGGAGCCAGTTCGAGTATCCTTTCCCATTGAGGGGTTGTGATAGTCCCCACATCTCTCTCCCACTTTGCTTTATGTAGGCTTATTTGTGTGGCTCCCGAAGTCCCTTTATACAGATGCAGGTATAAATCAGATATCAAACCCTTCCGGGTCCTCATCCGTGACAATTTCTGTAGAGCCTGCATAGTTGTCCACTCAGGTAGTTCACCTTTAAACTGTTCAGCCAGAGCATGCCTCACCTGTAAGTATCTAAAAAAAGACTTCCTAGGAAGGAGGAAGAGATCTCTGAGGTCCTGGAAGCTTCTGATCCCGCCCTCGTGGTAAATCTGAGCAATATATTTTAGGCCTGCTCTCTCCCATTCCCTGACAGTCCCCAGTTTTTGTACTTCGCGTAGGTTGGAGTTCTCCCATAACGGGGAGAGAGCCATAAACCCTCTGTATCCCAGCATTTTTTTTGCGGTGCCCCAGACCCTGGCCATTAAGTCCTGGGTAGGGAGCCCCTTATGGAAGGTCCCTGCCTCTAGTATCTCAATCAAAGAGTTATGTGAGGCTTTATAGAGGAGGATCTTCCACTCATGCCCCTCTTTATCAACTTCGCAACCCCCCAGGTGCTGCAGCTGAGCTGCCAGAAAGTATCTAAAAGGATGCGGCAGGGCTACTCCTCCTGACCCAGTTGGAAGTTGTAATGTACTAAGACTTATCCGGGAGGTTCCCCCTTTCCAAACTAGTTCTCTAAATATGGTCTCTACCTTAATAAACCACTTTTTGTAGATCCATATTGGCGAATTATGGAGTAAGTATAACAGTTGTGGCATAAGCACCATTTTTATTAGGTTACACCGACCTGCTGCTGATAAGGAGAGTTTTTTCCAAATTTGAATTTTTCCTTTAAGTTTATTCAAGAGTGGAACTAGATTTTCTATAATAAACTGTTTGGGGTCTCTCGAGATGGTGATACCTAGATATTTAATTTTCTGTACTATTTGGAGTTGTTCTGCTTCATATGGTAGGGGAAGGACTAAAGGGTCTATAGGTAGTAGGTTCGATTTTTCCCAGTTTATTCTCAGTCCTGACAAACGGCCAAAGTCTTTAATTATACCCATGGTCTCCCGTAGCGACTCCTGCGTGTCGCTAAGCAATAGAAGGAGATCGTCTGCGTATAGTATTACTTTTTCCTCTAGGTCCCCTCGTTTAAACCCTTTTATTACTGGTGATGATCTCAGAGAGAGGGCCAGAGGCTCGATTGCGAGGGCGAAGAGGAGGGGCGACAGAGGGCACCCCTGCCTCGTCCCCCTCAGCAATCGAAACCTGGAAGAGTGTTCGCCGTTCACTTTCACCCTTGCCCCCGGAGAGCCATATAGGAGTTTTACCCAATTAACAAAATTCGGGCCCACCCGGAATTCCGAAAGGGTTCTCCAAAGGTATTTCCATTCTAGGGAATCGAAAGCCTTGGCCGCATCCAAGGAAAGGACAGCCCTGTTGCCCCCATCTTCAACAGGTAGTTGGAGGTTCAAAAAAAGGCGTCTGATATTTAAGCTGGTCGACCTACCCGGAATAAAGCCTGATTGGTCTTGGTGCACCAGTTTATGGATAATTGTATTTAACCTAGCTGCCGGGACCTTTGCTAACACCTTCATGTCTGAGTTCAGGAGCGCAATAGGTCTGTATGAGGCAGGTGAAAGTGGATTCTTATTCTCCTTAGGGATCACTATTATAGTTGAATCCATCATTGACTTGGGGAGTTCTCCCTCCAGGGCCGAGGCATTAAGTACCTCCAACAGTTCAGGTAGAAGCACCTCCCCATAGCTACGATATATTTCGATGGGTAGGCCATCCGGTCCAGGGGACTTCTGTCCAGCCATTACCCGGACAGTCCGCTGCAGCTCCTCCAGAGTAACAGGGCCATCTAGTGCTGCCCTGTCCTCCTCAGAGAGACAGGGAATCGTCAACCCCCCAAAGAACGTGTCCATTTCCTCCTTCAGATCCAACTGTTCGGAGTGGTATAACCGCTCGTAATACTCCCGGAAAGTGTCCACTATCTCGGGAGTATACGTAGAAGTCCCACCCGCTCCTGTATTAATCAGTGGTACCGTCGAGGAAGGGGAGTTAGTTCTAATTAGATGAGCAAGCATCCTGCTTATTCCTTCCCCTTCCCCGAAGGCAACTTGTTTCTGAAAGATGTATTTCTGTTCAGCTTTACCCAACAGGACTACCCGATAGGCCCCTTGAGCCTCTGTCCATGTTCTAAAGTTTACAGGTGTTGGATTGCTTATGTAAACAGCTTCTGCAGAAAGTAAGTTGTTCTCTGCGGTTTCCTCCCCTTCTCTTGACCGTTTTTTTATCTTTGAGATCTGCTGGACCAGTAACCCCAGTAAGATGGCTTTAATTGTGTCCCAGACTACCCCCTGGGGAGCCGAACCTCTATTCCACTTGATACATTCCTTCAGAGCATCCAGGACCTCTTAGGGCTGTCCCATTAACTCCAGCCAGGAGGGATTAATTCTCCACTCACGATAAGAAGATCTCATCCCCACCTCCATTGAAGCTGTCACAGGGGAGTGGTCAGAAAGGCCTCTAGGCCTATACCTAATATTGTCTACCATTGCCATCAGCTCGTCGTTGCCAAGCAACATATCAATTCTTGACAGTGTGGAGTATGTACTGGAGAAGCAGGAATAGCCCCTTATCCCAGGGTTCCTCAGACGCCAAATGTCCTTCAAACCTAGGTCCTCCAAGAGGAAGTGAAGACGGCTGTCCGCTTGTCCCCCCCGTTTAGTCCCTTGGGGAAACCTATCAATTGTCGGGTCCAGAACCATATTAAAGTCGCCTATAGCTAGTACCGGGAGGCCCGGCCTCTCCAGTACAAACTCCAGAAGGTCAAGAAGGACCTCGATGTTAAAGGGGGGGGGAACATACACATTAGCGAGTATCACCACGCGGTTCTCTATTTTACAATGTAAAAAAATGTACCGTCCCTGGTCGTCAATCCTGCTATGAATGCAGTTAAATGAGATCCCTGAACCAATCAAAATGCTTACACCTCTAGAAAAAGATGAGTGAACCGAGTGGAGCTGGAAAGCAAACTCCCCCCACCCTAGCTTGGGTAGGGAAGCGTTAGTAAGATGCGTCTCCTGGAGACACACTATAGAGCTACCATAGGACCTAACCAAGGACCGTACTGCAGCTTTTTTCCCTAAGTCACCTAAACCCCTTACATTCCAGGAACAGATAGTGAGTTTTTTCTTACCCTTTTGTGTCAATGTGTCACTGATCATTCGTGAATATCAAAATGGGTGGTTACGTCAACAAAATAAATCCTTAAACTCGTGCTCTTTATAGTGAACCATATACTTCTTATTTTTAGTGCGTGTAGTACCATACTGTTAAACCTTGACCTATGAACATAAATTTTTACCTGCAGAGAGTAAATCTGTGTGTACTTGTGCCATGTGGACATATTGTGCCTCACCCATTCACCCTCACTTTTATCCTTAACACATCCATCTCTCTGTTTACAACACGCATACGTTACCAACCTAGGTTCGGCCGGGGGCCTTCTCCTGTGACCATCCCATACACACCTAGTTTTTAAACAAAAGTAGTATAAAATCGGTTGCTTTTTAAATTCCTTATCCCTACCCCCCCCCCCCCCCCCCTTCACCCAAGCTATCCATCCATCCCCCTCCCCCCAAGTGCCCCATACTACCCATCCAACGCCCTCCCCCCCCTTAAAGAAAACCCTTCCTCTAAATTCAACCTGCAGCACCCTAAAACCAGTAGGGTGCGCCACCATTTTAACCCCTACCCCCCGTGCATCCCGGCCCCGTTCCTCCTCCCCCCCCCCCGGGGGAGTGTTACAGCAACATGGAAAAAAATTAAAAAAAGAGAAAGGAAAAATTTAAGTCACTTTATGTCGCCACACGCTCCCCCCCCCTCCGCTCCATTACACTGCAAAAAAAAAAAAAAAGAACAAAAGGAAGTCCAGTCAGCACATTAAATTGGTCCTAGTCGTCTAAAGTCGCTCCTTATGTTTTAATAACCAGTCTTCAGCCCCTTTAGGGGAATCAAAAAGTAAAGTCCCTCCGGGAGCCATTATTCTCAATTTAGCTGGATATATTAAGGCGTATGTTAGATTGGCTTGGCGCAGATTTAGTTTTACTTCCCCGAACTTGGCTCTCCTTTTTTGAAGATCTGGGGAGTAGTCGGGGTAAATAGACACCCTCGTGCCCTTGTAGAAGATGTTTCCTAGTTCCCTTGCCTTCCGTATGATTGTTAGTTTGTCCTTAAAAAATAGTAGTTTAGCTAGGATGGGCCTAGGAGGAGCCCCAGGTTGTATAGGTCTGGAAGGGACCCTATGGGCTCTTTCAACGGCGAGGAGTGAGGAAAATGATTCCTGGCCGAAAGTTTCCACAAGCCACTTTTCTAGGAAAGCGGTAGGGTCTGGGCCCTCAGAGTGTTCTGGGAGGCCAACTATACGGATGTTTTTCCTTCTCATCCGGTTCTCCATCTCGTCCATTTTATTAATTTGTATATTAAGGAGATTTTTAATATCGCTCACTTCACATTTTAAAGGCGCCAAGTCATCTTCCACTAAGCTCATCCTGTCCTCGAGAGTTGTGGTCCTCTCTTGGACCTTTTGTACCTCGTTCCTTACAGTGGCAAGTTCCTCCTGTATTGATTTCAGTTGGACATGCATGTCGTTCAGAGAGGCTCTGCAAGAGTTGACTGCCTCTAGTATCTCTTTCAAAGATGGCTCCGTCCCAGGTGTACTATCAGCCCCTCTATCTGGGAGGGGACCGACCGCTTCCTGACTCCGGGGTTGCCCCACTAGATCACCCCCCTCCAGTAATGTCCTCTGGGGAGTTTGTGTGGGTAATTGGGTCTGTCCCTGACTTTTCCTTCCCCCTATAGCCCCTGTCGCTCCTCCTGTCCGGTTAGGCTGGGGCTGCTGATTTTGTGAGTGGGTTTTCTGAGGGGAGTGTGCTGGTGTTTGACTTGGGGTGTGGGCGAATTTCTCCAATTTAGCTGCTGCTACTTGACTGGCCTGACTGGCCGCCTGGCTAGGCGCTACTTACAGGATACACAGCGAGTCAGGCTTATCATAAAAAACATCCGCGATCGCCGATGTGATCCGCGATCGCGGATGTGTTTTCCGATAAGCCTGCCTTGCTGTGTATCCTGTAAGTAGCGCCTAGCGCGCATCTTATCTCTTTGTACCACAGTACTTCACCATACAGTTTTTTTCATTTCTTTGAGGCAATTCTCATGGTCCCTGGAGCTGACATCAGTGGAAAGCTTTCTTTTGGGCTCTGTGGATAAAGTTCAGACATCAGCTGCGCTTGCATTTTGTTCACCCTGGACTCCATATCAGCATTTTTGTTTGATTCATTATCTGCTACATTTGCTCTGCCTGGGTGAGTTCAGCCCTAGAAGGGGACTTTCAATTGCAAAATATATTGTTTTCTTTGCTGGACTATTTTATTCACTTATCACTGTTTAATTTGGACATTTATATTTATGTCATTATTCACATGTATCCGGTGGACAAATTTATAGCGACAGTTATATTTTTTGCTGCGGTCTTATTTTTCTGTTATATACACTAGTATGTTTGAGGATCATCTTATATTTTTGATATTATTTGCTAGCGCTGTTTCTTTTTAGTATTTATATTTGTGAAAGTTTTAGCACTTTTTTCACAGCAGCTGCAATTTATTAACTTATTTAATTCATATTTGCACGTATTGATAGTTTTTGCTCCAGCGCCAGTATTCATTGTCTTTATAAATAGACCTGATCTGGCGGCCATTTTACATTATGTCTTTTGTCAGTGTAGGGAAAGGACGCTGTGTGGAGCAGGGACAGTCCGTCTATAATCACTAGCTATTACTATTAGGTCCACAAAAGTCCTTTTAAGGACTGGTATAGGTGTACAGTAGGGATGAGCCGAACACCCCCCCGTTCGGCTCGCACCAGAACCCGCGAACGGACCTAAAGTCCGTGCGAGCTTTAGAACCCTATTAGTTATAATGGATGCGAACGTTCGAAATTAAAAGTGCTCATTTTAAAGGCTAATATGCATGTTAATGTCATAAAAAGTGTTTGGGGACCTGGGTCCTGCCCCAGGGGACATGTATCAATGCAAAAATTTTTTTTAAAAACGGCCGTTTTTTCAGGAGCAGTGATTTTAATAATGCTTAAATTGAAACAATAAAAGTGTAATATTCCTTTAAATTTCGTACCTGGGGGGTGTCTATAGTATGCCTGTAAAGGGGCGCATGTTTCCCGTGTTTAGAACTGTCTCTGCGCAAAGTGTCATTTTTGAAAGTAAAAAAGCTATTTAAAATCACTCGCGGCTAATGTTAATTCACGGCTCCCGTAACACAGAGAACAGTGATTCATTGAAACTCATTCATAAAAAAAAGTCATTGATAAAAAAAAAAAAAAAATGAAAAAAAAAAAGCGTAGGGGTCCCCCCAAATTCAATAACCAGGCCCTTCAGGTCTGGGATGGATATTAAGGGGGATCCCAGCCAAAAAAAAAAAAAAAAAATGGCGTAGGGTCCCCCTCAAAATCCATACCAGACCCTTGAGGTCTGGTATGGATTTTAAGGGGAACCCTAGCCAAAAAAAATGGCGTGGGGTCCCCCTCAAAATCCATACCAGACCCTTATCCGAGCACGCAACCTGGCAGGCCGCAGGAAAAGAGGGGGGGACGAGAGCGGCCCCCCCTCTCGCCTGAACCGTACCAGGCCACATGCCCTCAACATTGGGAGGATGCTTTGGGGGTCTAAGACCCCTAAAGCACCTTGTCCCCATGTTGATTAGGACAAGGGCCTCTTCCCCACAACCCTGGCCGGTGGTTGTGGGGGTCTGCGGGCGGGGGGCTTATCGGAATCTGGAAGCCCCCTTTAACAAGGGGACCCCCAGATCCCGGCCCCCCCCCTGTGTGAAATGGTAAGGGGGTACAAAAGTACCCCTACCATTTCACCAAAAAAGTGGCAAAAATGGTAAAAAGGACAGGAGACAGTCTTTGACAATTCCTTTATTAAAATCTTCTTTCTTCTTTCTTCATCCTTCGGATTCTTCATCTTCTCCTTCCTTCATCTTCTTCCATCTTCTTCTTCCATTTTCTTCTTCCTCCGATCCGCTTCTTCTTGCGCTGGTCTTCTCGTCCTTCTCGTCCGGCATCTTCTTCCGTCGGCGTCGGCGTCGGTGTCGGTGTCTTCTTGGGCCGCTCCGCGCAATGGGAGGCTCCCGCTGTGTGAGGCTCCGCTCCATCTGACAGGTCTTTTAAAACGGAGGGCACCTGGTGACCCCGCCCCCCTCTGACATCATGGGGAAAGCCATCATGGAATTCCCCATGACGTCCCTGTGCGTCAGAGGGGGCGGGGTCACCAGGTGCCCTCCATTATAAAAGACCTGTCAGACGGAGCGGAGCCTCACACAGCGGGAGCCTCCCATTGCGCGGAGCGGCCCAAGAAGAGACAGAGACACCGACGCCGACGCCGACGGAAGAAGATGCCGGACGAGAAGGACGAGAAGACCAGCGCAAGAAGAAGCGGATCGGAGGAAGAAGAAAATGGAAGAAGAAGATGGAAGAAGATGAAGGAAGGAGAAGATGAAGAATCCGAAGGATGAAGAAAGAAGAAAGAAGATTTTAATAAAGGAATTGTCAAAGACTGTCTCCTGTCCTTTTTACCATTTTTGCCACTTTTTTGGTGAAATGGTAGGGGTACTTTTGTACCCCCTTACCATTTCACACAGGGGGGGGGCCGGGATCTGGGGGTCCCCTTGTTAAAGGGGGCTTCCAGATTCCGATAAGCCCCCCGCCCGCAGACCCCCACAACCACCGGCCAGGGTTGTGGGGAAGAGGCCCTTGTCCTAATCAACATGGGGACAAGGTGCTTTAGGGGTCTTAGACCCCCAAAGCATCCTCCCAATGTTGAGGGCATGTGGCCTGGTACGGTTCAGGCGAGAGGGGGGGCCGCTCTCGTCCCCCCCTCTTTTCCTGCGGCCTGCCAGGTTGCGTGCTCGGATAAGGGTCTGGTATGGATTTTGAGGGGGACCCCACGCCATTTTTTTTGGCTAGGGTTCCCCTTAAAATCCATACCAGACCTCAAGGGTCTGGTATGGATTTTGAGGGGGACCCTACGCCATTTTTTTTTTTTTTTTTTGGCTGGGATCCCCCTTAATATCCATCCCAGACCTGAAGGGCCTGGTTATTGAATTTGGGGGGACCCCTACGCTTTTTTTTTTGTTTTTTATTAATGAATGACAGCTCTCTGTGTTACAGGAGCCATCAATTCATTAGCCGCGAGTGATTTAAATAGCTTTCTTCCTGCAAAAATGACACTTTTTTGCAGGGAAAGTTCTAAGCACAGGAAACCTGCCCTCCTTCACAGGCTACCTATAGACACCCCCCAGATGTGATACTGCAATGCTGTTCTAACAGCATGCACACACATATCCCCAGAAATAAAGAACATATTGTTGTCAGCAGTCAGCAGCACACTGACACGCTGACACTGTGAGTGAAACATAATATGCGAGGCCGCCGCCGCGGCGGCCTCTTATACCGTGGGGCGTGTATTAAAGCCCCTGAGCTATAATTGGCTACAGGCATCCTGCCTGTAGCCAATTATGGCTCTCCTCGCTGCCGGCGCTGTGATTGGCCAAGCATGCGGGGTCACAGTGCATGCTTGGCCAATCATCAGCCAGCATTGCACTGCGCGGGCCGCAATGCATTGCGGGGCCGCTCGCATCACACGAATTTGATGCGAGCGGTCCCAATAGTTCTGGGCTCGCCGAGCGAGCGAACACCCGGTGCTCGATTCGAACATGGGTTCGAATCGAACACCGGGCTCATCCTTAGTGTACAGTATATAGAGGTGAAATACACTGATAATATACTTTCTTTCAAATATAGAAAGCATATTATAGTGCAGTGCTCAGCGATTGTGCAGCTGTCATTTCTCAGTGTAGGGAAAGGTTGGCGTTTGGAGCAGGGTAGTCTGTAATACACTAGCTAGCTACTATTAGGTCTACAAAAGTCCTTTTAAGGACTGGTATAGGTGTACACAATATATAGGGGTGTAATACACTATACTTTCAAATAAAAAAAAAATATTATAGTTCACTGCAGTGCTGACAGATTCTGCAGCTGTCTTTTCTCAGTGTAGGGACAGTTTGCTGTTTGGAGTAGGGACAGTCTGTAATTCACTAGCTAGCTACTATTAGGTCCACAAAAGTCATTTTAAGGACTGGTATAGGTGTACTATTTGGTGTGCAGTATATAGGGGTGTAATACACGTATAAAATACTTTCAAATATAG
Organism: Lithobates sylvaticus; assembly: GCA_028564925.1. Classification (NCBI taxonomy): domain Eukaryota; kingdom Metazoa; phylum Chordata; class Amphibia; order Anura; family Ranidae; genus Lithobates; species Lithobates sylvaticus. The sequence continues at coordinate 285,647,465 of CM053029.1, forward strand.
AAAGCATAGTATAGTGCATTTCTACTGTGCAGAATTGTGACTGCTGAGCGGTTCTGCAGCGATACTACAAAGAGTGACAAACGCAATTATAAAAAAGTATTATAACTGGTGTGATAGACCAGTGGCCCACCAAAACGACAGATTGAAGTGGGGTGTTATATACCTTCTTCCACATATACGGCACTTCTCTAGAGACTTTTGTCACAGGGTCATTTAAAAAATGACAGGCAGAGGAAGAGGCAGGCCCTTCCGCAGGGGTGGTAGGGGTAGGGCAGGAGCAACAGGCTTGAGCCAAAGTGGGAAGTTGCAGAAGGTGCATTTGATTATATCAAAGGACGCACCAGACTTGGTTGAGTGGCTCACTCAGCCTAAAGCCCCATACACACGGTCGGAAAATCCGACCACCAAATCCATCGGATTTGGTCCGACGGATTTAGTCCGACACTGGTGTTGCATACACACGGTCGGACAATGTTGTCGGAAAATCCGATCATTCTGAACGTGGTGACGTTTGTTGCCTATGACGGGACTACGTAGAGGCTAGTAGCCAATAGCTTTGGTCTTGTAATGTGATCTGAGCATGCGTAGCACTTTGTCCATCGGAATTCGCTACACACGATCGGAATTGGTGTGATCGGACTTTGTTGTCAGAAAATCTATCCAGCAGGAGATAGAACTTTGTCCGTCGGACAATCCGATGGAAACTGTCCGATGGTGCCTACACACGGTCGGAATTTCCGACAACATTGTCCGATAGGACAGAATCCATCGGAAAATCCGACCGTGTGTATGGGGCTTTACTCTTCTGCACCCTCCTCATCCTCTCGATCTGCACCCTCTTCACTCTCTGCTGTGTGCACCCCCAAAGACACTACCACCAACACCACCACCACCATATACCCTCCGCTTGAGTCACAGGAATTATTTTCCGATCCATCATCACAAGACATTTCCAATGCGCAGCCATTCTTGGCATTGGATCAGGAAGAGGAGGTAGCAACAACCGCCACTCAGCAGTCTGACGACAGTACCCAGATCAGCCCAAGGAGGTTGGTCCCCGCTGTTGCTGCCTACTCCGAGATCTCTAATTATAGCGGTGGGGAAGGTGACGTCGATGATGACGTGTCTAGGGACGTCACGTGGGTGCCCACAAGAGAGGAAGAGGAGGGGAGTTCAGAGGGAGAGATGGACCAGCAGATAGGGAGGAGAAGCAGGCGAAACTTACATTGCACAGGAGGGACAAACCAGACTGCTAATGTATCAGGAGCGAGGCATCAAACATGTACAGTCACATCTGGCGCTCCCAGGACGCCGGCACATGGCTCCGCAATGTGGGCTTTTTTTAACGTGTCCGCTGCTGACAATAGTGTTGCCATCTGCAGCCTTTGCATGCAACGCATAAGTCGTGGTAAGCCCAATACTCACCTAGGGACGACCGCCTTAAGAAGGCACATGAGTTGCCATCACCGAGCCCAGTGGGAACAATGCCGTGAGAACCCACAAAGCCACACTCCAGGCTCTCACCGTCCAGCCTCTTCTACTTCTCCTTCTCCTCTCTCCTCAGAATTGTCCTCCACTCCACCTTCCATCATGCCATCCTCACGTTTTTCTGGAAAAAGGCAGGCTTCCATGGGCCAAATGTTTGAGCGTAAAAAAATGATGACACCGGATAACCCTCTTGCCCAAAGGTTGACCGCTGGCTTGTCAGAACTGATAGCCCGCCAACTACTGCCATATAAACTGGTGGACTCGGAGGCCTTTCGAAAATTTGTGGCCATTGGAAAACCACAATGGAAGGTCCCAGTAAGGAAGTATTTCTCACAGAAGGGCATCCCAGAGCTATATGGCCATGTTCAGCGGCAAGTGAATGTATCTCTGGCACACAGTGTTGGTGCCAAGATACATCTGACCCCAGACACGTGGTCTAGCAAACACAGGCAGGGAAGGTATATAACTTTTACTGCCCACTGGGTGAACCTTCTGACGGCCGTCAAGCACGTAACCCGTGGCACCCGTGTAGATTTGGTTTTACCGCCACGGATTGCATGCAGGCCTGCCTCTTCTTCTCCTCCTCCTACTCCATCCTCCCTCTCCTCCTCGGCTGACTCCTCCTTTTCCGCTGCTAGCGTCTCTTCTGCTGTGCCGCCCAAGATCCCCAGAACATGCCATATTCGACATGCCAGGTGAGACGTTACCATGCTGTGCTGCGTCTGTTGTGCCTGGAAGCCAAGAGCTTTGCGTTCACAGGCAGATCAGTGGCTAACACCGCTCAATTTGACAGTTGGTAAAGTGGTGTGCGACAATGGTGCCAATCTGCCGAGCGCATTGAAACAGGGCAAAATTACACATGTGCCATGCATGGCACACGTCTTAAGCCCCATACACACGGTTGGATTTTCCGATGGATTCTGTCCTATCGGACAATGTTGTCGGAAATTCCGACCGTGTGTAGGCACCATCGGACAGTTTCCATCGGATTGTCCGACGGACAAAGTTCTATCTCCTGCTCTATAAATTTTCCAACAACAAAGTCCGATCACACCAATTCCGATCGTGTGTAGCGTAGTCCGACGGACAAAGTGCTACGCATGCTCAGATCACATTACAAGACCAAAGCTATTGGCTACTAGCCTCTACGTTGTCCCGTCGTACGCAACAAACGTCACCACGTTCAGAATGATCGGATTTTCCGACAACATTGTCCGACCGTGTGTATGCAACACCAGTGTCGGACTAAATCCGTCGGACCAAATCCGATGGATTTGGTGGTCGGATTTTCCGACCGTGTGTATGGGGCTTTAAACTTGGCCGTGCAGCGATTCGTTGTTAAATACCCTGGGGTCCAGGACATCTTGCGGAAGCCAAGTAAAATCTCGGCCCATTTCAGAAGATCTTACACGGCCATGGCTCGCCTTGCTGACATTCAGCGGCGACACAATCTGCCAGTCAGACGTCTTAGTTGTGATTGCCCGACGCAATGGAACTCAACCTTCTATATACTTGATAGGCTGCTCCAGCAGAAACGTGCAGTTAACGACTACCTGTACAAACTCTGCAGCAGAACAGGTTCTGGGAGCTTGTTTTTTTTCACCGCGCCAGTAGCTGCTCATGCGCGACACATACAGACTTCTGCGGCCATTTGATGAGATCGCCAAACTGGTCAGTCGCAGCCATGGCGCCATCAGTGACATCGTACCTTATACCTTCTTTATGGAGCGTGCATTGCGTTGTGTCATTGATCAAGCCATGGAGGAGCAGGAGCAGGAAGATGAGGAGGTTGCAATGCTGGATGAATTCCCAGGGGGGGGCTACTCTATCTGAGACAAGTCAACAAGAGGAGTCTGAAGAGGAGTCAGAGGAGGATGGTGCTGGGGCTGATGAGGAGGAGCAAGAAGAGCATGATTTAAACCTTTCTGGGATCCCTGTTGTCCGTGGATGGGGGAGGAGAACGAGGAGGACAACATTATCCTGGATGATGAGCAGGAGCCAGGCCACCACACCGCTTCCAGTTTAGTGCAAATGGGGGCCTTCATGCTTGATTGAAACTTGTCCGGTCTTTGCTGGACCATTAAAATTTTTATCCATCTATGGCCAGGTTTAGTAGCTCCTGTTTTCTTATGCCTGGGGAGCTCAGAAAGCCTCCATGTATAGTTCTTTAGGACCCATTCACATGTGGAGCAGACATGTGTGTCCTGTGCAAGGCTCTTTTTTTATCAGTACAGAGATGAACGGGCATTGTGTGCATATCACTGTGCCAGTGTCCCATTAACTTCTATTGGGACCTGCACCTGAATGTCATATTAGGATACAGATGCTGTGTCCATGCAGTCTCATGTCCCTGTACATATGAATGGGGTGCTGACACAGGGATGTGCACAACACCTATGTACCCCCGTGCTGATAAACGCCAGCCCTGCATGGGAGATGGATGTTTGCACCTCTGGTGAATGGGCCCTTACTAAAAAAAGAATCTGAAATAACAATTAGCAGTGATATGAAGCCTGGAAGTGTCGAAGGGACAATCCCGCGGGATTATCCTCTGGACTGAAGTCCAGCGGATAATCCCCTCGTGTGTGGGCGCCGGCGGACTTTTTGGCGCCAAAGTCCGGCGGACTTTTTGGCGCCAAAGTTTGAAGTTTTGTTTTCAAATTATCCGCTGGACTTGGCAGTCCAGCGGACAATCCCGCCGTTAGTGGGCAAGTCCGCGGGACTTTTGAAATGAACGGACTTGCCGCTCATCGGCAAGTCCGTTCATTTAGCACGTGACTTCAGGTTACGTAGCTAGCGTAGGCAGTTACTGCCGCCGCGCTAGCTCCGTGACCTGGCATGGATTTAAAGGGACTCCCCACGCCGAAAAAACGGCGTGGGGGTTCCCCCCAAATCCATGTCAGACCCTCATCCGAGCACGCAGCCTGGCAGGCCAGGAAAGGGGTGGGGACGAACGAGCGCCCCCCCCCTCCTGAGCCGTACCAGGCCGCGTGCCCTCAACATGGGAGGTGCCCTGGGGAAAGGGGGGCCGTGCGGCCCCCCCACCCCAAAGCACCTTGTCCCCATGTTGATGAGGACAAGGGCCTCTTCCCGACAACCCTGGCCGTTGGTTGTCGGGGTCTGCGGGCGGGGGCTTATCGGCATCTGGGAGCCCCTTTAATAAGGGGGCCCCCAGATACCGGCCCCCCACCCTATGTGAATGAGTATGGGGTACGATGTACCCCTACCCATTCACCTAAGGTGTAAAATGTAAAGTACAAAAACACACACACTTTTGAAAAAATATTTTATTGCACTGCTCCGGGGGTCTTCTTCCGTCTTGGGGGTCTTCTCGCCGGACTCCCCCGCTCTCTTCTGCTCTTTTACCTAGCTCTTTCACGAGGGGGGAGTCCGGCTACCTTCTTCGTCGTCGCCGCCGTCTGGGGGTCTCGATCCGCCTTCGGGGGTCTTCTTCCGTCTTGGGGGTCTTCTCGCCGGACTCCCCCGCCATTTACCAAGCTCTTTTACCGAGCGGGGGAAGTCCGGCTACCTTCTTCGTCGTCGCCGCCGTCGTCTGGGGGGTCTCGATCCGCCTTCGGGGGTCTTCCGGGGGTCTCTTCTGTTCTTGCGGCGGTCGTCGTCTTCTTCTTGTTCTTGTTCTTCTTCTTCTTCCGATGTTGACCCGACGCTCTCTCTGCCCGGAATGCCTGTGCCGCTCTGCGCTGAGACTTATATAGGGGAATGGGGACAGGGTCACATGCACATGTCACATGGTGACCCCGCCCCCTTGTGTTGTCACAGTCCCGGAGGATGCTGGGACTGTGACATCGCAAGGGGGCGGGGTCACCATGTCCCCCATGTCCCTATATAAGTCCGAGCGCAGACCGGCACAGGCATTCCGGGCAGAGAGAGCGTCGGGTCAACATCGGAAGAAGAAGAAGAAGAAGAACAAGAACAAGAAGAAGGACAAGGCGCCGGCGGCGCGGAAGACGACGACCGCCGCAAGAACAGAAGAGACCCCCGGAAGACCCCCGAAGGCGGATCGAGACCCCCCAGACGACGGCGGCGACGACGAAGAAGGTAGCCGGACTTCCCCCGCTCGGTAAAAGAGCTTGGTAAATGGCGGGGGAGTCCGGCGAGAAGACCCCCAAGACGGAAGAAGACCCCCGAAGGCGGATCGAGACCCCCAGACGGCGGCGACGACGAAGAAGGTAGCCGGACTCCCCCCCTCGTGAAAGAGCTAGGTAAAAGAGCAGAAGAGAGCGGGGGAGTCCGGCGAGAAGACCCCCAAGACGGAAGAAGACCCCCGGAGCAGTGCAATAAAATATTTTTTCAAAAGTGTGTGTGTTTTTGTACTTTACATTTTACACCTTAGGTGAATGGGTAGGGGTACATCGTACCCCATACTCATTCACATAGGGTGGGGGGCCGGTATCTGGGGGCCCCCTTATTAAAGGGGCTCCCAGATTCCGATAAGCCCCCGCCCGCAGACCCCGACAACCAACGGCCAGGGTTGTCGGGAAGAGGCCCTTGTCCTCATCAACATGGGGACAAGGTGCTTTGGGGTGGGGGGGCCGCACGGCCCCCCTTTCCCCAGGGCACCCCCCATGTTGAGGGCACGCGGCCTGGTACGGCTCAGGAGGGGGGGGGGGCGCTCGTTCGTCCCCACCCCTTTCCTGGCCTGCCAGGCTGCGTGCTCGGATGAGGGTCTGACATGGATTTGGGGGGAACCCCCACGCCGTTTTTTCGGCGTGGGGATTCCCTTTAAATCCATGCCAGCTTGCGGAGCTAGCGCGGCGGCATTTACTGCCTACGCTAGCTACGTAACCTGAAGTTACGTTCGAAATGAACGGACTGCTCCGTGTGTGGGCAAGTCCGTTCATTTTCAAAAGTCCCGCGGACTTTTGGCCGGCGGATTATCCGCTGGAGAAGTCCGTGCGTGTGTGGGCAAGTCCACACGCTCGGAAAGTCCAGCGGACCCCGCTGGAAAGTCCCGCGGGATTGTCCGCTGGACTAGGTCCGCCGGCAAAAGTCCGCACGTGTGTACGCGGCATTACTGTTACCTGTTGGCTGAGTAGAGGAGGTCTCAGCAGCACAGAGACAGGAGAGAACAGCACTAAGTTTGGCTGTGCAGGTAGAGAGGAGGGGGTCAGAGAGAAGGGCACAGAAGGGGAGGGGGTCACTATACAGAGCAGGAATAGGCTCTGAGATCATCTACAGCAGGGAGAGATAACAGGAGGCTGGGGGGGGGGTGATCTCCCACAGGCATCGGACAGTGTGAGAGATAAAGCAGGAGTGATAGAAATGAGTGGAGAGGGGGGAGAGAAGCCGCTGTCCAGGAGAGAAATGCCGCGTACACACGATCAGAATTCTCGTCGGAAAAAAACTCTGACGGTTTTTCAGACGGAATTCCGACGGAATTCTGACAGACATCCACTCAAGCTGTGTTGCCTACTAACGGTCACACCAAATTCCGACGGTCAATAACACATCGGCATAAAACACGTTCGACAGCACTATAAAAGGGAAGTTTAATGCTTCCGAGCATGAGTCAAATTGTTTCCGAGCATGCGTCGGAATTTTGCGTGTCGGAATTGCATACACACGATCGGAAAATCCGATAGAAAGGTTTTCCGTCGGAAAAATTGAGAACAGGTTCTCAATTCAAAGTCCGTCGGAAATTCCGACAGAAAAAGACCGTTGGGCATACACACGGTCGGAAAATCCGATGAAAAGCTCCCATCGGACTGTTTCCATCGGAAATTCCGACCGTGTGTACGCCGCAAAAGAGTTGTTTGCATGTAGTCTGAATCAGGAAAGTGCTGATAGCTTCCCAACCTCACGTGCCCTGCCTGCTCCACTCTACTGTTGCTGAAGAGCTAGTAGAGTGCACTGTGCAGGCAGGGGGCGGGGCGGGGGAAGTGCTACGATCTACATACAGGGACAAAGCCGCTCTCTGCCTGTGTTATGTGCTGCAGAATGGGAAGGCTTGTACCAAGCAAACTGCGCCCTCTTCTCACAATAAATCATCCCGCCCAGGGCACATGCCCCTCCCGCCCACCCCTAGTACCGGCCCTGTTGAGTGGTGTCATATTTTTGGGTCCTGCAGCGAGTTGCTGGTGTCAGTGCTCTCTATCTCGGTGCTGATGTCAGTGCTCTCTATCTCGGTGCTGATGTCAGTTCTCTCTATCTCGGTGCTGGTGTCAGTGCTCTCTATCTCGGTGCTGGTGTCAGTGCTCTCTATCTCGGTGCTGGTGTCAGTGCTCTCTATCACGGTACTGGTGTCAGTGTTCTATCTCAGTGCTGGTGTCAGTGAGGGAGATAGCAGCGGAGAAGCCAATCAGCAGGCAGTGCCAGCACCATGGCTGAGGAATGGATCAGCACTGGACTGGCACCTCCGGACCACTGCAGTGGAGCCCTGCATAGGTGGGGGTAAGGGCCTGGCAGAGGGAGGGATCAGGGGCTCAAGCACAGGTTGGCACACTGGGACACTGGCACAGGACTGCGCTGCCCTGACTGTGACACTGATCAATCATCTCCTGCACCCCCTTCATAGCCTGGCCTGACCTTGCCTCTCCTCCATGGCCTTGAATTGACAACATTTCACAGATAAAAAAAGAATGCTTGTCGTTGTCGATCCCAGATTCACTTAATACTTCTGGTATGTCAGTGTCCATGTTGTGGGACTATGTGTGCACGGCTAGTAAGTATTTTGTGGCTGAAAGAATGAACTTGAGGTTTTTAATGTTCGCCTGCCATTAAAGTCAACCTGCGGTTCGTGAACATTTGGGCCCAATGTTAAACAGGGGCTGAAAAATTGGGCCTTAGCCACTGGTGGCGGCACCCAGAACCAAAAATGTTCTTCCAAGCTATCAGCAAAATCATTGAGGAGGAGGAAGAGGAGGTGGACAGGCGCACCCTGTGATCGGTTACTAGCAGCACTGAATGTGCGTTCCGAAAGAAAGCTGGATGCAGGACAGGCCAGTAGCTCAATTGCATACTGTGCAAGCTCTGGCCAGTGATCCATCCTCAAGACCCAGTAACCCAGAGGATTTTCGGTGGGAAAGGTGTCCAAGTCTGACCTTGCCCCTAGGTATTCCTGGACCATGTAAATCAGATGCTGGCGATGGTTGCAGGAACTGATCATACCTTGGGGCTGCGGACTAAAAAATTGTCTGAATGCATCGGTCAGATGACCACCTTCTCCACTGCTCCTTTTTTGACTGACCGAAGCCTCAGCAACACATTGTCCAGGACCAGGAATTTGGAACCTCCCAGTCTATGGGAATGCGTTGCACAGACCTTTCTGCAAGGCCTCCTGGAGATATCTCATCCTCTGCTCCCTCTGTGACGGCAAGATAAGGTCCGCAACCTTACCCTTGTACCGTGGATCAAGGAGAGTTGCCAGCCAGTAATGATCCCTCTCCTTGATCCGCTGAATACGAGGATCCTTCCGCAGGCTTTGCAGGATCAGGGAGGCCATGCAGCGTAGGTTAGCTGAGGCATTTGGTCCAGAGTCCTCTGGGTCACTAAGGACGACATGATCCGCAGCCACCTCCTCCCAGCCACGTACAAGTCCAGGGTTTCTTGGGACTGTAAATGATCCCTAAAAGACTGCTGCTGATGCTGAGTGTCAGGCTCCACCTCCATGCTGACACAATCCTCCTCCTCCTCCTCTTCCTGTGTGATCGGCGAGTCAGCTGGAACACTGTCTGGATAAAGGGGCTTTGAGAGGCAAGGAAGTCCTCCTCTTCCTGTCTCTGTTCTGCCTTAAGTGCCCTGTCCATTATCCCACGCAGAGTGTGCTCCAACAGGTGGACAAGAGATACAGTGTCACTGATGCATGCACTGTCACTGCTCACCATCCTTGTGGCCTCCTCAAATGGTGACAGGACAGTGCATGCATCCCTGATCATGGCCCACTGGCGTGGGGAAAAAAAATAGCTCCCCTGACCCTGTCCTGGTGCCGTAGTCACACATGGACTCATTGATGGCCCTCTGCTGCGTGCGCAGCCACTGTAGCATGGCCAACGTTGAGTTCCACCTGGTGGGCATGTCACAGATTAGGCGGTTCTTGGGCAGGTTCAATTCCTTTTGGAGCTCAGCCAGCCGAGCACTGGCATTATATGACGGAGAGGAGGTTGGTGCCATTGTCGCAAACCACCATTCCTGGCTTAAGCTGGCGTGGCATCAACCACCTCTCAGTCTGCCCCTTCAGAGCTGCAAGAACCTCTGCCCCAGTGTGGCTCCTGTCCCCCAAGCACACCAGCGCAAGCACGGCATGGCATATTTTTGCCTGCGTACTTGCGTAGCCCCTTAAACGCCTGCGGAGAACCACTGGTTCCAAAGGACAAAGCACAGGAAGAGGCCATGGAGGAAGAAGAAGAGGAGGGGTGGAGTAGAGAGGAGTGTCACAAGCACCAGTAGTAACATTTTGGAGGCATGGTGGCGGAACAACCTCTAACACTACTGCACCTTGTCCTGCATCCTTCCCAGCTACCAGAAGAGTCACCCAATGCGCCGTGAAAGATAGGTAACGTCCCTGTCCATGCCTGCCATGCCTGCCATGCCATGCACCTTGCACATTGCACAAACTCACTGGAGGGGGCCAAGTCTACCAACTGAAAAGGCAGCAGTTGAAGTGCTAGCAATTTAGCCAAGGTAGCATTCAACCACTGGGCATGTGGATGGCTGGGAGTGAACTTCTTTCGACGGTCCAGCAGCTGGGGTAGGGAAATTTGCCTGGTACAATCGGACGTCGGTGTACCGCTAGCAGTTTGCCCGCAAGTACTTGTCTGTGACACATCTAATTCTACACCTTCATTCCTCTCAGTGCAGGTTTCAGAGAGGACTGAAGGTATAGTGGGGTTGGAGATCCCATCTGATGAGGAGCAAGGAGAGGTCCGCTTTGTTCTTTGGCGTGGGTCATTAAGGTACGCTTGCCAATGAACTGCATGGCAGGTCAACATATATCTGGTCTAGCATGTGGTGCCCAAGCGGCTGATGTTTTGGCCACGCGAGATACGCTTGAGACATATGTTGCAAATAGCAGCAGTGCGATCTGATGCACTCGTCTCAAAAAAGGCCCACGCCAAAGAACTTTTGTAATAACTCACAGAGGCAGCGCCCTGCACAGGCGGAGCTCTGCGGTGTGATTGAGTCGGTGTGCTTCCCTCAAGCTGGCCCCTGGAGGGCATCCTGCCTCGTTTGAGATGTGCCTCCTCCGCCCCCTCCTCTCTCCTATCAGGCACCCACGTGGAGTCAGTGACCTCATCATCCCCTCCCTCCTCATCACTGGAACAAACATGGCAGTATGCTGCAGCTGGTGGAACATGACTGCCAGATTGCTGTCCTTCTTGGGCATCCCCTCTCTCTGGGCTCACGCTACTGCCTTCCTTTAGCTGGGTATCATCATCAGAGCCTTCAAAACGCTGGGCATCCTCCTAGAGCATGTACCACACTGTGTTCAAACAGTTCGGGGGACTCCTCAGGAGGACATGGTGGGTCTAGGGAAGGAGTGACTGATGCCATTGAGATGAGGAAAGATGCCGCGTTGGCAGCTGCTTTGCCAGTACCCTGAGCCTGGGTGGGAGAGGATGAGGAGGATGAGGAGGGTTTGGTCATCCACTCTACCAAGTCTTCGGCATGTTGCGGCTCAACACGTCCAGCTGACGAAAATAAGGACAAGCGTGTCCCATGGCCATGTGCTGATGAGGATGCACCGCGTCCACGACCAGCACTGTTGCCTCTAGACACAGAGCCTGCTTGCCCTCTTTTATTGCCTCGTGACTGTCTGCCTTTCCTTGTTGGCTTTCCTGACATACTAATGGCCTGCAGGAGATGAGAACACCAGCAATTGGGGTAGCTTCAGGTGTACACTGTCTAGGTGGCACAATACACTGACTGTAACTGCTACAGCTGCCCGTGGTATAGGAACAGTACAACAGCAATTGGGGTAGCTTCAGGTGTGTAGACTGTGCAGGTGGCACAATACACTGACAGTAACTGCTACAGCTGCCTGTGGTATAGGACTAGAACAACACGAGCAATTGGGGTAGCTTAAGGTGTACACTGTGCAGGTGGCACAATACACCGACTGTAACTGCTGCAGCTGCCTGTGGTATAGAACTAGAACAACACCAGCAATTGGGGTAGCTTCAGGTAACCACTGTGCAGCGGGCACACTACACTGACTAACTGCTACAGCTGCCTGTGGTATAGGACCAGAACAACACGAGCAATTGGGGTAGCTTCAGGTGTACACTGTGCAGGTGCCACAATACACCGACTGTAACTGCAGCAGCTGCATGTGGTATAGGACTAGAACAACACCAGCAATTGGGGGTAGCTTCAGGTGTACACTGTGCAGGTGGCACAATACACATACTGTAACTGCTGCAGCTGCCTGTGGTATAGGACTAGAACAACACCAGCAATTGGGGTAGCTTCAGGTAAACACTGTGCAGGAGGCACAATACACCGACTGTAACTGCTGCAGCTGCCTATGGTATAGGAACAGAACAACACCAGCAATTGGGGTAGCTGCAGGTGTACACTGTGCAGGGGGCACAATACACTGACTGTAACTTCTGCAGCTGCCTGTGGCATAGGACAAGAACAACACCAGCAATTGTGGGTAGCTTCAGGTGTACACTGTGCAGGGGGCACAATACACCAACTGTAACTGCTGCAGCTGCCTGTGGTATAGGACCAGAACAACACCAGCAATTGGGGTAGCTTCAGGTGTACAGTGTGCAGGGGGCACAATACGCCAACTGTAACTGCACTAGGTTCAAAAGAAATTAAGACACTGTCTCTGCCTATCTTTCCCTATGAGCCGCTGGAGCAACCAAATCTTGCTCCATGAACTCCAACACGCCCTGTTCATCGACTGGGCTTGGGTCAAGTCTAAAAGCCCAACACCAAGCCCCTGCACAGCACGAACTCTACGACGAGTACGTATACGCAACATGGCTTCAAAATGGTCGGCTGGTCAGAAGGGACTAACAGAAAGCACTGAAAAACAGCAAGGCTTGAAAGAACGAACTGCAAATCAGCAACAAGAGGACAATAACGCAATGAAAATCAAAGACAGTACTATAAATAGCACGCAATGACAAACAAATGTGAACTGACTACACAAACTGATAAGCAGATACGAACCGACAAGCACAAACTGAAGAGCAGTAACGATCTGAAGCACAAGTCTGAAAAGCGCGAATCATCTCTAACCAAACTTCTACTAACACGCAATAAACACGAGATCAGCAGAAGGAGCCCAAAAGGTGCAGCACGTGGTGCTGAACTTCCCTTTTATAGTCCCGTTGTACGTGGTGTACATCACCACGTTCTTGACGATCGGAAATTCTGGCAACTTTGTGCGACCGTGTGTATGCTAAATCAAAGAATGGTAGGAACTGAGGACGATGTGTGTGTGGTGAGAGAATTTTAAGAGCGTTGGAAACGTAGCCTGTGTGTGATTAATGAAAGAGCAACAGATGGGATCTAGAGCTCTTTGTTAGAATATGTATTTTAAATATCAGAATACGTCTGGGCGACAAAATAAGTAAAGAAATGTCTTAAAGGTGATAAAATTGAAGGCCCTAAACCACGGCTTAATGTATCACAGGAAATACCTGAGCTCCCAATGAGTAGGATTTTGTTTTTTGTTTTTTTGTTTTTAAAACATCTAAGCACCCGTCAAATAAATGAATTAACAGTGAACAATGAGAATACAGATTAGTTATAAAGCTTATCCTCTAATCATGTAAAACAAGAGACTAATAATTAAGTAGCTGAATAGAAAGTTAGGTCACAGAGGAGCCGAAATGAACATATGCGAGTGAGAATCTCGTAGGTATGTGGTAAATGATGGTTGGCATGCTTGTATTGGGCCAAGAGACCCCTGAGAGTAATGTGGAATGCTAACGGATAGTTCTTACTGTACACTTGTGTGTTTAGGGTCCAGTTTTAACCACCCTGACTGTAGGTCAGAATCCTATTTATTCTCTGAATAGGATAGGACTATTAAAATATCTAAGACATCAAGTGTCCTAACCATGATGAGCCTTCAAAGAAAATGTAATTACTCCCCTTCTAGCGCATGTAGGCATACACCCAGTATCTAGTTTAGTGGAGACTAGGATTCAATATATGTGTATTGAGGGAAACAGAAAGTGGCTGATACATGTTAGATTGTCTAAGCATTCTGACAGAGAGGGCTCCATCTCTTCATTAGCAGAGGAAGTCTGTCCCTCAGGGAATGTTAAGTCCTCAACTGTTAGTCCGAGGGCGTATGGTCAAGGGGATTGGAGTTGCATAAGAAAAATTCAGCGTTTACATTCATGCGGCTGTTATTAATAGGAAAACTACAGATAGCAAGTAAGTTGACCTCTTAAGGTTGAGAGCAGTGTCTTTAGTAGTATCGGGTCGTGTTCCTCCAGCTTTGCGGGAGGGACAGACATAGCTCACAGACAGCCCGCGTTTCCATCCATTAACGGAATCTCTGTCATTTAAGGTCAGATGCTTAACATATAAGATGGAATGGTTCAGCTGCTAAACTATACATTTGCTCCAGCCAATAGGAAGTGGTACTTACGTGCGAATACGCTCACATGAGCGCATTACAGCAAAACCGACACTAGGGGACATCTAACAACATACATTTATAGGAATTTCCACAATATTTTCATGTGACAACAGTGAAGAAATTACACTTTCCTGCAAAGTAAAATAGTGAGTGTACAGCTTGTATAACAGTGTAAATTTGCTGTCCCCTCAAAATAACTCAACACACAGCCATTAATGTCTAAACCGCTGGCAAAAAAAGTGAGTATACCCCTAATGGATAATGTCCAAATTGGGCCCAAAGTGTCAATATTTTGTGTGGCCACCATTCTTTTCTAGCACCATTCTTTTCCAGTCTTAACCCTCTTGGGGATGGAGTTCACCAGAGCTTCACAGATTGTCACTGGAGTCCTCTTCCACTCCTCCATGGTGGATGTTAGAGACCTTGCGCTCCTCCACCTTCTGTTTGAGGATTACCCACAGATGCTCAATAGGGTTTAGGTCTGGAGACATGCTTGGCCAGTCCATCATCTTTACCCTCAGCTTCTTTAGCAAGGCAGTGGTCAACTTGGAGGTGTGTTTGGGGTTGTTATCATGTTGGAATACTGACCTGCAGCCCAGTCTCTGAAGGGAGGGGATCGTGCTCTGCTTCAGTATGTCACAGTACATGTTGGCATTCATGGTTCCCTCAATGAACTATAGCTCCCCAGTGCCGGAAGCACTCATGCAGCCCCAGACCATGACATTCCCACCACCATGCTTGACTGTAGGCAAGACACACTTGTCTTTGTACTCCTCACCTGGTTGCTGCCACACACGCTTGAGACCATCTGAACCAAATAAGTTTATCTTGGTCTCATCAGACCACAGGACATGGTTCCAGTAATCCATGTCCTTAGTCTGCTTGTCTTCAGCAAACTGTTTGCAGGCTTTTTTGTGCATCATCTTTAGAAGAGGCTTCCTTCTGGGATGACAGCCATGCAGACCAATTTGATGCAGTGGGCGGTGTATGGTCTGAGCACTGACAGGCTGTCCCCCCACCCCTTCAACCTCTGCAGCAATGCTGGCAGCACTCATACATCTATTTCCCAAAGACAAACTCTGGATATGACACTGAGAAAGTGAACTCAAGTTCTTTTTTTCGACCATGGCGATGCCTGTTCTGAGTGGAACCTATCCTGTTAAACCGCTGTATGGTCTTGGCCACCTTGCTGCAGCTCAGTTACAGGGTCTTGGCAATCTTCTTATAGCCTAGGCCATCTTTATGTAGAGCAACACTTCTTGTTTTCAGATCCTCAGAGAGTTCTCTGCCATGTTGAACTTCCAGTAACCAGTATGAGAGAGTGAGAGCGATAACACCATATTTAACACACCTGCTCCCCATTCACATCTGAGACCTTGTAACACTAATGAGTCACATGACACCGGGGAGGGAAAATGCCTAATTGGGCTCAATTTGGACATTTTCACTTAGGGGTGTACTCACTTTTGTTGCCAGTGGTTTAGACATTATTGGCTGTGTGTTGAGTTATTTTGAGGGGACAGCAAATTTACACTGTTATACAAACTGTACACTCACTACTTTACATTGTAGCAAAGTGTAATTTCTTCAGTGTTGTCACATGAAAAGATAGAATAAAATATTTACAAAAATGTGAGGATTGTACTCACTTTTGTGAGATACTGTATGAGTTGAGGGCTTACTCCCCATGGAATTAAAATAGCATGGGACATTGACTCATTTATCAATACAGCTTAATGATAGCAGGTTGTGTTATGTTCTGCTTTTATGTATGTTGATATACAGGTCAATATTTCTTTTGCAGACTCTAATGCCCCGTACACACGATCGGACAAAACTTTTTCTTCCCAAAATTCCGGCGGACTTAGAAAGAAGTTTTGACTCAAAATTATGACTGCTGAGTCCAGCGGACAATTCGGCCGTCTGTATGCTAGTCCACGGGACTTTTGAAATGAACGGACTTGCCGACACACAGAGTAAAGTCCGTTAATTTATAACGTGACTCCAGGTAGACGGGACTAGCAAAGGAAGTCAATGTCGCCGCCTCGATCGGCGAGATTGACACCTTGCTAGCCCCGTCACCTGGTATGGATTTAAAGGGGAATCCCTACGCCGAAAAAAAGGTGTGGGGGCCCCACCAAATCCATATTAGACCTTTATCCGAGCATGCAGCCCGGCCGGTCAGGAAAGTGGGTGGGGACGAGCGAGCGCCCCCTCTCCTGGGTCATACCAGGCCGTGTGCCCTCAACATGGGGGGTGCTTTGGGGAAGGGGGACCCTGCACCCCCCACCCCAAAGCACCTTGTCCTCATGTTGAAGCACAAGGCCTCTTCCCGACAACCCTGGCCGTTGGTTGTCGGGGTCTGCGGGCGGGGGGCTTATCGGAATCCGGGAGCCCCCTTTAACAAGGGGGCCCCAAGATTCCGACCCCCACCCTATGTTCATGAGTATGACCCCGCCCCGATGCCCCCGCCCCTTGTCCCTATATAAGTGGCCGCACAACACGTCTCGGCCATTACAAGCGGAGACAGTGTCGTGTCAACAAAAGAAGAAGAAAGAAGAAGGCGACGGCGGCAAAAAGAACAGAAGAGCGGGACAAGACCCCTGAAGTAGGAACAAGACCCCAGGACGGCGGTGGGAGTGAAGGAGAAAGCCGGGCTCCTCCACTAGTAAAAGAGCTAGCAGAAGATAGCAGAGGAGTCCGGCGAGAAGACCCCCAAAGACGGAAGAAGAGAAGACCCCTGGCGCTGTGTAATAAAATATTTTAAAAACCTGTGTTGTGTTTTTTATGTACACTTTTTTTCACCAGGTGAATGGGTAGGGGTACATGTTACCCCATACTCATTCACATAGGGTGGGGGGCAGGAATCTGGGGGCCCCCTTATTAAAGCCCCCCGCCCACAGACCCCGACAACCAATGGCCAGGGTTGTCGGGAAGAGGCCTTTGTCCTCTTTCAACATGGGGACAAGGTGCTTTGGGGTGGGGGGGCCGCAGGGCCCCCCTTCCCCATAGCACCCCCCATGTTGAGGACACCCGGCCTGGTATGGCTCAGGAGGGGGGGCGCTCGCTCATCCCCACCCCCTTTCCTGACCGGCCGGGCTGCGTGCTCGGATAAGGGTCTGATATGGATTTGGGGGGAACCCCCACGCCGTTTTTTTGGCGTAGGGATTCCCCTTTAAATCCATACCAGGCGACGGGGCTAGCGAGGTGTCAATATCGCCGATCGAGGCGGCGGCATTGACTTTCTTGGCTAGTCCCATCTACCTGGAGTCACGTTCTAAATGACCGGACTTTACTTTGTGTAAAAGTCTGGTGGACCTCCGCCAAAACTCTAGTCCGCCGGAAAAGTCTGGGCGTGTGTGGGCAAGTACGCACGTCCGGATAGTCCGGCCGAAAAGTCTGAACGTGTGTACGTGACATAACAGGTTTTCTTCTAAGATTGCCTTGTATTTGGCTCCATTCATCTTCCCATCAACTCTGACCAGCTTCCTTGTCCCTGCTGAAAAAAGCATCCCCACAACATGATGCTGCCACCACCATGTTTTACAGTGGGAATGTTGTGTTCAGGGTAACGCGCAGTGTTAGTTTTCCACCACACATTGAACTTTTTGACCTAAAAGCAAAATGCTATTTTGATCTAATCTGACCAGAGCACCTTCTTCCACATGTTTGCTGTGTCCCCCACATGGTCTCACGCAAACTGCAAACAGGACTTCTTATGGCTTTATTTTAGCAATGGCTTTCTTCTTGCCACTCATCAAAAAAGTCCAGAATCGTGGAGTGCATGACTAATAGTTGTCCTGTGGACAGATTCTCCCACCTGAGCTGTGGATCTCTGCAGGTCCTCCAGAGTCACCATGGGCCTCTTGGCTGCTTCTTTGATCAAGGCTGACTCACTTCCTCTAGAGAATCACCCAGAATGCCCTAGTTTCTAACAACTTTATTAACACATTCTAAAGAATACAATATGTAACTGAAACAAGCATCTCAATCGATACAGAAAGGGACAGTAGGTGGCGCCTACGCTCTGCATATACCTAGCCTGGCGTACTTCAGAAATCCAACATGTTATTTTAAACACAAACGCAGGTAAATTGAAAAAAAACTGGTGGGCAGAATAGTTTTAGCATAAAGGGGGCTGAATATAAATGCACGCCACACTTTTCAGATATTTATTTGTAAAAAAGTGTGAAAAACATTTATCATTTTCCTTCCACTTGACAATTATGTGCCACTTTGTGTTGGCCAATCACATAAAATCCCAATCAAATACATTTATGTTTTTGGTTGTAACATAACAAAATGTGGAAAATTTCAAGGGGTATGAATACTTTTTCAAGGCACTGTGGGGTTGATTTACGAAATCAACACATGATCATTTAAAAAGCGCAGCATTTTTTACTAGTTTATTTTACACAATTTATGTCTATTGTGATGTGTGATTAAGGGGAATGATATCGCGCTAGACTTTAGTGAATGACTGAACAAACAGGTATAACCCCAAGCAGCTACATAAAAATGTGACGAAAATTCTATCAATAGTGAAAGTAAAAAATGTAGCGCTAAGCAAAAAAGGTACACTCAGAAGTGCCACAAAACAAATAACTCAAATAACAGAGGTAAACCAGAGTGACTCCCTATGTGAAGAAAAGCACATAGAAAATATAAGTGCATATAAACAGTGAACTATTAACACATATGGTAATTGCCTGAGTGAAAATAACATATAAATGAAAATAAATGGAAAGTCCACAGTGCATGAACACACTTCCAATGAAAAATGTCCCAATGCAGTGAAGAACAGGTGAATTTCAAATGAAAAGTGAACACATGAATGACTTGAACTGGATCCTCTTTCAAAGTATTCAGATCGATAAAAAGAAACAGATGTATGCTTACCAAAGCGAGTGGACTCCCTGTCAGCGACAGGGAAGTCAAACAAGCCTGTAGTATCCAGACACTGATGGATGGAGCATCTCTGGCACGAGCCGATGTAATCCTTGGACTTCTCACTGGAAGATGATGGAACCCAAAGGCAGGGACTGGTGCACAGCTTCAAAAACAGGATCCCGAACTCCAATCGGTCATACCGGACGGAAAGCAGGGTATGGAAACTGGTAGCCAAAGACCACTGGGGATGAGGTCAAGGCTCTCAAATGATGTTATTCAAAAGCATGCGGAGAGAGAAAAAAAGGAGGGAAACTCCAATAGTGCAGATCAGCATGGAAGGTTTTATTGAAAGAAAACCACCAATACAAATAATAAAATATATAAAAGTGATCACGATTAAGGGTTTAAAAGCAGTGTGGGAATAGGTAGAACCTCGCCCTACGCGTTTCGTCTTAGACAGACTTCAACTGGGGCATCTACCTGTTCCCCCACACTGCACATATATATATAGACATCCATACAATAACAACCAATCATCAGACGCCCATACTAAATATTCTGAACATGTTGATTGGCTCTAAAGACGTCATGTGACGGGAAGTGTAGATCTAAATGGATTGTGTGGCCAATCCAATGACGGACCAGACTAGTCAGACAAGGTGAATGGTGGCAATGGCACACATGCTCCATCTGATCTTGTGGGACTCCTCCCAACCGCATGGTCAATTTGGCGCCAGAATCTATCACCCAATCAGCAGGGCGGTGAGTGAGCGTCCAATGGAGAGGGCTTTTCAAGTCAGCTGCAGTAATGAAAGCTCGAGAAACAAATGACTGAATCTGGCTGGTCTGATGGATGGCCAATCAGAAGCAGCACAACCCAGCATCCAACCCTGAGCGGAGAGAGTCATCCGGGGATGACTTTGGCGCCAAAAATACACGTGGTAATGCCCGCTGCGTCCCTCACTCGGAAGTGACGCAACGGGAACAATAACAGGCATCGGCCGCCCTAACGTATAGGGAAAGGCGCCGACAGCGTCGAGATCCATCTGGACGTGATGACGTCACCCATCCAAGGGTGTCCGGTATCAACCAAAGGCTCCATTGGTGCGTAATGACGTCATGCGCCAAAGAATGCCCAATGTCGGCCTCATCACGTGGCCGGCACGGACATAAATTCGTACACTAGACATCAAAAAACACAATGGGTCCAGACGGATATCTGACCCAAAATTGAAATGAAAGGATTTTTCATATTAACAAAAAGGGAAAGAGATAAATATTACTGAGAACATTCACTTCCCTTTTCGATTAACCTCGTTGTAACACCACGGGTGAAGGTGTGACACCCTGACCCCTAGCGTTAGGAGGTTGCAACAGCAAAACACAGAAAAATAAAATGAACACGGCAAAAATAAACAATACACACTCAAGAAAACAGGCTAGCGCCATCATGTGGTTAGAACCCATAGTGCATTACAAACTAGATATCCTTTCTAAGCATATTGTGCTGAACTGGCAACATGAGCCCTCAATATGACATTGTGATGTACATAAACCTTTCTAGTGTACATGAACCTTTCTATGCTTACAAAGTTACATGATGCGCTACAAATAACCGATGAAAATGATTGCATGAACGGGACTGAAACAACTCTAGCGAAAAAATATATAGGTGGGTCAAGTGGAAAAAATAAACTCAGGATAAATTGATAAAAGAATTTATATCCCACTCGACATTTAACCCAAAAGCCGAATAGGTGCGAAGCTCATAAATCCAATAGGTTTCCAGACGGGATACCCCACGCAGGCGGGATTCACCTCTCCAGTGGGGAATAAACTGATCTATGATCAAAAATTGTGTTCCAATAGGATTACGATCATGGATCTCTAAATAGTGACGAGGGACACTATGGTTAGTTTTCCCCTTTTTAATGTTATTTATATGCTCGTTGACACGAACAGAGAAAGTCCCGATTGTGCGCCCAATATATTGTTTCTTGCATGGGCAAGTGAGGAGGTAAACAACATATTGGGTCGCACAGGTCGTGAACCGCTGCATGGGATAGATGCACGAAGTGATAGAGGATTGAAAAGTGTCGCTCTTTCGCCTCCCGCAAACATTGTGCAAACAAACATTACACTTGCGGCAGGGAAAATAACCCTTGCACTGAAAGAAAAAAGAGGGCCTTTTGGGGGGATCGATAACATTAGGGGCAATTTGGCCTTGAATAGATCTGGCGCCCCTAAAAATAACACCGGCCGTCTCTGGGAGTACTGGACCCAAAACTTTATCGTTCTGGAGTACTCCCCAATGTCTCTTCATAATCTCTTTGATTTGTCTTGACTGTGTAGAGAAGGTGGTAAAGAGAGACCACTTAAACTTATCATCAGTGGACTTTTTGGGCTTTACCTCAAGTAGGGTTTTGCGATCTATTTGTTGGATGCGGTCTATTTCAACATCAAGATCATCAGATTTATAGCCTTTCTCCAAGAAGCGTTGTTTCAGAACAACCGCCTGTTTAAAGAAATCGTCCACCCTAGTACAGTTCCTCCGTAAACGGAGGAACTGACTGCGTGGTACTGATCTAAGCCATTGGGGATGGTGACAGCTATCGACCGGAATGTAACCATTCCGGTCGGTAGGTTTGAAATATGTAACAAATTCCAAATGGTGGTCAGTCACCTTAATCTCGAGGTCCAGAAAGCTGACTCGAGTGGTACTGGCCTCATGGCTGAGACTAATACCCCTATCATTATGTAACTTTGCATCATGTAACTTTGTAAGCATAGAAAGGTTCATGTACACTAGAAAGGTTTATGTACATCACAATGTCATATTGAGGGCTCATGTTGCCAGTTCAGCACAATATGCTTAGAAAGGATATCTAGTTTGTAATGCACTATGGGTTCTAACCACATGATGGCGCTAGCCTGTTTTCTTGAGTGTGTATTGTTTATTTTTGCCGTGTTCATTTTATTTTTCTGTGTTTTGCTGTTGCAACCTCCTAACGCTAGGGGTCAGGGTGTCACACCTTCACCCGTGGTGTTACAACGAGGTTAATCGAAAAGGGAAGTGAATGTTCTCAGTAATATTTATCTCTTTCCCTTTTTGTTAATATGAAAAATCCTTTCATTTCAATTTTGGGTCAGATATCCGTCTGGACCCATTGTGTTTTTTGATGTCTAGTGTACGAATTTATGTCCGTGCCGGCCACGTGATGAGGCCGACATTGGGCATTCTTTGGCACATGACGTCATTACGCACCAATGGAGCCTTTGGTTGATACCGGACACCCTTGGATGGGTGACGTCATCACGTCCAGATGGATCTCAACGCTGTCGGCGCCTTTCCCTATACGTTAGGGCGGCCGATGCCTGTTATTGTTCCCGTTGCGTCACTTCCGAGTGAGGGACGCAGCGGGCGTTACCACGTGTATTTTTGGCGCCAAAGTCATCCCCGGATGACTCTCTCCGCTCAGGGTTGGATGCTGGGTTGTGCTGCTTCTGATTGGCCATCCATCAGACCAGCCGGATTCAGTCATTTGTTTCTCGAGCTTTCATTACTGCAGCTGACTTGAAAAGCCCTCTCCATTGGACGCTCACTCACCGCCCTGCTGATTGGGTGATAGATTCTGGCGCCAAATTGACCATGCGGTTGGGAGGAGTCCCAAAAGATCAGATGGAGCATGTGTGCCATTGCCACCATTCACCTTGTCTGACTAGTCTGGTCCGTCATTGGATTGGCCACACGATCCATTTAGATCTACACTTCCCGTCACATGACGTCTTTAGAGCCAATCAACATGTTCAGAATATTTAGTATGGGCGTCTGATGATTGGTTGTTATTGTATGGATGTCTATATATATATGTGCAGTGTGGGGGAACAGGTAGATGTCCCAGTTGAAGTCTGTCTAAGACGAAACGCGTAGGGCAAGGTTCTACCTATTCCCACACTGCTTTTAAACCCTTAATCGTGATCACTTTTATATATTTTATTATTTGTATTGGTGGTTTTCTTTCAATAAAACCTTCCATGCTGATCTGCACTATTGGAGTTCCCCTCCTTTTTTTCTCTCTCCGCATGCTTTTGAATAACATTTGAGAGCCTTGACCTCATCCCCAGTGGTCTTTGGCTACCAGTTTCCATACCCTGCTTTCCGTCCGGTATGACCGATTGGAGTTCGGGATCCTGTTTTTGAAGCTGTGCACCAGTCCCTGCCTTTGGGTTCCATCATCTTCCAGTGAGAAGTCCAAGGATTACATCGGCTCGTGCCAGAGATGCTCCATCCATCAGTGTCTGGATACTACAGGCTTGTTTGACTTCCCTGTCGCTGACAGGGAGTCCACTCGCTTTGGTAAGCATACATCTGTTTCTTTTTATCGATCTGAATACTTTGAAAGAGGATCCAGTTCAAGTCATTCATGTGTTCACTTTTCATTTGAAATTCACCTGTTCTTCACTGCATTGGGACATTTTTCATTGGAAGTGTGTTCATGCACTGTGGACTTTCCATTTATTTTCATTTATATGTTATTTTCACTCAGGCAATTACCATATGTGTTAATAGTTCACTGTTTATATGCACTTATATTTTCTATGTGCTTTTCTTCACATAGGGAGTCACTCTGGTTTACCTCTGTTATTTGAGTTATTTGTTTTGTGGCACTTCTGAGTGTACCTTTTTTGCTTAGCGCTACATTTTTTACTTTCACTATTGATAGAATTTTCGTCACATTTTTATGTAGCTGCTTGGGGTTATACCTGTTTGTTCAGTCATTCACTAAAGTCTAGCGCGATATCATTCCCCTTAATCACACTTCCATTTTGACCACTTTTTATATTGCGGCTACTTTATTTAATTTTTTCACTGACATGGATGTCTTTGAATATAGAACCTCTAGGGTATTAAACACTGATGTAGTATTTACTTCCATTAGATCTGACACTGAGACCAGTGGTATGTTCATGAGACTTAAGAACCTTATGACCACAGAAATACATCTCCAGTGGGATACAGCGTTCCTGGAACAATATGTCAAGGAACAAATGGTCCCCAGAGGGTTAAGATGGGATGTATCCCCCCAACAAGGAGATACGGATACCGAAACTTGGTTTAGATATTTCAACAATGTCGGTATCCAACTCCTTGTGTTTCTGGTAGAGAGGAAACAGCTCAAACTAGCGGGTATAGATAAGGAGATTAAAGATCTTAGAGAAAAACTAACCCCTTATAAAACGTCACCGGAGTATGTTTCTCTCTCTACTAGTCTGAAAAGCCATTTAGAAAAAGAAGAGAGAGACCAAAGGACAAAAAAACAGAAGAAATATAATAGAGATGTCACTGACTACAAAACCAAAATAGTTTTTAACTGGCAGAAGAAAATCGGTTCCGACAATACCGGTTCAGAGATGGAGGTTACACAACCCGAGATCTCTAATCCTGATCGGAGATTAACATATGACCCCAACTTTAAAGAGGGTCCTTTGCGACCGTCCTATCCCCCTCAACCATCTAAAGGTGGACCCCCTAGGGTTCCTGATGTTCGTGGGAAACCACAAACCCAAAATGGATACCAACCTCCAAACCCTAGAGGTAGGGGTTCCACCAAGAAAGGCAGAGGTATCCATCATGGCCAATATGAAGACTCTTACTATTATAATAGTCCAAAAGCTCATGCCTCCGGCTGGCATGGTCAGCGTGATGAGTACCACCATGGCTATCAGGAAAATAATTATAGAACTCCCATACGTAACTATTCACGAACCTTTCCAGCTCAGGACAATAGGAGAGAAGAGGGATACCAGGACACTTATAGATATGTGGAGAGAGATGAAGAATTTCATCCCCGCTCTCCATATGGCTATAACCAAAATGGCAATGGATGCCCCCACCCTTTGGATTTTCCAAGGTCTACACAAGATTACCTAGGAAATCCAAAAACAAACGAGGGACACGAGGTGGGTGGCGGATCCAAAGCCAAAAGAAAAAGAACTTGACCTGTTCAGGTATATTTAATCTAAGTACAGTTAGTTTAACAGAAGCAGAGAAATCAGTTCTAGACAGGGGCCTTAAATACGTTCCCCCTAGATCCCTCAATAAATTTTCAACATTTATTGATGTTCATAAATTCACTCGAAAACGTAATATTCAGAGACACTTTTTGACTACCCCTCAGAATAATGTGTCCTCTATATCAGATGGCTATGTTCATTCGGGATTGGCCAACCCTTCATTATTTAATCCCCCAGGTGCTTTAGCTCCCTCATTACAGGTTTTTTCGGAGCCTGGTCTTGCAGGATTTAGACAACTTACCCAACAAGAAGGTGTTTACCAATTCAAATGTAAAAATGGGATTGAAACAACTATGCGAACGAAAAAATCTGATAGTTCGACCTGCAGATAAGGGTGGAGGCATTGTCGTCCTTAACAAGGAGGACTATGTAAAAGAAATGTATAACATCTTGAGTGATACCAATACATACACTCCCATTCAAACAGATCCAACTTCACGTTTCAAAAGGGCCCTTACCGCATTAATAGAGGAAGGCTTCTCTCTAGGGATTTTAAACAAAAAAGAAAAAAGCTTCCTGATACCATCGGTTCCACGTATCCCTGCCATGTACTATCTTCCCAAAATTCATAAGAATCCCGTCCATCCTCCGGGACGGCCAATAGTCAGCGGGATAGATTCTGTTACAGCGAGGATAGGGAAGTATGTGGACTTTTATCTTCAGCCCTTAGTGAGACAGGTTCCCTCCTTTTTGAAAGATACCGGAGATACCATCAGAAAGTTGGAATCCATTGTATATCAAGATGATATGATATTGGTAACAGCCGATGTGGCTGCACTTTATACGTGCATTCCACACACCTTAGGATTTGAGGCAGTTGAATACTATTTGTCCAGGGACATTCATATATCCCCCCTGCAGCGGAATTTCATTATGGATCTTCTGAGGTTCGCGGCACAGCACAATTATTTTTGGTTCCAAGACAAATTTTATTTGCAGACGTGTGGGGTGGCCATGGGGGCCAAGTTTGCCCCCAGTCTTGCAAATTTGTTTATGGCCAAGTGGGAGGAGGATGTCGTCTATGCCCTCAAGAGACCCGAATTGGTCTTCTGGGTGAGGTACATAGACGACATCCTCCTCCTTTGGAGGGGCGGCCGCGAGTCCTTAGATGCTTTCATTGTCCATCTCAATTCCAATGATAGGGGTATTAGTCTCAGCCATGAGGCCAGTACCACTCGAGTCAGCTTTCTGGACCTCGAGATTAAGGTGACTGACCACCATTTGGAATTTGTTACATATTTCAAACCTACCGACCGGAATGGTTACATTCCGGTCGATAGCTGTCACCATCCCCAATGGCTTAGATCAGTACCACGCAGTCAGTTCCTCCGTTTACGGAGGAACTGTACTAGGGTGGACGATTTCTTTAAACAGGCGGTTGTTCTGAAACAACGCTTCTTGGAGAAAGGCTATAAATCTGATGATCTTGATGTTGAAATAGACCGCATCCAACAAATAGATCGCAAAACCCTACTTGAGGTAAAGCCCAAAAAGTCCACTGATGATAAGTTTAAGTGGTCTCTCTTTACCACCTTCTCTACACAGTCAAGACAAATCAAAGAGATTATGAAGAGACATTGGGGAGTACTCCAGAACGATAAAGTTTTGGGTCCAGTACTCCCAGAGACGGCCGGTGTTATTTTTAGGGGCGCCAGATCTATTCAAGGCCAAATTGCCCCTAATGTTATCGATCCCCCCAAAAGGCCCTCTTTTTTCTTTCAGTGCAAGGGTTATTTTCCCTGCCGCAAGTGTAATGTTTGTTTGCACAATGTTTGCGGGAGGCGAAAGAGCGACACTTTTCAATCCTCTATCACTTCGTGCATCTATCCCATGCAGCGGTTCACGACCTGTGCGACCCAATATGTTGTTTACCTCCTCACTTGCCCATGCAAGAAACAATATATTGGGCGCACAATCAGGACTTTCTCTGTTCGTGTCAACGAGCATATAAATAACATTAAAAAGGGGAAAACTAACCATAGTGTCCCTCGTCACTATTTAGAGATCCATGATCGTAATCCTATTGGAACACAATTTTTGATCATAGATCAGTTTATTCCCCACTGGAGAGGTGAATCCCGCCTGCGTGGGGTATCCCGTCTGGAAACCTATTGGATTTATAAGCTTCGCACCTATTCGCCCTTTGGGTTAAATGTCGAGTGGGATATAAATTCTTTTATCAATTTATCCTGAGTTTATTTTTTCCACTTGACCCACCTATATATTTTTTCGCTAGAGTTGTTTCAGTCCCGTTCATGCAATCATTTTCATCGGTTATTTGTAGCGCATCATGTAACTTTGTAAGCATAGAAAGGTTCATGTACACTAGAAAGGTTTATGTACATCACAATGTCATATTGAGGGCTCATGTTGCCAGTTCAGCACAATATGCTTAGAAAGGATATCTAGTTTGTAATGCACTATGGGTTCTAACCACATGATGGCGCTAGCCTGTTTTCTTGAGTGTGTATTGTTTATTTTTGCCGTGTTCATTTTATTTTTCTGTGTTTTGCTGTTGCAACCTCCTAACGCTAGGGGTCAGGGTGTCACACCTTCACCCGTGGTGTTACAACGAGGTTAATCGAAAAGGGAAGTGAATGTTCTCAGTAATATTTATCTCTTTCCCTTTTTGTTAATATGAAAAATCCTTTCATTTCAATTTTGGGTCAGATATCCGTCTGGACCCATTGTGTTTTTTGATGTCTAGTGTACGAATTTATGTCCGTGCCGGCCACGTGATGAGGCCGACATTGGGCATTCTTTGGCGCATGACGTCATTACGCACCAATGGAGCCTTTGGTTGATACCGGACACCCTTGGATGGGTGACGTCATCACGTCCAGATGGATCTCGACGCTGTCGGCGCCTTTCCCTATACGTTAGGGCGGCCGATGCCTGTTATTGTTCCCGTTGCGTCACTTCCGAGTGAGGGACGCAGCGGGCGTTACCATGTGTATTTTTGGCGCCAAAGTCATCCCCGGATGACTCTCTCCGCTCAGGGTTGGATGCTGGGTTGTGCTGCTTCTGATTGGCCATCCATCAGACCAGCCGGATTCAGTCATTTGTTTCTCGAGCTTTCATTACTGCAGCTGACTTGAAAAGCCCTCTCCATTGGACGCTCACTCACCGCCCTGCTGATTGGGTGATAGATTCTGGCGCCAAATTGACCATGCGGTTGGGAGGAGTCCCACAAGATCAGATGGAGCATGTGTGCCATTGCCACCATTCACCTTGTCTGACTAGTCTGGTCCGTCATTGGATTGGCCACACAATCCATTTAGATCTACACTTCCCGTCACATGACGTCTTTAGAGCCAATCAACATGTTCAGAATATTTAGTATGGGCGTCTGATGATTGGTTGTTATTGTATGGATGTCTATATATATATGTGCAGTGTGGGGGAACAGGTAGATGCCCCAGTTGAAGTCTGTCTAAGACGAAACGCGTAGGGCGAGGTTCTACCTATTCCCACACTGCTTTTAAACCCTTAATCGTGATCACTTTTATATATTTTATTATTTGTATTGGTGGTTTTCTTTCAATAAAACCTTCCATGCTGATCTGCACTATTGGAGTTCCCCTTCTTTTTTTCTCTCTCCGCATGCTTTTGAATAACATCATTTGAGAGCCTTGACCTCATCCCCAGTGGTCTTTGGCTACCAGTTTCCATACCCTGCTTCCCGTCCGGTATGACCGATTGGAGTTCGGGATCCTGTTTTTGAAGCTGTGCACCAGTCCCTGCCTTTGGGTTCCATCATCTTCCAGTGAGAAGTCCAAGGATTACATCGGCTCGTGCCAGAGATGCTCCATCCATCAGTGTCTGGATACTACAGGCTTGTTTGACTTCCCTGTCGCTGACAGGGAGTCCACTCGCTTTGGTAAGCATACATCTGTTTCTTTTTATCGATCTGAATACTTTGAAAGAGGATCCAGTTCAAGTCATTCATGTGTTCACTTTTCATTTGAAATTCACCTGTTCTTCACTGCATTGGGACATTTTTCATTGGAAGTGTGTTCATGCACTGTGGACTTTCCATTTATTTTCATTTATATGTTATTTTCACTCAGGCAATTACCATATGTGTTAATAGTTCACTGTTTATATGCACTTATATTTTCTATGTGCTTTTCTTCACATAGGGAGTCACTCTGGTTTACCTCTGTTATTTGAGTTATTTGTTTTGTGGCACTTCTGAGTGTACCTTTTTTACTTAGCGCTACATTTTTTACACTCATGTCTATTGTGATGCTAGCAGCTGGTATGCCCATTTAGCGCAGTATTTTCTCTATAATTTTTCAGTGTATACCATTACACATATCTAATGTGTATAGTGCTGTATCCTGAAAAAAATAAATTAAGACTAAACTTTAGTTTTATATGCTGCCAGGTAAGTGAAGGAATTGTAGGGATTTTGAACTAATTAGTTGTGCTTATTAAACAGAACAAGCTAATTGATTTTAGAATACACTACCCTTTTTTATGTCCTAATTAAACTGTAAATTTTAACGAATTAAATGGCATTATTCCATTTCACTTACGTGATGTAGAAATGAATAAATTAAGGTGGTACTTGATCATCATTTTATTACAAATAGACCAGACCATCATCTGTAAGTTTCCCCACAATTTAAACTATCACCTAATTAATCTAAACAAATCATTTTATTCCAACTCAAGATGTAATAATCTACATGTAACTTGGTGTTTCTTTTATCTATAACGCATATGTTTGATGGTGACTATGATTTTGATGCTGTTGGTAAAATAAATAATTTGCTGTGTGAAATCCTTTCTGACTAATGAAATTCCACAGCAATAGTGAGTGAAAGTGATTGTTTTTCTACTGATTTTTATACTCCAAATGAGAGAAGCCTGGAGGAAAAGCAAGAGAAAAAATGGACGGAGGGCTTGCATGACAGGGTTAAAAGTATAACCCTGTGTGCATCAGGTGGGTTGGATAGGTGGTGATTGGGCCACCAGGCAGGGGAGGAGCGCTAATACGGCAGGGGAGGAGCGCTAATACTTTTTGGGGAGTAGTAGTCCATCCCCAGCTGAGTGTGGCCAGGGGAACGAGCTTGGCTGGCAGCATGGCAGCAGTGGAGCAGCTATTTGCTCGACTTAAGGCGGAGGCGGCGTCCAAAGGGACTGGATGGCTCCAGGAGCGGCTGGCAGCAGCACTCAGGGACGTGGAAGCAGCACCCAGAGCGGTGGAGCGGGAGCCTGTGAGACCGAGGCGCTCTCGGCTGCCGGCCTGCTTCTCCCCTCCCCCAAAACTAACTCACAGGGCACAGCGGCAGCATGGCAAAGCGTGTGGCAGCACCCACGGTCGGGGGAGACATGTACATGCTGGCGGAAGAGCGGCAGCTCCGATGACCCGGGAGTGGCCGTCGGGCACACTGAGAAGAGAGGAGGCAGGAGAACAGGCCCTAATCCTGGATTTTCTGCAGCGGGGGGCGGGGCTTCAACACGGGAGAAGGTCTGCAGAGGCCGCTGGGCTTTCCAACACAGCAGCCAGCGGTGTGCATCAGACGGATGGACAAACAAGGGAGGAACCGTGTGGCCCAGGACGGTGCACGGATGCTACCCACAAAAAAGCAAGTCAGAAAAAGGATCGGGCGCACTGAGGAGAAGCAGGGAACAGCACAGATCACCTGCCTGCAGTGACGCATCCAGCGATGGTCCATCAGCGGGTGAGGAAGCCATGTTATAGGGGAGAAGAACCCAGAACACTGCTCGGCGCTGTTCTGCTACTTAGACGCCGTGGGAGAAGCGTACAGAGTGTACGGGGGAACAGCATGGTTACGTTATGATTAGTAGTTTAGGCAGAGGAGGGCCATTCGGCCATCGCTGAGGTGGGACCACAAGGACATCAGCTTGTGGATGCGACTGATGACATCGGTGAGACCATCAGTTTTTTTCAGGGGGGCCGGTGGCTCAAACAACCCCGGACAATTGGCCACTAAAAAGAAAGGGGTATGTTGGCAATTTAACAAGGGCTCATGTAGGTTTGGAGGGTCTTGTAAATACAAGCACAAATGCTCTGGCTGTGGAGGAGGGCATTCAGCGCTGCGATGCTTCAAACAAGGAAAAAATCGAGCAGGTGAGTCTGTCAGTAAGGGGGAGAACGCCGGTGAAGGTGGAAAAGATGGCACCTTTCCTCAATAGATACCCGGATAGGGGGGCAGCGCGCTTGCTGACCCTGGGGTTTAGGGAGGGTTTTAGGATACCGGCACAAATGGCAATTACTCCCCCCCCTTTGGGTAACTTGTGGTCGGCCTTACAACACTCAGAAGTAGTTTCAGAGAAACTGCGAAAGGAAGTGGCACTGGGCCGCATGTGTGGCCCCTTTTCTTCCTTGCCACTTCCGGATTTGGTTGTGTCACCATTAGGGGTAGTACCAAAAAAAGGACCCAATAAATTTCGGTTGATACACCATTTATCGTTCCCAAAAGGGGGTTTCGGTGAATGACGCCATTCATCCGAACATGTGCGCGGTATTGTATACATCTTTTGATGCTGCAGTGTTTTGGGTGCGGAAATATGGGCAAGGGGCACAGATGGCAAAAGCCGACATCGAGTCGGCGTTTCATTTGCTCCCTGTCCATCCGGAGAGTTTTCATTTATTGGGATGTGTGTGGCAGGATGAGTTCTATGTCGATCGTTGCTTACCCATGGGGTGCTCTATATCCTGTGCTCTGTTTGAGCAGTTTAGTTCATTCCTGGAATGGGTGGTGCATGACGTTGCGGGAGTCAATTCAATCATACATTACCTGGATGACTTCCTTTGCGTGGGCCCGGCTGCATCGGAGGTATGTGCGGTACTGTTAGCTACGTTGGAGCATGTTGCCGTCAAGTTCGGCGTACCCTTGGCACCTGAAAAGACGGAGAGGCCCAACTACAGTGCTGACTTTTCTGGGGATTGTGCTAGATTCTACAACGATGGAGTGTAGGCTGCCTGAGGACAAGCTGAAGGCATTGCAGGTGGAGATTCGGGGGATAATGGGATTGCTCAAGGTGCAACTTAGAACACTACAGTCACTGTTGGGTAAGTTGAACTTTGCGTGTCGGATACTGCCGATGGGAAGGGTATTTTGCAGACGGCTGTCGGCAAGTACCGTGGCGGTAACGTCTCCAAAACATTATGTGCGCTTGGTGCGGGCACAGAAGCAGGATCTGAGGGTGTGGCATGCGTTCCTGGCTAAATTCAATGGCAGGGCATTGTGGATGTCAGGGCCGATGAGCAACTTCGATTTGGAGTTGTACACAGACGTGGCGGGAGCGAGGGGTTACGGAGCATTTTTTCAAGGTAAATGGAGCGCCAGCCCCTGGCCAGAGTCCTGGCAAGCTGCAGGGCTGGTAAAGAACATGCTGTTGCTGGAATTGTTTCCGGTGGTACTGGCGGTCGATCTCTGGGGGGAATCCTTTAGAAACTTGAAGATTAGGTTTCACGGGGACAACCTGGGGGTGGTGCAAGTGATCAACAAGGTGTTCGGCAGCATCCCCGCCGGTGGTAAGGTTGCTTTGACACCTGGTTCTGAGATTCCTACAGCTTATCATATTCATTTACGCGGTGCATCTCCTGGGAGTAGAGAACGTGATTGCTGACGCATTGTCTTGCTTCCAGTGGGACAGGTTTCGGGAGCTGGCATCGGAAGCGGAACTATGTGGGGTCCCATGTCCAGAGGGGCTATGGAGGATTGCCTTGGACGAGTATCCGGATGGATCAGATGGTCAGTGAGCGAGAATACGTGGGCAGCATACAACAGGGTATGGCAAGAATGGGGAGGCATGGTGCAGGAGGTGATGGAGGAAAAGGAAGAGCAGGAGCTGAGGTTGTTGGTGCTTTATTTTGTTTCAAGGAATTTAGAAGCAAGGGTGTCAGTGTCCAGTTTAGAAAAAAAGTTGGCTGGGTTGGCTTTTGGTATCAAGTTACAGGGGCTACCTGATGCTACAAAAGATTTCTGGGTCGTAGGCGGTACCTACGCAGTGATGGTGTACACCTCAATGATGTTGGCATTGATCTGTGGTCTTTGGGTTTGCAAGATGGTATCCAGAGAGCGTTGAGGGTTTGGCAGGGCACACAAGGGTAAGGTTTTTCCCTGGTGTGTGCTGTGGCGGGAGGTTGGCCTTTGCGGTTGAAGGAAGAAACCCCGGATGTGAAAGAGTTCGGGACCTATTGGTGGGAGGGGTCCCTTTTGGTGGTATTCCAGATAATGTTTTTTAGCTGGAATTCGTTAACGGGGGCATTGTGGTAAAATGTTCTTTGTTGTCTCTGGGCCAGAATGCCAGCCTGAGGCCAGTTTTCAGTTTATGGTACCGCAATGCCAGAGCGGAGTGGTGGCAAGATTGGGTGGGGTTTTTTCCTGTAAAAGGCCAACGTGAGTATCTAACTGAGTGGTTGGTTATATTAAGTATTTTATACAGTTATGTAAATTTTTGTTAATAGTATTAATAAAAGATGGCTGCTTCGGCCAATGTTACTCCAGCTTGGTGTGGTCTCAGTTATTTTATAAGAAGGTGGGACTGGGAGGCTGGAGGGACGGGCAAGGCAGATAGGTAATGGGCAGGGTTCATCTTTTATACAATAGTCAAGAGAAGCCCGGAGGAAAAGCAAGAGAAAAAATGGACAGAGGGCTTGCATGACAGGGTTAAAAGTATAACCCTGTGTGCATCAGGTGGGTTGGATAGATGGTGATTGGGCCACCAAGCAGGGGAGGAGCGCTAATACTTTTTGGGGAGTGGTAGTCCCTCCCCAGCTCAGTGTGGCCAGGGGAACAAGCTTCCCACCCTCCCTCCCTAAAAAAAATGGGTAAGTAAAGGTTGGGGGGATGATGTTAAAATGGTGTGATTTATTTTACAGGGCTTTGGATGTCGTTGCAGAGGCGGGGGGTTGGCCTTTGCGGGTGAAGGAAGAAACCCCGGATGTGGAAGAGTTTGGGACCTATTAGTGGGAGGGGTCCCGTTTGGTATTCCAGATAATGTTTTATAGCTGGAGTTCGTTAATGGGGGCATTGCAGTAAAATGTTCTTTGATGTCTCTGGGACAGGGTTCATCTTTTATACAATAGTCATAAATTGACAGGCCTGTTTTACTAAAAGAAATAAACAAGTGAACGGGTAAATCTCCACAGTATGCTTGCATTGCAGGATTACATCAGAATATGAATCCATGTGCACATTGTTAACTCTATCCAGAGGAGTTTTTGACCCTGAAACTGGTCTTCTACTATAAGTGTCCAAGCTCTCAATTACAGTAATTGTTGCTGTCACCTGCAGAATGTTCCACTTGACAAACACATCAATATTTGCTAAATTATGTTTCAGATGTTCAGATTGCTTTTGACATCAATGATATGCGTAATAGGTAATTTAGCCATATTCATAAAACTTTAACTGTATTGCATTTTTTGTAAAATTAAGAAGAAACTAAAAAAATGGGGGGGGGGGGGGGGGTCTTTTGTAAGTCTGGGGTCTTTGGTTTAGAATTCTTAGTTAAGTTAGCAAAGGATCAGAGAACTAAGTGCAGTAGGAAAGGTAACAAAGTCCAAATGGAGGAAAGGCAGTAAGGAGGTAGAAGAGATGATATGTGGGACAAAAATATAGATTCAACCAATTGTCATGGTATGCTAAAAGACCCGCAACATTTCAATCTAAGTATCCAGGAGTGCCATGGGTCTATTAGATACCTTGCAATGCACGTGACTCTATCCCCGAACCTAACAAACAAACCATACACCATGTTAAAAGATCAGGGTCTTGTCTTAGTTTGCTGTGCTCACTAAATACCAAATAAAGCTATTTTTCTGCATTCTGTTCTAACGTGGTGGAGTAAGGAATGTGTATGTCAACATTTTAGAACCAAATAAAAATATAAAACTTTAACAAGTTTTCTAAACTGTGAATTAAACATGCATCAATCAAAGCAGCCATTAAAAAAATTAAAAAAATAAACCAGTCCTAACCAAATCACTAGTGTTACTTATTATTATTTTTAACTTTAACATGTTAATGCAAGTAGAAGATCAGCAATACTGAATTTAAACAAAGGGTGAAAAAAGGTGTTTTTTTTTTTATTTAAAAAAGAATAGTGCTTTAATAAACAAAATGTTATTAATGTACTGTTTAAATATATTTGACTTTCCTCAGCACAATGTCCCTGATCATGTTTCCTTTCCCAGCTTGGAGCATGCATACCTGCTGTGAGGCCATGGTATTACTTCCAGCTCAATGTTTCCACTAGGGATGGGCCGAACACCCCTAGGTTCGGTTTGCATCAAGAAGATGCGAATGGACCGAAAGTTGGCACGAACATTTGAACACTGTTAAAGTCTATGGGACTCGAACGTGAGAAAACATGAGAAAAGTGTGAATTTTAAAGGCTAGAATGCAAGTTATTGTCCTAAAAAGGGTTGGGGACCCGGGTCATGCCCCAGGGGACCTGTATCAATAGAAAATAAAGTTTTAAAAATGGACATTTTTTCGGGAGCAGTGATTTTAATGATGCTTAAAGTGAAAAAATAAAAGTGAAATATTCCTTTAAATACCTCCTACCTGGGGGTGTCAATAGTATGCCTGTAAAGTGTTGTGTGTTTCCCGTGCTTAGAACAGTCCCTGCACAAAATTACATTTCTAAAGGAATAAAAGTAATTTAAAACTGCTTGAGGCTTTAATGTAATGTCGGGTCCCGGCAATATGAATGAAAATAAGTGAGAAAAATGGCATGGCACCCCCCCAACCCCCCCAACCCATTACCAGGTCCTTTTGGTTCTTGTATGGATATTAAGGGGCACCCAAATTAAAAAATAAAAGGCGTTGGGCCGCCAGGCCCTATATACTCTGAACAGCAGTATACAGGCAGTGAAAACAAGACAGGGACTATGTAGGAATATGTAGAATATGTTTGTAATTGGGAACAGGTACATTTTGTAAGTGTAGCTCCAGCCAAAAAATCTATTTTAAAGCTTTTTGGAAAACATAGGGAAGGGTTATCACCCCTGTAACATTTGTTTTGCTGTCTGTGCCCCTGTTCAGAAGATTTCACCTCACTTTCTGTCCCAATGACAAATGGATTTAGAAAATTTGGGTTTTTTAACCACTTCAATACCGCCCATAGTCATATGACGCCCACAAGGTGGATCTCCCATCCTGGGTGGGCGTCATATGACGTCCTCGGATTCCCGGCCGGCTGGGGGGCGCGCGCCCGCGGCATCGCTCGGGACACGGTGCGAGTGCTCGGCGGCCGCGATGTCCGCCGGGCACCCGCGATTGCCCGTTAAAACAACGAGACCGTGCGGGACCGTGGGGCGGTGTGTGTAAACACACAGCTCCACGTCCTGTCAGCGGAGAGGAGACCGATTATGTGATCCCAGTACGGAGGAACACATGATAGGTCTCCTCCCCTTGAGTCCCCTCCCCCCACAGTTAGAATCACTCCTATTAGGGAACACATTAACCCCTGCAGCGCCCCCTAGTGTTAACCCCTTCCCTGCCAGTCACATTTACACAGTAATCATTGCAATTTTATAACAACGATCGCTGTGTAAATGTAAATGGTTCCAAAAATGTGTCAAAAGTGTCTGAAGTGTCCGCCGCAATGTCGCAGTCACGAAAAAAAAAAATCACAGATCGCCGCCATTACTAGTAAAAAAAAAAAATCAATAAATCTATCCCCTATTTTGTAGACGCTATAACTTTTGCGCAAACCGGTCAATATACGCTTATTGCGATTTTTTTTTACCAAAAATATGTAGAAGAATACGTATCGGCCTAAACTGAGGAAAAAAATAGTTTTTTTTTTAAAAAAAATGAGATATTTATTATAGCAAAAAGTAAAAAATATTGTGTTTTTTTTCAAAATTGTCGCTCTTCTTTTGTTTATAGCGCAAAAAATAAAAACCGCAGAGGTGATCAAATACCACCAAAAGAAAGCTCTATTTGTGGGAAAAAAAGGACGTCAATTTTGTTTGGGTGTAACGTCGCACGACCGTGCAATTGTTAGTTAAAGCGACGCAGTGCCGAATCGCAAAAAGTGCTCTGGTAAGGAAGGGTGAAAAATGGCCCGGTGCTGAAGCGGTTAAGGGAAACAAGGATTGGTGATAAATCAGTGGAGGAGACTTTTCCCATATTAACTCTTACAGGAGACAGTTTTCACCGCCTGTATACTTCTGTTCCTAGGGGTAGATTTCCTCTCACTTCCTGTTGTCTCCCTCCGTTTGTAAGTAGGAGTCGTTTGTAAGTTGGATTTTTGAAAATAGGGGACCGCCTGTATATACTATACATGCCATACTAACCTATACACTCTGTGAACAGGGGCAGACAAATTGGGCCATGGGTGGTGGTGTGGTGGTGGTGCCACAACACTGTAAGCTCTCGCAGTTACTCTTGGTGGGCGCAGGAATAGGCTGTTGTGAAATAGTAGATCAAAAACTGTAATTACACGCCCCTGTTAAACAGGGGCAGAAAAAATGGGTCTTAGGCAGTGGTGGTGGTGCCACAACACTGCAACCCCTCACAGATACTCTTGTTGAGCGCAGGAGCCCTGCTGTTAAATATTTGATCAAAAATTGTAATTACACGCCCTTGTTAAACAGGGGCAGAAAAATTGGATCTTAGGCAGTGGTGGTGGTGCCACAACACTGCAACCCCTCACAGATACTTTTGTTGAGCGCAGGAGCCCTGCTGTTAAATATTTGATCAAAAATTGTAATTACACGCCCCTGTTAAACAGGGGCAGAAAAATGGGTCTTAGGCAGTGGTGGTGGTGCCACAACACTGCAACCCCTCACAGATACTCTTGTAGAGCGCAGGAGCCCTGCTGTTAAATATTTGATCAAAAATTGTAATTACACGCCCTTGTTAAACAGGGGCAGAAAAATTGGGTCTTAGGCAGTGGTGGTGGTGCCACAACACTGCAACCCCTCACAGATACTCTTGTAGAGCGCAGAAACGAGCCCTGCTGTTAAATTTTTTATCAAAAATTTTAATTACACGCCCCTGTTAAACAGGGGCAGAAAAATTGGGCCTTAGCCACTGATGGTGGTGCCCAGAACAAAAAATGTTCTTAGAAGCTATCAACATGAACATTGAGGAGGAATAGGGTAGTCACTCAGCATGACAGGATAGTCACTTAGCATCGGCATAGGCAGTCTTCAAGGGATCTCACATTCATAAAAAAAGTATTTGGTTACATCAGCATCAGGTGCTTGGTAGCTGGTGATTCATTTTTATGAAGGTGAGCCGATCAACCCAGTCGGTGGATAGGCGCACTCTGTGATCGGTTACAAATGCTCCAGCGGCACTGAATGTGCATTCTGAAAAAATGCTGGATGCAAGACAGGCCAGTAGCTCAATTGCATACTGTGCAAGCTCTGGCCAGTGATCCATCCTCAAGACCCAGTAACCCAGTGGATTTTTGGTTGGAAAGGTCTCCAAGTCTGATCTTGCCCCTAGGTATTCCTGCACCATGTACAACAGATGCTGGCGATGGTTGCTGGAACCAATCAGACCTTGGGGCTGCGGACTAAAAGGCCTCCCGAAGATGTTTCATCCTCTGCTCCCTCTGCGATGGCTGGATAAGTTCCGCCACCTTACCCTTGTAACGTGGATCAAGAAGGGTTGCCAGCCAGTACTAATCCCTCTCCTTGATACCAGGAATCCGAGGGTCCTTTCACAGGCTTTGCGGGATCAGGGAGGCCATGCAGCATAGGTTTGCTGAGGCATTCGGTCCGGATTCCTCAGGGTCAGTAAGGACGACCTGATCCGCAGCCACCTCCTGCCAGCCACGTACAAGTCCATGGGTTTCTGGGGCCTGAAAATGATCCCCTGAAGACTGCTGCTGATGCTGAGTGCCAGGCTCCACCTCCATGCTGACACAATCCTCCTCTTCCTGTGTGATAGGCGGGCCTGCAGGAATACTGTCTGGATAAAGGGAGCCTTGAGAGGTAAGGAAGTCCTCCTCTTCCTCCCTCTGTTCTGCCTCAAGTGCCCTGTCCATTATTCCATGCAGCGTGTGCTCCAACAAGTAGACAAGAGGGACAGTATCACTGATGCATGCACTGTCACTGCTCACCATCCTCCTGGCCTCCTCAAATGGTGACAGGACAGTGCATGCATCCTTGATCACGAGCCACTGGAGTGGCGAAAAAAGCCAAGCTCCCCTGACCCTGTCCTGGTGCCATACTAGCACACGTACTCATTGATGGCCCTCTGCTGCATGTGCAGCTGTTGCAGCATTGCCAAAGTTGAGTTCCACCTGGTGAGCATGTCACAGATGAGGTGATTCTTGGGCAGGTTGCATTCCTTTTGGAGGTAAGCCAGCCGAGCACTGGCATTATATGACCGGCGGAAATTTCCCACAGACTTTCCTGGCCTGCCTCAGAAGATCCGGTAAGCACGGGTACCTGCACAAGAACCGCTGCACCACCAAATTAAGGACGTGAGCCAAACAGGGAACATGGGTGAAGTGTCCCTGTCGGAGGGCGGAGAGAAGGTTGGTGCCATTGTCGCAAACCACCATTCCTGGCTGAAGCTGGAGTGGCATCAACCACCTCTGATCCTTCCCCTGCAGAGCTGACAGAATCTCTGCCCCAGTGGAGCCCCTATCCCCTAAGCAGACCAACTCAACACTGCTTCAGTGCTTCCGAGGACAAATCTGCACAGGAAGAGGTCATAGAGGAAGAAGTATAGGAGGGGGTGGAGGAGAGAGGTGTGGCAGAATCACTGCTACCAGCATTTTGGAGGCATGGTGGCGGAACAAGCTCCAACAATACTGCACCCTGTCCCGCATGCTTCCCAGCTGCCAACAGGGTTACCCAGGGCACCGTGAAAGAAAGGTAACATCCCTGTCCATGCTGGACCATCGTTGACCCCCAACCTGGCAGTATGCTGCAGCTGGGGGAACATGACTGCCAGTTTATTGTCCTTCGTGAGAACCCCTCTCTCTGGGCTTATGTTACTGCCTTCATCATTAACCTGGGTACCATCATCAGAGCCTTCAAAGCGCTGGGCATCCTCCTGCAGCATGTACCCTACACTGTGGTCGAACAGTTCGGGGGACTCCTCAGGGCATGATGGTGGGGCTAGGAAAGAAGTGACTGATGACATTGAGCTGATGGTAGAGGCTGCTTTGGCAGCTGCATTGGCAGACAAAGTACCCTGAGCCTGGATGACAGAGGAGGATGAGGACGACTTGGTCATCCACTGTACCAACTCTTCTGCATGTTGTGGCTCAACACGGCCAGCTGCCGAAAAAAAGGACAAGCGTGCCCAACGGCCACACGCGGAAGGATGCACTGTGTCCACGAGCAGCACTGTTGGCTGTAGACAGAGCCTGCTTGCCCTCTTTTAGTGGCCTGTGAGCGTCTGCCTCTACTTGGTGGCCTTCCAGACATACTGTACAATTAGATTAGCTAAACAACGCCTGAAGTTTACTAAAAACAGTACACCAGGAATGGCCTACAGTCAGTTATAGGCTCGACTATATATATATATATATATATATATATATATATATATATATATATATATAAGCCTGTCTGCAGCTCACTGAGTCACCTGTCTGAAAGTGTATTTTAACGTGTACTCCAGGAATGGCCTACAATCAGGTATAGGCTTGGATGCACTACAATGCAGTGGATATATATTTTAGTAAATGCATCTCACTGTGTCACTTGCCTAAAGGTGTCTTTGAACACGTACTCCAGGAATGGCCTACAGTAAGGTATAGGCTTGGCTAGACTATATATATACAAGCCTGTGTGTATATATATATATATATATATATATATATATATATATATATATATATATATATATTAAATGAACTGCGTCTGACTGAGTCACTTGCCTGAAAGTGTCTTTGAACACGTACTCCAGGAATTGCCTACTGTCAGGTATAGGCTTGGCTGGATACAATGCAGTGGATATATATTTTATGAACTTCACCTAACTGAGTCACCTGTCTGAAAGTGTCTATGAACACGTACTCCAGGAATTGCCTACTGTCAGGTATAGGCTTGGGTGGACTAAAATGCAGTGGATATATATTTTATGAACTGCAGCTCACTGAGTCACCTGCCTGAAAGTGTCTTTGAATACGCACTCCAGGAATGGCCTACTATCAGGTAAAGGTCTTGGCTAGACTATAAATATATATATATATATATATATACAAGCCTGTATATATATATTAAATGAACTGCAGCTCACTGAGTGACCTGCCTGAAAGTGTCTTTGAACACATACTCCAGGAATGGCCTACAGTCAGGTATAGGCTTGGCTAGACTATATATATATATATATATTATATATATAATATATATATATATATATATATATATGAAATATACACTGCAGCTAACTGAATCAACTGATTGCCTGAAGTATATTAGAAAAAGTTCAGCAGGAACGGTTGCAAGTGAGATCTAGCTAAACTGGATACAGTGGATATATATTTATAGAAGTCTGACTGTATGTATGTATATATATATATATATATATATATATATATATATATATATATATATATATATATATATATGAAATACACTGCAGCTAACTGAAACAACTGGCTGCCTGAAGTAGATTAGAAACAGCCCAGCAGGAACGGTCTGCAATGAGATCTAGCTAACTGAATAAACTGCCTGCTCAAAGTAAATGAAATGACACACTCTCTCTCACTCTATCTATCTCTCTATAACGCCAGCAACACACTACACAGGGGTGACGTGCCGGTGGCCTTATATAGTGTGGGGCATATACTTAACCACCTGAGCCATAATTGGCCAAAGGCACCCTGCTTTTGGCCAATTATGACTCTGTTTGCTTACGGCGTTGTGATTGGTCAAAGCATGCGGGTCATAGTGCATGCTTGGCCAATCATCAGCCAGCAAAGCACTGCAATGATGCAGTGCATTTTGGGCCATGACCCTCCGCTCGAATTTGGTGCAAACGGCCCATAATGTTCGCTCTTCGTCGAACAATCGAAGAGCCGATGTTCGAGTCAAATTCATGTTCGACTTGAACAGTTGGCCCATCCCTAGTTTCCACTAACAATCAGGAAACAATTAGCAATTAGCAAAGCTCACACTTCATTGTTGATTTTTGAGCTACACTTCTGGCTTCCCTTTTACACAGCCGTCCATTTGTCTGTGTTTCATCTATCCATTAATAGATGAAAAATGGACAGCAATGCATCTCTATGGGCTAATGGATATAAACAGATGAGCATCTGGTGAGCATCTGATATGAACTGATGATCATTTCCTTTTGGGTCTGTTTTTCTTTTTTAATGAAACAAGTCTCCATCCTGTTATGATTAAATGCACCTGAATGGAGGTAAATGGATGTAAACAGATGATGTCCATTTTTGTATCTACCTGGGTCTCATTCCTGCTGCCAGTCGGCAGGGATGATTCATTCGTTTTTAAGGAGCAAGCACCCACCAGTTTTCTAACTACCATAAGTTATAACTCATCCCTGATGTCAGTGGGAAATTCCCCGCTGACAGCAGAATGTAAATGAAAGAGCTGAAATTATTATTATTTTTTTTTTTAAATGGCATGCGGGTCTCCCTTAATTCATACCAGGCTCTTTGAATCTGGTATGGATTTTGGGGGGGACCACACGCTGAAAAAAAAATGGTACCGCCCATAATTTACCATACATGGACATGTTCATATTTGGTCAATGACATCATAATGGGCGGGGTCACCCAGTGAAGTAATTGACCAAATAAGGACATGTCCATATATGGTCAATGATGCCACTGGTGGCCCTGCCTGTTATGACATCATTGATCAAATATGGAGATGTCCATGTATGGTCAATAATATCACTGAGTGACCCTACCTCTTTATGTCAGTGGTGGGGGATGCAGAGTGTCAGTTGGTGGGAGGCAAGAGACAGAGTGGTTGGATGTCAGCAGGCAGCTGTTTTTTTTCTCAATCCGGTTGGTGGTCGCCGTTCATTGTGACTGACAATAGATATACATTGGGGAACATTTTTTTTCCAATAAAGGACTCGTCAAAAACTGTCTTTGTGTTTTTATTTTTTTTCTGACTGTTTTTGATGAATAAGTAGGGGTACTACATATGATAAGGATGATATGTGAGGACCCCCTTGTTAAATGGGGTAAC
Source organism: Lithobates sylvaticus (assembly GCA_028564925.1). Taxonomy (NCBI): domain Eukaryota; kingdom Metazoa; phylum Chordata; class Amphibia; order Anura; family Ranidae; genus Lithobates; species Lithobates sylvaticus. The sequence continues at coordinate 285,690,622 of CM053029.1, forward strand.
TCCTACAACCACTGGGCCAGAGTTGTGGTTAAGAGGACAATGTGGCTTGTCAGCCCTTCCCCCCCCTGAGGCAAAGTACCCCCATGTTGGGGACATATGGTCCTGGTATGGTTCAAAAGGGGGGCTGCTTGCTTTTTCCCCCATTTCCTGGCTTTCCAGGCTGTATGCTTGGATAAGGGTCTTGATTTGATTTGAGGGGCACCCACTCCATTTTAAAATAAAAACTTTGGAGTGAGGCCCCTTTAAAAACCATGCCAGACCTGAAGGCCTGGTATAGATTTTGAGGGGAAGGGCATGATTTTTTTGACATGGAGTCCCTCTTAAAATACATAACAGACCCAAAGAACCTGTTATGGGGGGGGGGGGGCTGCTGACAGCAGGGATGAGTCATAATTGTTAAGGATGCCAGTGGACGGATGTAAAAATTAATGTAAACTGAACTGAAAATGGAAGTAAAAACTGATATAAACTTAATCCATTTTTTCAGATGACGCTCATGTGAAAGGGGCCAATGAAAGAGGTTTGTCCGATCTGAAAAGAAACTGCTGCTTCTATACATATAACAGTGGTCCTTCTCAGCAGCCTAACAAGGGTAAAACAGTTTCTGCTTGTGAAGGGTAGGGATGGGCGAACGGTTCGGCCTTAGCATAAGTTCGGTCTTTGGTTGTTCGGATGTTCTGCGAACACTGAACTATATGCGGTGTTTGGGGCAAATTCGAAAGCCGCCAGAACACCGTTAAAGTCTATGGGACATTAACATGAAAAAAACTGTTTATTTTAAAGGCTTACATGCATGTTGAGGGCATGTGGCCTGGTACAGTTCAGGAGGGGGGCTGCTCTCTCATTGCCCCTCTTTTCCTGTGGCCTGCCAGGTTGCATGCTCAGATGGTCTGGTGTGGATTTTTGGGGGGCCCCCCACGCCATTTTTTTTAAATTTTGGCGCAGGGTTCCTCTTAAAATCCATACCAGACCTGAAGGGCCTGGTATGGAATTTGGGGGGCCCACACGCACTTTTTTTTTTACATTTTGGTTCGGGGTTCCCCTTAATATCCATACCAGACCCAAAGGGCCTGGTAATGGACCGGGGGGATCCCATGCCGTTTTTTTTCAATTGCTTTTATCTGTATTGCCGGGACTTGACAATTCATTTTAGCCGCTAGTTGTTTTAAATGACTTTTTTTTCCTTTAGAAATGTCATTTTGTGCAGGGACTGTTCTAAACACTGGAAAAATGCGCCACTTTACAGGCATACTATAGACACCCCCCAGGTACGAAATTTAAAGGAATATTTCACTTTCATTGTTTCACTTTAAGCATTATTAAAATCACTGCTCCCGAAAAAACAGCCGTTTTTTTTGCTTTGATACACGTCCCCTGGGGCAGGACCCAGGTGTATACTGTGCTGTGCTGGAGGCACAGAACTCACACTAACTCCTGCAGATGGCTGTATCAGAGAACACCAGCATATATGGGTAGATACAGGTTTATACTGTGCTGTGCTGGAGGCACAGAACACACACTAACTCCTGCAGATGGCTGTATTAGAGAACAACAGCACTAAAGGGTAGATACAGGTGTATACTGCGCTGGAGGCACAGAAAACACACTAATGCCCCATACACACGGTCGGATTTTCCGATGGATTCTGTCCTATCGGACAATGTTGTCGGAAATTCCGACCGTGTGTAGGCACCATCGGACAGTTTCTATCGGATTGTCCGACGGACAAAGTTCTATCTCCTGCTGGATAGATTTTTCGACAACAAAGTCCGATCACACCAATTCCGATCGTGTGTATCGAATTCCGACGGACAAAGTGCCACGCATGCTCAGATCACATTACAAGACCAAAGCTATTGGCTACTAGCCTCTACGTGGTCCCGTCGTAGGCAACAAACGTCATCACGTTCAGAATGATCAGATTTTTCGACAACAAAGTCCGACCGTGTGTATGCAACACCAGTGTCGGACTAAATCCGTCGGACAAAATCCGATGGATTTTGTGGTCGGATTTTCCGACCGTGTGTATGGGGCATTAGTCCTGCAAATGCCTGGTAAATAACACACTGTCCCTGCCTATCAAGCTCTTTCCCTGCACGCCGGAACCCACTATACAAGGCCGCCGCGCTGGTGGCTTTATATAGTGTGGGGCATGTACTAAACCCCCTGAGCTATAATTGGCCATAGGCATCCTGCCTGTGGCCAATTATGGCTCTACTCGCTGCCGGCGCTGTGATTGGCCAAGCATGTGGGGTCACAGTGCATGCTTGGCCAATCATCAGCCAGCAATTCACTGCGACTGGCACAGTGCATTGTGGGCCGTTCGTATCACACGAATTTGATGCGAATGGCCCACAGAGTTCTGGTTTCGTCGAACGGACGAACGGCTGATGTTCGATTCGAACATGGGTTTGAATCGAACACCGGGCTCATCCCTAGTGTGGATATTCCAGTCTATAATTCTCGTAAGGTGGCAAGCTAGGTAATATTTTTTGATGTCTGGTAAGCCCAGACCTCCTTTGAGTTTGGGGGCGGTGAGATTCTCATAGCTCAGTCTGGGTCTCAGTTTGCCCCAAATAAAATCTGTGCATAATTTGCGATATGTTGCGAAAAATGTGTTCGGGAGTTTAACCAGTTGCTGACCGCCCACTGTCATATGACGGCGGGACGGTGCAGCTCTCGTGGCGGGCCGCCGTCATATGACGGTGGCTAAGAAACACGGCCGTGCGTGCGATCGCGGGCGCGCAGTCATGCTCTGTCGGTCCCAGAGACACACCGCGTCACAGACAGGGGTGAACAGCCATTGGGCATGGCTGTTCACCATGTGATCAGCCGCGATTACGTCACGGCTGATCACATTGGGAAGTCCTGGCTTTAGACAGCGAATGCGCGCGATCGGGAGCTGCTCGTCACCGACAAGGGTAAACAGCCAATGCCTGGCGGCTGTTTACCACGTGATCGGCTGTGATCCATTCACAGCCGACCACTAAATGTAAACAAAGACCGGTTACTAGCTGTTACCGGCTATTCTCTCCTCACACACCTTTACCAGTGTGAGGAGAGAACAGCCAGGAGCAGTGAGTTACCGATCTTTGTCTGTACTGTACTGTAATGCACCAAACACAACCAAAGAGAACCTGTCACATTCCCCCCCCCCATTACAGCTGTCACCCAACAGTCACCACATAAGTGTCCACAAAGTGCACCTGTCACCCATCAGTGTCCACAAAGTGCACCTGTCACCCATCAGTGCCCACAAAGTGCACCTGTCACCCATCAGTGGCCATCGCCAGTGACCGTCATAAGTGACCGCCATCAGTGACCATCATAAGTGACCTATCAGTGCCCACAAAGTGCACCTGTCACTGTCAGAGACTGCCGTCAGTGGTTCACCTGTCACCGATCAGTGACCATCGCCAGTGACCCATCCGTGACCCTCATCTGTCACCTATCAGTAACCATCAGAGACTGCCATCAGTGACTGTCACCCGTCACCCATTAGTGACCGTCACACATCACCCGTCACCCACCAGTGACCGTCACATGTCACCCATCACCCACCAGTGACCGTCACACGTCACACGTCACCCACCAGTGAAGTCATTCGTCACCTGTCGCCCATCACTGACCGTCATTTGTCACCAGTCGCACAGCCCATCAGAAAGCATGTCCAAAAGGTTATATACAAGTGAGGAGGCGTTCCAGATCCTCACCATGACTGATGAGAGCAGCGGGGAGTTCTCATCAGATTCAAATGCCAATTCCGATCGTTCAAATTCAGCATTTGAACCAATCGAAAGTAGTATATCGGCAAATGAATCGGAGGAAGAATGGATCCCTCCTAAACGAGCATGGCGTTCTGGAAACCAGGCAACCACCAGCAATATATCCCAGGATCAAATTCCCAGGCCCAGTACCAGTGCTACCGTCAGCGACAGGCCACAAGAAATGCCCAGCCCCAGTACCAGCACTGCCGCATCATCACGCCCAAATGGCAGCACAGGAACAAATCCCCCAACTTCCAGCACTGGAGTGCCACGTCCCCCAAGAGCCAGGGCCGCTACATACCTCCCAGATGGTCTTGCCAATCCAACATGGCTGCCTTCCAACTCAGGATCAGCAAGAATCCCCCCTTTCACCGCACAGCCAGGTGTGCAGGCCAATACCCAAAATTTTTCTCCAATTGTTTGTTTTCATTTATTTTTGCCCGACACTTTGCTGCAACTCATCGTGGACCAGACCAATTTATATGCCCAGCAGTATATTGCCAACACCCCCCAATCATCTTACGCCCGTCCATTTGAGTGGAGAAGCTTGACTCTAGAGGAGTTCAAAGTGTTTATGGGCCTCACCATAAACATGGGGCTTACCAAAAAAAATGAAGGACATGCCTATTGGTCCACCGACCCCATCCACCACATGCCCATTTATTCTTCTGTAATGTCCAGGTCCCGATACAGGATGATAATGCGTTTTTTCCATTTCAGGGACAACAGCCAGTGCCCACCCTGCAATCATCCAAATCATGACAAATTATATAAAATTTGCCCACTCATTAATTTCTTTTTCCAACGATTTGCAGAACTCTATGTCCCCGAAAAGCACATATGTGTAGATGAGTCCCTGGTACCCTTTTCAGGCCGGCTAGGAATAAAACAATACATTCCTAGCAAAAGGGCCAAATACGGAGTGAAGTTTTATAAGCTTTGCGAGAGAGCCATGGGATATTTGTATGCTTTCCGCATATACGAAGGGAAAGATTCCCAGCTCCAGCCCCCTGAGTGCCCGGCCTACATGGGCACAACTGGTAAAATTGTATGGGACCTGGCATACCCACTGCTGAGGAAAGGTTACCACATATACCTGGATAACTTCTACACCAGCCTGCCCCTTTTCAAACACCTATACCTCGCAGAAACCCTGGCCTGTGGAACCTCCAGAAAGAATAGGAAGGGCTTCCCACAAGCCATAGTAAACAAGAAATTGTGAAGGGGAGAAAGAGCAACCTTGCGATGCAACGAAGTGCTGGCCTTGAGGTGGAAGGATACCAGGAATGTGTACATGATGTCCACCATCCATGATGACACTACAGTGGAAGTTCAGAGAAGACAAGGTCCCATCGTAAAGCCAAAATGTGTACAAGATTACAATCTGTACATGGGGGGGGGTGGATTTCAACGACCAAATGCTTCAGCCCTATTTAGCAATAAGGAGGTCCCGTTTTTGGTACAAGAAGGTAGCACTCTATTTAATTCATTTGGCCATTTATAATGCCTACATAATTCACACCAAATCCACAGAAAGCCCTGCCCACTTATTAAAATTTATAGAAAACGTTGTCAGGTCCCTCATCTACGATCGAAGACCCCCCCAGAAAACCTTCGCTCTGATGCCGTTAGCCGACTTCACAAACGCCACTTCCCGGACCACATTCCACCATCTAAAGCAGGCCGAAGACGCCAAAAAAGATGTCGAGTATGCAGCAAAAATGGATTTATAACTGATACCAGCTACCATTGTGTCGACTGTCCCTCTGAACCGGGCCTTTGCATTGGTGTATGCTTCAGAATATATCACACATCCCTAAATTATTAGCCCATATTCTTAACCAATTCCCCATTTTCAACATCTGTGCTGACCATTTCCCATGCTTCCTCAAATATCCACTGCCTTCCACGTGAACTGACCCTGGCCTGTTTTTTTGACTATGCCTTTGCCAACCGTTTGGACTGCTTCCACGTGAAATGACCCTGGCCTGTTTTATCAACTACACTTCTGCCTACTGCTTGGACTGCTTACATGTGAACTGACCCTGGCCTGTTTTATCAACTACGCTTCTGCCTACCGCTTGGACTGCTTGAACGTGAACTGACCCTGGCCTGTTTTATGGACTATGCTTTTGCCTACCGCTTGGACTGATCTGTTGCCCTGCTACTGTAGTACACAGGGGTCTCACATGTGAGGGGCTCCAGAAATGTTTGTCCGGATGGAGAAAACAATTTTTTTGTTGTCTCCGGGTTTCTTAATTTCCGGATTAGGGTCTGGAGTCCGGAGGCTTCATAGAGATTTGGGTAGGTCGAAGCCTCTACCCCTGTGGCCCTGTGCACAGGTCTTACCTGATTGCGGCCCTCAGCCTGCTGCTGACTTACTGCCACTATCTCCCTGCCTGCAGCATAAACTGACCACACCTGGTCACATTTTCTATGGACAAATGCTTTGGCTGTGCTGACGATATCCTTGTGCTGACTATAGACAATATTCCTACCTGCTGCCTGGATAATTATTATTGTTGCTAAGCACATCCCTGTCTGCTGCCTGCTGCCTGCTGTCTGCTGCCTGCTGCCTGGACCAAATCCCTCCTCTGGGGACACTACAAAAACCACAGGTAATACTTTTTTTTACCCTTTGCTCAATAGAATTTATTTTGGAGTGTATTTTTTGGTATGTAAATGCTATGTGTTAGAAATATAAGGGCCTTCAAAAATAATAGGTTGTCAGGAAATTAGAAGTGCAATTTATGCTTGTAGAACGCCTGAAGGTGCTACTTCACTGGCGGGCCTCTGTATGTGGCCAGGCTGTAAAAGTCTCACACATGTGGTATCGCCATACTCAGGAGGAGTAGCAGAATGTATTTTGGGGTGTCATTTTTGCTATGTACATGCTATGTGTTGGAAATATCTTAAAAATTGACAACTTTGTGGAAAAAAAATGCGTTTTGATTTTTTTTCCACATATTCCAAAAACTTCTGGAAAAAAAATGAACAGTTAAAAAGACTGATAATGCCTCATAGATTATACGTTGGGTGTCTGCTTTCCAAAATGGGGTCATTTTGTGGGCGTTTCCATTGTCCTGGGGCTCCAGGGCCTTCAAAACTGTAATAGGTGATTGAGAAATGAGATGTGTAATTTATGCTTGTAGAACGCCTGAAGGTGCTACTTCACTGGCGGGCCTCTGTATGTGGCCAGGCTGTGTAAAAGTCTCACACATGTGGTATCGCCATACTCAGGAGGAGTAGCAGAATGTATTTTGGGGTGTCATTTTTGCTATGTACATGCTATGTGTTGGAAATATCTTAAAAATTGACAACTTTATGGAAAAAAATGCGTTTTCATTTTTTTCCACATATTCCAAAAACTTCTGGAAAAAAATGAACAGTTCAAAAGACTGATAATGCCTCATAGATTATACGTTGGGTGTCTGCTTTCCAAAATGGGGTCATTTTGTGGGCGTTTCCATTGTCCTGGGGCTCCAGGGCCTTCAAAACTGTAATAGGTGATTGAGAAATGAGATGTGTAATTTATGCTTGTAGAACGCCTGAAGGTGCTACTTCACTGGCGGGCCTCTGTATGTGGCCAGGCTGTGTAAAAGTCTCACACATGTGGTATCGCCATACTCAGGAGGAGTAGCAGAATGTATTTTGGGGTGTCATTTTTGCTATGTACATGCTATGTGTTGGAAATATCTTAAAAATTGACAACTTTATGGAAAAAAATGCGTTTTCATTTTTTTCCACATATTCCAAAAACTTCTGGAAAAAAATGAACAGTTCAAAAGACTGATAATGCCTCATAGATTATACGTTGGGGTGTCTGCTTTCCAAAATGGGGTCATTTTGTGGGCGTTTCCATTGTCCTGGGGCTCCAGGGCCTTCAAAACTGTAATAGGTGATTGAGAAATGAGATGTGTAATTTATGCTTGTAGAACGCCTGAAGGTGCTACTTCACTGGCGGGCCTCTGTATGTGGCCAGGCTGTGTAAAAGTCTCACACATGTGGTATCACCATACTCAGGAGGAGTAGCAGAATGTATTTTGGGGTGTCATTTTTGCTATGTACATGCTATGTGTTGGAAATATCTTAAAAATTGACAACTTTGTGGAAAAAAAATGCGTTTTCATTTTTTTTCCACATATTCCAAAAACTTCTGGAAAAAAAATGAACAGTTAAAAAGACTGATAATGCCTCATAGATTATACGTTGGGGTGTCTGTTTTCCAAAATGGGGTCATTTTGTGGGCGTTTCCATTGTCCTGGGGCTCCAGGGCCTTCAAAACTGTAATAGGTGATTGAGAAATGAGATGTGTAATTTATGCTTGTAGAACGCCTGAAGGTGCTACTTCACTGGCGGGCCTCTGTATGTGGCCAGGCTGTGTAAAAGTCTCACACATGTGGTATCGCCATACTCAGGAAGAGTAGCAGAATGTATTTTGGGGTGTCATTTTTGCTATGTACATGCTATGTGTTGGAAATATCTTAAAAATTGACAACTTTGTGAAAAAAAAAAATGCGTTTTCATTTTTTTCCACATATTGAAAAAAATGAACAGTTCAAAAGACTCATAATGCCTCATAGATTATACGTTGGGGTGTCTGCTATCCAAAATGGGGTCATTTTGTGGGTATTTGTACTTTCCTGGCTTGTTAGGCTACTTTCACACTGGGGCGTTGGGGCGCTGGCGGTAAAGCGGCGCTATATTTAGCGCCGCTTTACCGTCATTTTAGCAGCGCATTTCGGCCGATAGCGGGGTGGTTTTACCCCCGCGAGCAGCCGAAAAAGGGTTAATACCGCCCACAAACCGCCGCTGCTGCGGCGTTTTGCGGGCGGGTTTCGGAGCGCTGCCCCATTGTTTCCAATGGGAACGGGCGCTATAGGAGCGGTAAATATACCGCTCCTACAGCGAGCCAAAGATGCAGCTTGCAGGACATTTTCCAGCGTCCTGCAAGCGCACCACTTCAGTGTGAAAGCCCTTGGGCTTTCACACTGAAGACACAGCAACAGCTGTTTCGGGTCGGTTTGCAGGCTCTATTTTTAGCGCAATAGCGCCTGCAAACCGCCCCAGTGTGAAAGGGGCCTTAGTGTCCCAAGAAATGAGATAGGTCTTCAGTACATCAGGTGTGATCAGGTGTGATTAATTTTCAATGATTTGCACCATAGCTTGTAGACTCTAAAACTTTCACAAAAACTAAATAATATACACTAATTAGGGTTATTTTTACCAAAGATATGTAGCCACATACATTTTGGCCAAAATTTATGAAGAAATATTACTAATTTGTAAAATTTTATGACAGAAACAAAGAAAAAGGCATTTTTTCACCAAATTTTCAGTCTTTTTTAATTTATAGCACAAAAAATAAATAACCCACTAGTGATTAAATACCACCAAAAGAAAGCTCTATTTGTGTGAAAAAAAGGACGCAAATTTCATTTGGGTACAGTGTTGCATGACTGAGTAATTGTCATTCAAAGTGTGAGAGCGCTGAAAGCTGAAAATTGGTCTGGTCAGGAAGGGGGTAAAAGTGCACTGTAGGCAAGTGGTTAATCGGTATGGTCTGAAATAGGTATAACACTCTTGGTAGAATATTCATTTTAATTATGGCAGCTCTGCCAAACCAGGAAAAGACTCCCACAGACCATTGCTTTAGGTCTTGGGTTATATTTCGAAGAAGGGTCAGGTAATTCGCAGAGTATAAATTTGTAAGGGAAGTAGGTAGTTGGATGCCTAGGTATGTTGGATTACTATTGCTCCATTTAAAAGGAAAGTTATTTTGGCATTGCATACATTGTTCCGTGGGTAGAGATATATTCAAGACGTTGGATTTAGCGAAGTTTATCTGGAGGTTAGATAGTTCTTTGAAGTGGGCGAGAATTTTAAGCAGGTTTGGAATGGACGTCAATGGTTCAGAGAGGAATAGAAGTATATCGTCTGCGAAAGCAGCCGTTTTAAATGTTTGTCCCTTTACATCTATTCCCTTTATATCTGGGTTTGATCTAACACTTCGTGGAAGTGGTTCCAGTGTGAGAACAAAAATCAGAGGGGACAATGGACATCCTTGATGGGTGCCATTCGTGATGGAGAAGGCATTCGATAGGTGGCCTTTGACTCAAAATTTTGCTGTGGGAGCAGAGTATAGCATGAGGATGAAGTTTAGCATTCGGGTGGGAAGGCCTATGGAGGTTAACGTTGCTGTCATGTAGTCCCAGGCCACTCTATCGAATGCCTTCTCCGCGTCTAGGGATAGGAGAAATCCTTTACGTTGTTGAGATGTAAGCCAATGGTGTATGTTTAGTGTTTTAAGCGTATTATCCCTTGCTTCTCTACCAGGGATAAACCCTACTTGATCAGGGTGGATAAGATCAGGAAGTAAAGAGAGGAGTCGGTTGGCTAATATTTTGGCGTACCATTTAAGAGTGATATAGGTCTATAGTTTGTTACTAGTGAGAAGTCTTTTCCTGGTTTGGGAATGACCGTGATGTGTGCTGTCAATAAGTCTCGAGGGGGAGTAGTGTAGGATGTGCAAGTATCAAAAGAAGAAACGAAGAGAGTGGTCAGTAAATGTGCGAAAGTTTTTATAGTAATCAACAGTCAGTCCATCGGGTCCTGGGCTTGGGGTGTGTCCAGTGCTTGAAAAGAAGATTCTGAGATCGGGTTGGGGCTGTATTGACGTAGAAAGTCAGTGATTAGTTGTTGTCTTTGAGAAGGATGTTGAGTTGTAGATGGCTCAGAAAGGTTATATAATTTAGAGTAGTAGTCCACAAATTGTTTGGCTATATCTGGTATGGAGGTTATTTTGCGCCCCATCGAGTCTGTAAGGGAGTGTATTGTATTTTTTACTTTTTTGGATTGAAGGGCTCTCACTAATAATTTGCCTGCTTTGTTGCCAAATTCATAGAAGGTTTTTTGGGTAAGGATGTATTTGCGTCTAATTTGTTGTCCTAGTAGTTCTAATGCCTTGTACACACGATCAGACTTTTCCCGCCAAAAGTCCGGCGGACTAAGTTTTAAGTTTTGTTTTAAAATTGTCCGCTGGACTCGGCAGTCCGGCGGACAATCCCGGCGTCTGTATGCTAGTCCGCGGGACTTGCCCATCATCGGAAAGTCCGTTCATTTAGAAAGTGACTTCAGGTAGATGGGGCTAGCGAAGGCAGTGAATGCCGCCGCGCTAGCCCCGTCACCTGGCATGGATTTAAAGGGGATCACTACGCCTAAAAACTGCATGGGGGTCCCCCCCAAATCCATCTGAGACCCTTATCCGAGCACGCAACCCGGCCGGCCAGGAAAGGGGTGGGGACGAGCGAGCGCCCCCCCTCCTGAGCCGTACTAGCCCTCAACATGGGGGGTGCCCTGGGAAAAGGGGGGCCGTGCGCCCCCCCCCCACCCCAAAGCACCTTGTCCCCATGTTGATGAGGACAAGGGCCTCTTCCCGACAACCCTGGCCGTTGGTTGTCGGGGTCTGCGAGCGGGGGGGTTATCGGAATACGGGAGCCCCCTTTAATAAGGGGGCCCCCAGATCCCGGCCCCCCACCCTATGTGAATGAGTATGGGGTACGATGTACCCCTACCCATTCACCTAAGGTGTAAAAGTGTCAATAAAAAAAACACACAATTTTTTAAAAATATTTTATTGCACTGCTCCGGGGGTCTTCTTCCGTCTTGGGGGGTCTTCCGTCTTGTATGCATGTTTAAGGAGTTCAGTATAAGGCACAAAAACCCTTGAAAAAATTTCCTGTGATACCATATCTGGATTAAAGATGAAGTACGTCCTACTGACACTGTTGAATGCCTTGTGGCTATTAAGGCTAAGGAGGAGTACAGGTTTGGAATGTAAGTTAGCATCTTGAATAATGTTGGTTACCAATTTAATGTTGTCAGTAATCTGTCTACCAGGGATGAACCCAGTTTGGTCAGGGGAGACAAGGGTGGTAATAACTGACGTCAAATATTCGACCAAAAATTCTTAAATCATTATTAATAACTGAAATTTGAACAATTTTAGGGAAGAGAGTGGTCTTTTTGAGGCTTTGGAATAAGGGACATATTAGCCAGTAGCATTTCTGGGGGGAAATTGTTATCTTGGAAAATATAGTTGTAAAGGGTGGCCAATTTAGGGGCTTTAAAGTGGTTGTATACCCTTAAATTCAACTTGCACCTACAGGTAAGCCTAGATTAAGGCTTACCTGTAGGTACAAGAAATATCTCCTAAACCTGCACGGTTTAGGAGATATTTGAAAAGAACGTTTTACAACGTTGTCTACGGCGCATGTGCGCCGTAGACAACGGTGCATTTACAGGGTTAATCCCCATTCAGAACTGCGGCTCACCGCAGTTGAAGTGTCCCGCGTGCATGCGCGGAGCGACGTCCTCGCCGCTCTGGCCAATCACAGCGCCGCAGCGGCGCTGTGATTGGCCGGAGCGGCGATACCCGGAAGAGGACGGATGGAGAGATGGATGCAGCCGGAGGGGGAGAAGAGGACGGCGGCGGGGGCCCCGTTTTAAGGTAAGTGATGCATAATGAGCTAGTATGCTATGCAGGTAGTGTACAAAAAAAAAAACGGGTATACAACCGCTTTATGTGGGTGAAAATTTCTTATAATAGGAGGTGGAGTATCCGTCTGGGCCCGGGACCGTAGAGGACTTAAGAGATTTAATGATGGATGCGATTTCTAATGCAGTGCAAGGGACATTTAAGGAGTCTAGTTGCTGGTCAGACAGAGTGGGGAGAGTTAGATTAGAAAATCAGGATCGGGAGGCCATTAGATAACAGCATATGTGGATAGAGCTGTAATAATAAAAACAGGAGAAGTATGTCATGGGTTCTGTAAAGCTCACCATACACTATACAATCTGATTGTACAATTTCCTTTAGATCTACCATCAACTATATAGGGCAAGGAGGGCCTGCCTATTATATAGTTTTAGTAAATCTAGTAGAGATTGTACAGAGATTTTATCATCATCATTTTGTATAGTCTATGGCCACCTTTATACCCCTAAAATGAACTAGTTGTGCTTTTAGTGCAATTAATTGTTAACAGCACACCAAACACAGAAGCAAACACACATTTTGCCACATGAAAAAATGAACAAAAAAATGCAGCAAGACGCACAGTAAAAAAGTACAACCCACAATATGTCAAAATTAGCTACTTTGCCACATGTAGGGCAGCCCATTGAAAGCAATGGGCTGCCCTATGCGTGTTATTGGAAAAATGCATCCAAAAACATGCACTCCCACTACGCTAGGTGTGAATGGGGCCTGAAATTGAAAAGAATAATGAGGCTCCATACACATCTGTGTGTTTCCAAACGCATGCCAAACCACACAGAAAATGCATGCTTTGCCTTGCCTTTTAGAAACGTGCTGCAAATGCACCACACTCAATAGTTATTGGCCAGCAAGGGAACATAAGCCCAGGAGCTAAATGATTCAGCATTTGAGCATAATGCTGAACCCAGACTGTCATTGACATTTGGCATTGCCAACATTTTAACATGCTGTCACTGACTCTTTGAACTTAGATCTGGGCCACAGCTGGCAGCACAATGGGCACAGCATCCTGGGTACCAAAAGCATCAGGCATCACATTATTTAACCAATGTTCAATGTATCTATAATAATATAATTTACGTAATCCTTTGTAGCCACATGAGTGCATACATTTATGTAACAACATATTTGAAATGTAGTTTTCTGTTGTAACAGGGGAGTTTAGTTTTTTTAATTTATCATGTGTGTTCTGTTTCTGTTGTTACACTTTAGAAAGTACTGTTTTGTCAAATAGTGACATCAAAACACTCTTTTTTAGAAAGACTTTTCACTAAGAGATTATCAAAGAAAATAGCTATAATCAACTGCAAATAGCTATCTTTAGGAAAAATGTCTGAAAATAAAAACTGTATAAATTACAATGGTTGGGAAACAGTGTACTCAACAACTCCTCGCATTTCATGGTAATATGTGGATCTATATGTTTCAGTATCAACATTTACCAAAACATGTATTCCAACTCTGTATAAACAAATAAAATATACCTGTAATTTAAAACACTATAATTCCTTAAATACCTACATTACTTTTTTTCCTGACTGTTACTTTTTTTAGTACAGCTGAATAAAATACAAAGTAAAAATAATCTTTGCTTTCAATATACAGTGTGAGCTGGGGATAGGTAGTAGGTAAAATGCTCACTGGAGTGAACACACTTTCAGGCACAGACACCAGTCCAGTGATGTGATGCAGTGACAAAAAGTGTTTATTTGTGCTGTACAGTGCTCCAAACAGGGAGGGGTCTGAAATATCAAAACAAAATCTTAGCTGTGTCCAGGCACTAACTACACAAAATGAAAGTCCTGACTATCAGGTCGTCCAAGCTTATCACTTGTTAGCATGTACATACACCGTTTTACAGATTTTCACCAAACTTTCAGCTCTCACAGACATGACTTGTCTGTTTCCTAGGCTCTAGAGTGTGTCCCAGGTGATCCTGGGAGATGTCTGAATCCCAAACAGGACGTTTCCAGGCCCGTGTAAGACAATGTGATGCATATCCCTCCTTGTTTCAACCCCAGGATTGAAATACCTGTAGCCTAAAATTTCCCATCTTTGTACTTTCTCTGTGTTTTACCATGAGGTTTTACCTGTAGAGCCAGAAACATCCAGCTCACCAATCTATTTTTCTCTTTCTTCTGGGCCTTCCGATTAAGGGGAGCATGATTAGTAAGAATAAATGAACAGTTCGGCCAGAGCATGAGTTCAAGCCAAACATTGGCTGTTCGGAAGTTCTCTGAACAACCAAATTATAGGGTTGTTCGACCGTTTGTTCGGCCTGCCGAATGACCACAATGCACTGCCCAGTGCATTGAAAGCCCTGATTGGCTGAAGCAATGAAAGTTTCACCCCAATCAGGGCACAGAGCACTGTCAGGGCCATGATTGGACACTGTCATGATGACTGCATTCAATCATGGCTCATTGCTCTTAATCACGCCCCACACTATAAAAGTATTCTTTCCATAGCGGCCATTTAAAGTGTGATAGCGGCATTGGGAGAGATAGAACAGGGCTCTGTTCAGTGCTATTAGACAGTTAGTGTGCTATAGTGTTCTATTCTGATTCTAATGTCAGTGTAGAATATCAGTTTAGTGTGCATCTAGGGATAGTTCAGAGTGAGTGTAGTGCGACCATTCATCTTAACATTAGTGTGAATGTAGAGATAGTTCAGCCATTGTGAGTGTAGTAACCGTTTAACACAGTATATTATATTGCATTACTGCAAGTTTATTGCCATATAGTTCTGTGGGTTACTACAAGTTTAGCGCCGTATATTTCATTGTGTTACTGCAAGTTTAATGCAGTATATTTCATTGTGTTACTGCAAGTTTAACGCTGTATATTTCATTGCGTTACTGCAAGTTTAATGCCATATAGTTCTGTGCATTATTGCAAGTTTAACGCCATATAGTTCTGTGCGTTACTGCAAGTTTAATGCCCCATACAGTTCTGTGCATTACTGCAAGTTTAATGCCATATAGTTCTGTGCGTTACTGCAAGTTTAATGCCCCATACAGTTCTGTGCATTACTGCAAGTTTAATGCCATATAGTTCTGTGCGTTACTGCAAGTTTAACACTGTATATTTCATTGCGGTACTGCAAGTTTAACAAAGCAGTGAAGAAGGTGCTTCTAAGTGCTGTAATAAAACACTTTAATGACAAGGAAGGGTTAAAACACTTACAAGATGGAAGTGAAAAACAGGCATATCAATGAATCCATAAAGTCCAGTGGGATGCATCCTGGGAGTAAGACAGCTGCAGATGGAAGTTCCAGCTGACCAGCAGTGGTAAATACTGTCTCTCTGATTCAAGATGGAGGGTTGTGCTGTCAGGACCAGCATGGAATACAGGCAGTGACATCAGAGTGGGGTGGTACATGTTTCAGAAATGCCCAGTTGCTCCTTCTTCAAACCAAACCCATAGAGTAGAGAGCAGCCACCCTATTCCATCAAATTGTGGAGCTGTTATCTTCTGGCCCACTTCCCACAGCTCAGCTGTCTGGGCCTTTTTTAGTATATGTGCAACCGATCGCACTGTTGCTATTTGCAAACTTTGTCTCTATGCGCATCAAGCGTGGCAAAAACACCAAACATTTGAGTACCACATGCTTGACATGGGTTCAATTCACACCTAAAAGAACATTTGTTTCCAATTTTATTTTTGCTGCAGCAGATGGGGCAGAGAAATTTGCCAGCTATAATATACAGCTAGTGGTGTGCTGCTGCAAGGAACTGGGACACCCTGCTCTATACTGGTCTCATGACCTCTCAGCAGCCTCCACTGACAGGGATGATGGTATAGTGCAGGGTGTCCCAGGTCCTTGCAGAAGCTAGACTATATGTATACTATAGCTGCCAAATTTCTCTGCCCCATCTGCTGTAGCGGGGAAAAAATTGAAAAATTGTTCTTTGGGTGTAAATTGTGCCCATGAAACCTACACCAAAAAATTCTTCCAGAAGAAATCAACACCCACAACACTAGGCAGGCTAGAAGTCCTGCAGAGATTCCACATTCCAAAAACAATTTATTGGTGAAATCGGTATCAGCGGCTTCATAGCTGCTGGTTAGGGATGAGCCGAACACCCCCCGGTTTGTTTCACACCAGAACCTGCGAACGAACCGAAAATTTGTGCGAACTTTAGAACCCCATTAAAGTCTATGGGACGCGAACGTTCGAAATCAAAAGTGCTAATTTTAAAGGCTAATTTGAAAGTTATTGCCCTAAAAAGGGTTTGGGGACCCGGCTCCTGCCCCAGGGAACATGTATCAATGCAAAAAAAAGTTTTACTAACGGACGTTTTTTCAGGGAGCACTGATTTTGATGACGCTTAAAGTGAAAAAAAAGTGAAATATTCCTTTAAATATCATGCCTTGGGGTGTCTATAGTATGCCTGTGAAGTGGCATGTGTTTCCCGTGTTTAGAACAGTCCCTGTACAAAATGAAATTTCTAACGGAAAAAAAGTCATTTAAAACTGCTTGCGGTTTTAATGTAATGTCTGGTTCCTGCAATATGGATGAAAATCATTGAGAAAAATGGCATGGGTAGCCCCCCTGACCATTACCAGCCCCTATGGGTCTTGTACGGATATTAAGGGGAACCCCGTACCCAAATTAAAAAAGTAAAGGCGTGGGGCCCCCAGGCTAAACAAGACAGGGACTGTGTAGGTTTGTTGTTAAGTAGAATCTGTTTGTAATTTTGAACTGTTACATTTTTAAAGTGTAGCTACAGTCCAATGATTTATTTTTAAGCTTTTTGGAAAACATAGGGAATGGTTATCACCCCTGTAACAATTTTTTTCCATCTGCGCACCTCTTCAGAAGATTTCACCTCACTTTCTGTCCCAATGACAAATGTTTTTTGAAAATTTGGGTTTTTTAGTAAAACAAGGATTGGGATAAAGCATCAGTGGAGAGAAGACACGTTTTTCCCATATCAAATCTTACAGGAGAGAATTTCCCTTCCTAGGGGTAGATTTCCTCTCACTTCCTGTTGTATCCTTCCGTTTGCAAGTAGGAGACATTTGTAAGTTGGATGTTTGAAAGTAGGGGCCTGCCCTATATGCTCTGCAGAAATTTGGGCCCAAGGCGTTGGTGTTGCCACATCACTGTAAGCCCTCAAAATGACTCTTGGTGGGCGCAGGTACGCCCTGCTGTGAACTATTATATCAAGAATTGTAATTACATGACATTGTTGAACAGTGGTAGAAAAATAGGGCCTTTGGTGGTGGTGGTGCTGGTGCCATAACACTGTAAGTCCTCACTAGAGATGGCCTTGCGGTTCGCCCGGCAGTCGGTTCGTGGCAAACTTTGCCTGTTCGCAATTCGCCAAACCGGCGGACTTATGGCACTGTTTGCGGCGGCCATATTAGTTTACATTGTGAAGAACTTTGACCCATGACACATCCATGTGTCATGGGGTTCAGGACAGCCAATTGAGACATTTCAGCACATGGACATACCCCCTACCTTATAAATAGACCTCAAAGAAACAGCGCTAGCAAAAAATATCAAAAATATAAGATGATCCTCAAACATACTAGTGTAACAGAAAAATAAGACCGCAGCAAAAAATATAACTTTCGCTATAAATTTGTCCGATGTGATCCGCAATCGCGGATGTGTTTTCCGATAAGCCTGCCTTGCTGTGTATCCTGTAAGTAGCGCCTAGCGCGCATCTTTTCTCTTTGTACCACAGTACTTCACCATACAGTTTTTTTCATTTCTTTGAGGCAATTCTCATGGTCCCTGGAGCTGACATCAGTGGAAAGCTTTCTTTTGGGCTCTGTGGATAAAGTTCAGACATCAGCTGCGCTTGCATTTTGTGCACCCTGGACTCCATGTCAGCATTTTTGTTTGATTCATTATCTGCTACATTTGCTCTGCCTGGGTGAGTTCAGCCCTAGAAGGGGACTTTCAATTGCAAAATATATTGTTTTCTTTGCTGGACTATTTTATTCACTTATCACTGTTTAATTTGGACATTTATATTTATGTCATTATTCACATGTATCCGGTGGACAAATTTATAGCGACAGTTATATTTTTTGCTGCGGTCTTATTTTTCTGTTATATACACTAGTATGTTTGAGGATCATCTTATATTTTTGATATTATTTGCTAGCGCTGTTTCTTTTTAGTATTTATATTTGTGAAAGTTTTAGCACTTTTTTCACAGCAGCTGCAATTTATTAACTTATTTAATTCATATTTGCACGTATTGATAGTTTTTGCTCCAGCGCCAGTATTCATTGTCTTTATAAATAGACCTGATCTGGTGGCCATTTTACATTATGTCTTTTGTCAGTGTAGGGAAAGGACGCTGTGTGGAGCAGGGACAGTCCGTCTATAATCACTAGCTATTACTATTAGGTCCACAAAAGTCCTTTTAAGGACTGGTATAGGTGTACAGTATATAGAGGTGAAATACACTGATAATATACTTTCTTTCAAATATAGAAAGCATATTATAGTGCAGTGCTCAGCGATTGTGCAGCTGTCATTTCTCAGTGTAGGGAAAGGTTGGCGTTTGGAGCAGGGTAGTCTGTAATACACTAGCTAGCTACTATTAGGTCTACAAAAGTCCTTTTAAGGACTGGTATAGGTGTACACAATATATAGGGGTGTAATACACTATACTTTCAAATAAAAAAAAACTATTATAGTTCACTGCAGTGCTGACAGATTCTGCAGCTGTCTTTTCTCAGTGTAGGGACAGTTTGCTGTTTGGAGTAGGGACAGTCTGTAATTCACTAGCTAGCTACTATTAGGTCCACAAAAGTCATTTTAAGGACTGGTATAGGTGTACTATTTGGTGTGCAGTATATAGGGGTGTAATACACGTATAAAATACTTTCAAATATAGAAAGCATAGTATAGTGCATTTCTACTGTGCAGAATTGTGACTGCTGAGCGGTTCTGCAGCGATACTACAAAGAGTGACAAACGCAATTATAAAAAAGTATTATAACTGGTGTGATAGACCAGTGGCCCACCAAAACGACAGATTGAAGTGGGGTGTTATATACCTTCTTCCACATATACGGCACTTCTCTAGAGACTTTTGTCACAGGGTCATTTAAAAAATGACAGGCAGAGGAAGAGGCAGGCCCTTCCGCAGGGGTGGTAGGGGTAGGGCAGGAGCAACAGGCTTGAGCCAAAGTGAGAAGTTGCAGAAGGTGCATTCGATTATATCAAAGGACGCACCAGACTTGGTTGAGTGGCTCACTCAGCCTAAAGCCCCATACACACGGTCGGAAAATCCGACCACCAAATCCATCGGATTTGGTCCGACGGATTTAGTCCGACACTGGTGTTGCATACACACGGTCGGACAATGTTGTCGGAAAATCCGATCATTCTGAACGTGGTGACGTTTGTTGCCTATGACGGGACTACGTAGAGGCTAGTAGCCAATAGCTTTGGTCTTGTAATGTGATCTGAGCATGCGTAGCACTTTGTCCATCGGAATTCGCTACACACGATCGGAAATGGTGTGATCGGACTTTGTTGTCAGAAAATCTATCCAGCAGGAGATAGACCTTTGTCCGTCGGACAATCCGATGGAAACTGTCCGATGGTGCCTACACACGGTCGGAATTTCCGACAACATTGTCCGATAGGACAGAATCCATCGGAAAATCCGACCGTGTGTATGGGGATTTACTCTTCTGCACCCTCCTCATCCTCTCGATCTGCACCCTCTTCACTCTCTGCTGTGTGCACCCCCAAAGACACTACCACCAACACCACCACCACCATATACCCTCCGCTTGAGTCACAGGAATTATTTTCCGATCCATCATCACAAGACATTTCCAATGCGCAGCCATTCTTGGCATTGGATCAGGAAGAGGAGGTAGCAACAACCGCCACTCAGCAGTCTGATCAGCCCAAGGAGGTTGGTCCCTGCTGTTGCTGCCTACTCCGAGATCTCTAATTATAGCGGTGGGGAAGGTGACGTCGATGATGACGTGTCTAGGGACGTCACGTGGGTGCCCACAAGAGAGGAAGAGGAGGGGAGTTCAGAGGGAGAGATGGACCAGCAGATAGGGAGGAGAAGCAGGCGGAAACTTACATTGCACAGGAGGGACAAACCAGACTGCTCATGTATCAGGAGCGAGGCATCAAACATGTACAGTCACATCTGGCGCTCCCAGTACGCCGGCACATGGCTCCGCAATGTGGGCTTTTTTTAACGTGTCCGCTGCTGACAATAGTGTTGCCATCTGCAGCCTTTGCATGCAACGCATAAGTCGTGGTAAGCCCAATACTCACCTAGGGACGACCGCCTTAAAAAGGCACATGAGTTGCCATCACCGAGCCCAGTGGGAACAATGCCGTGAGAACCCACAAAGCCACACTCCAGGCTCTCACCGTCCAGCCTCTTCTACTTCTCCTTCTCCTCTCTCCTCAGAATTGTCCTCCACTCCACCTTCCATCATGCCATCCTCACGTTTTTCTGGAAAAAGGCAGGCTTCCATGGGCCAAATGTTCGAGCGTAAAAAAATGATGACACCGGATAACCCTCTTGCCCAAAGGTTGACCGCTGGCTTGTCAGAACTGATAGCCCGCCAACTACTGCCATATAAACTGGTGGACTCAGAGGCCTTTCGAAAATTTGTGGCCATTGGAAAACCACAATGGAAGGTCCCAGTAAGGAAGTATTTCTCACAGAAGGGCATCCCAGAGCTATATGGCCATGTTCAGCGGCAAGTGAATGTATCTCTGGCACACAGTGTTGGTGCCAAGATACATCTGACCACAGACACGTGGTCTAGCAAACACAGGCAGGGAAGGTATATAACTTTTACTGCCCACTGGGTGAACCTTCTGACGGCCGTCAAGCACGTAACCCGTGGCACCCGTGTAGATTTGGTTTTACCGCCACGGATTGCATGCAGGCCTGCCTCTTCTTCTCCTCCTCCTACTCCATCCTCCCTCTCCTCCTCGGCTGACTCCTCCTTTTCCGCTGCTAGCGTCTCTTCTGCTGCGCCGCCCAAGATCCCCAGAACCTATTCGACATGCATGGTGAGACGTTACCATGCTGTGCTGCGTCTGTTGTGCCTGGAAGCCAAGAGCTTTGCGTTCACAGGCAGATCAGTGGCTAACACCGCTCAATTTGACAGTTGGTAAAGTGGTGTGCGACAATGGTGCCAATCTGCCGAGCGCATTGAAACAGGGCAAAATTACACATGTGCCATGCATGGCACACGTCTTAAGCCCCATACACACGGTCGGATTTTCCGATGGATTCTGTCCTATGGGACAATGTTGTCGGGAAATTCCGACCGTGTGTAGGCACCATCGGACAGTTTCCATCGGATTGTCCGACGGACAAAGTTCTATCCCCTGCTCTATAAATTTTCCAACAACAAAGTCCGATCACACCAATTCCGATCGTGTGTAGCGTAGTCCGACGGACAAAGTGCTACGCATGCTCAGATCACATTACAAGACCAAAGCTATTGGCTACTAGCCTCTACGTTGTCCCGTCGTACGCAACAAACGTCACCACGTTCAGAATGATCGGATTTTCCGACAACATTGTCCGACCGTGTGTATGCAACACCAGTGTCGGACTAAATCCGTCGGACCAAATCCGATGGATTTGGTGGTCGGATTTTCCGACCGTGTGTATGGGGCTTTAAACTTGGTCGTGCAGCGATTCGTTGTTAAATACCCTGGGGTCCAGGACATCTTGCGGCAGGCAAGGAAAATCTCGGCCCAATTCAGAAGATCTTACACGGCCATGGCTCGCCTTGCTGACATTCAGCGGCGACACAATCTGCCAGTCAGACGTCTTAGTTGTGATTGCCCGACGCAATGGAACTCAACCTTCTATATACTTGATAACTGCACGTTTCTGCTGGAGCAGCCTAACGACTACCTGTACGAACTCTGCAGCAGAACAGGTTCTGGGAGCTTGTTTTTTTTCACCGCGCCAGTAGCTGCTCATGCGCGACACATACAGACTTCTGCGGCCATTTGATGAGATCGCCAAACTGGTCAGTCGCAGCCATGGAGCCATCAGTGACATCGTACCTTACACCTTCTTTATGGAGCGTGCATTGCGTTGTGTCATTGATCAAGCCATGGAGGAGCAGGAGCAGGAAGATGAGGAGGTTGCAATGCTGGATGAATTCCCAGGGGGGGCTACTCTATCTGAGACAAGTCAACAAGAGGAGTCTGAAGAGGAGTCAGAGGAGGATGGTGCTGGGGCTGATGAGGAGGAGCAAGAAGAGCATGCTTTAAACCTTTCTGGGATCCCTGTTGTCCGTGGATGGGGGAGGAGAACGAGGAGGACAACATTATCCTGGATGATGAGCAGGAGCCAGGCCACCACACCGCTTCCAGTTTAGTGCAAATGGGGGCCTTCATGCTTGATTGAAACTTGTTCGGTCTTTGCTGGACCATTTAAATTTTTATCCATCTATGGCCAGGTTTAGTAGCTCCTGTTTTCTTATGCCTGGGGAGCTCAGAAAGCCTCCATGTATAGTTCTTTAGGACCCATTCACATGTGGAGCAGACATGTGTGTCCTGTGCAGGGCTCTTTTTTTATCAGTACAGAGATGAATGGGCATTGTGTGCATATCACTGTGCCAGTGTCCCATTAACTTCTATTGGGACCTGCACCTGAATGTCATATTAGGATACAGATGCTGTGTCCAGGCAGTCTCATGTCCCTGTACATATGAATGGGGTACTGACACAGGGATGTGCACAACACCTATGTACCCCCGTGCTGATAAACGCCAGCCCTGCATGGGAGATGGATGTTTGCACCTCTGGTGAATGGGCCCTTACTAAAAAAAGAATCTGAAATAACAATTAGCAGTGATATGAAGCCTGGAAGTGTGTTATGCCGCGTACACACGTACGGACTTTTGCCGGCGGACCTAAGTCCAGCGAACAATCCGCTGGACTTTCCCGCTAGGTACGCCGGACTAAAAAGCGAACGGACTTGACCACACACGATCACGCAAAAAGTCCGGCGGTTCACGCGATGACGTACGCACGTACGACGGGACTAGAAAAAGGAAGCTCGAGATCCCAAACGACACCCTTTGGGCCCCGTCAGCTAATCTCGTGTATATCGCGTGTTAGTTGACGTTTGGTTAGAGACGATTCGCGCTTCTCAGACTTCTGCTTAATTCGTTCGCTTCTGCCGTTCAGTTTGTGCTTGTGAGGTTTGTATCTGGCTTTCAGTGCGTGTGGATCAGTTCCTACCTGTTCTCAGGCCGTTCTGGTCCGCTCGTTCCTGTTTTTCAGGTCGTTCTTCATAGGCCTTGCTGTTCTTCAGTGCGTTCTGTTAAGTTGTTTGTTTGATCAGCCGACCGTTTTGAAGCCATGGAGTGTGGACGTACTCGGGAACGAGTTCGTGCTGTGCAGGGGCTCGGTGTTGCGGTTAACACCTTGGCACGAGCCCGGTCCATGAACAGGGTGAGGAGGAGTTCATGGACCAAGAATTGGTTGCGCCAGCGTGACCAATTCTCGCATATGCCTTTGCTCCGTGAGATCCGTGAGAATAATCCTGATGATTTCAGGAATTATCTCCGGATGACGGACCCCATTTTTCACCGTCTGTTGGCTTCGCTGTCCCCTTATATTAGCAGGCAGAATACCTGCATGCGGCAAGCCATCAGTGCGGAGCAGAGGCTAGTCGCCACGTTGCGTTACTTGGCGACGGGGAGAAGCTTGCAGGACCTCAAGTTCACGACAGGCATCTCCCCCCAGGCTCTGGGGCTCATTATTCCAGAGACCTGTTCTGCCATTATCCACGTCCTGCAGGAGGAATACATTAAGGTAAGTCTTCTCTTTTAAAATTACCTATGTCTTGTATGTTTGTTAATGTAGTGCATCAATGTCATCATTAGCTAATTACCATGATAGGACTATTCTATGAATGTCGCCTATTCCTTTTTTTTTTGGATTTTGTTTTTTTGTCTAGTATTTTATGTTTGACTTATCGAAATAGTTTTAAGAATGTATTATTTAGTGGGTCACATGCATATTTGCTTGCACCAACCTCCCCAGCATGGAAGCTTGGCCCCCTAAACACCCCTAGCCTAGTCACTTTCTTTGGTTAAAAATGTATATTACCAGCTCCATTGTACAGCTTTACTCACCCCCCCTTTCACCCCCCTTGACCCTCATTTTTAAATTGATTGCATGTGTTTTTGGTCAGCTTGTAATTATCCCCACCCCCCCCACACCCCCTGATAATTAATATCATGTGTTTTTGGTCAGCTTGTAATTATCCCCACCCCCCCCCACACCCCCTGATAATTAATATCATGTGGTTTTGGTCAGCTTGTAATTATCCCCTCCCCCCCCACACCCCCTGATAATTAATATCATGTGTTTTTGGTCAGCTTGTAATTATCCCCACCCCCCCACACACACCTTTAATTAATTGCATGTGTATTGTGTGACCTTACCATTATTTACTCCCCACCCACATCCCCATTATTATCTTCTCTGGTCCATCAGAGGGGTCATCAATCAGAGATTTGTCCCTTTTATCCTTAATCTTTTGGCTTTATTTCAAGGATTTACAAAATAAATACATATGTTCTTCCAAATTGTTTTTTAATTTGTTGCATTTAGTTTGGTGTTTTGGCTGGTTTATAATTTCAATTGTATCTTTCTGTTTGACTTCACAGTGTCCCTCCACGCCACAGGAATGGCAGACTGTGGCTTCCCAGTTTGCTGCCCGTTGGGACTTTCCCAACTGCGGAGGGGCGATTGACGGCAAACACGTGCGAATTGTGCCCCCACCCCATTCGGGGTCATACTATTGGAATTATAAGGGGTTCCATAGTATCGTGTTGATGGCGGTGGTGTCGGCACACTATGAATTTCTGTATGTGGATGTGGGGAAAAACGGCCGGATGTCGGACGGAGGAGTCTTCAACCACACGGAGTTCGGTCATCGTCTCCAAACTGGTGGGCTGGAGCTGCCACCAGATGAAGATAATGTGGAGGGACTCCCGTTCGTCTTCATTGCCGACGAGGCGTTCGGTCTGGGTGACCATCTGATGAGGCCATTTCCCCAACGATCCCTCACCCCTGAGAGGAGGATTTTTAATTATCGGTTGGCCAGAGCAAGAAGGGTGGTGGAAAATGCCTTTGGTATTATGGCCAACCGTTTCAGATTGCTCCTTACATCGCTACATCTGGCAGAGTACAAACTCAATACTATTATTCTTGCATGCTGTGTCATGCACAATTATTTACGGAAACATTCAGGAACATACTCCTTACCAATTGGCCCTGAGGCCGGAGTGGAAGGCAACATGACAGGGCTGGATAATCGCCCTCTTGGTTCCGCACCACAATCAGCCCAGCAAGTGCGGGACCTTTATTTACAGTATTTTAATGGTAGGGGGGCCATTGAAATGGCA
Organism: Lithobates sylvaticus; assembly: GCA_028564925.1. Taxonomy (NCBI): domain Eukaryota; kingdom Metazoa; phylum Chordata; class Amphibia; order Anura; family Ranidae; genus Lithobates; species Lithobates sylvaticus. The sequence continues at coordinate 285,716,356 of CM053029.1, forward strand.
GCAGACCCTTAAACCATCTTTTTCATTTACAATGAATAAATACAGTTATTTATGTTTGAAATATTGGTCGTTTCGTATTGTTTGGCTTTTAATTTGGCCTGTTTTATATGTTGTCCTAGTGCACATCTTAATAGTGGCAAACTTGTTTAGCGTTTAGTAAATAAGCCCCTTTGTCAATGAACCACAACATGTTTTTGTCAAACTGGTAGTATTTAAAAAGAAGAAGCCACACATTTTTGAATTTGTGCAAACATTATTTTTTTTATTATAGTGCACATCCAAAACTTTTTTTTTTTTTTTTTTTTTTTTTTTTTTTTTTTTGGTTGTTTTGGTATTTTTGGTTTTTTTTTTGTTTTTTTTTGTTTTTTTGGAACATGAATTTTTTTTTTTTTTTTTTATGTTATCTTTTTGACATTTTTTTGGTGTTTTTCTCACAACATATTGTTTTTTTTTTTTTGGGATTGATTTTTTAAAACAAACATAAAAACATGTTTAAAATTTTGTAAAAATTTTGGCTTAGCATTTGAAATTATTTACACAATGTAAAAGTCCAGAACTTACAAAGTTCAACAGGTAACCCATGAACAGAAGAAGCCAAATTTTGAATATGCACACTAATTTAACTGGAAAATGGGTAATGTCAACATGTGCTATGTTCCATCATGGGGAATCAATGGACGTGTTTTGTGTGTGAAACCCCTTCCCTCTCACCTACTAGCATTAGGGGTTGCAAACACAAAATGCGTCCATTGAGATCCCCTGATGGCACATAGCACATGTTGACATACCGTGTGCATATTTAAAATTTGGCCTCTAAAATTAGTTAAACAGCGCTTCAAAAGGGGAATGAAGGACATGATTGATGTTAAGAAATGTAAAAGGGGTCTTTAGATTCTCCCCAAAACATCAATCATGTCCTTCATTCCCTGCTGCATGGTGGCCATCTCCTTCTGCATGTTTTCCAGCTGCAGATTCCAGGCCATGATCTGCCCAATAAGCCTGTGGGCACTGTCAGTGGTAAATGGCTCCGCAGCTTGTCGTTCCACAAACAGATCAGCATCACCTAAAAGTTGGGTAGAGAAAACACAAGAAAAAAAGTGTCAAAAACATGCAGACCTTAATTTATTAGCTCAATCTGTGTTCTGAGACACTCACTTGGTGGGGTGCAGATTTGATCGACTTCAACGACCTGTTCCGCCACATCCACGCGTGGGCTTGGGCTAACTGCCCAATTAGTCTGGTGAGGCCGGGAGGTCCTCGTAGGTTCGGACTGACGTCTGAGTCTTTTGCCCCCTATGGTAATGGAACACAAAAAGGTACACTTTTGAATCACACTGATATTTGAGTGCCAAAATAGGATTAGTAAACATTGTTTAAAAGTCTTGCCAATTATTAGCAGTTTGTTAGAAGATCCTACTTGAAGACAGAATTGAAATGTCTATCTAATGAAACTCCAATACTTAAAGCGCCCTTCAACCCTAAATTTGAACTTCCGCTCATTGGATCCCTGCACCCCTGTGGTGTCTTATTTTGAACGTTTTAGGGGGGATGGGTTGCAGATACCTGTGTAAGGCAGGTATTTGCACACACATCCGGCCCTAGACTCCCACAGAAGTATACGCCACATCCCGTCCCACCGTGCTGTCTGCTGGGACACACAGGGGTCCCCGAGCTTGCGCGGACCAGTCCTATTGCATTGCGCAACTGGCGCATGCCCAATAGTGACCCGGGAAGTGAAGCCGCAAACATTAATTTCATGATTGCAAGATCAGAGATTGTAGCTGCACCATCCAAGGGACAGGTGAGTGTACTTCTTTGAAAAGTCACCACCTACAGTATTTAGAGATGATGAGCATTTTTTGGGAATTGTGAGCATGAGACCCTGCTTAACATATTTATCCCCCCCCCCCAAAACAGCCTCTGGAGTCCCTGTGTAAGTTACCCCTAAAACCCTTACTACAGCAGTAATTGTATAGATAGTGACAATAATAAACAACCTTACAACTCCAACAACCCAAAGCCAGGTAAACTCAATAAACGTTATGAAGACAAACGGAACTTTCATCAAATATGCGCAAGTTTCAGGTACGAATGGTAATAACATCTGCGCAAGTTTCACGGACGAATGGTAATAACATCTGCGCAAGTTTCACGGACGAATGGTAATTACATCTGCGCAAGTTTCACGGACGAATGGTAATTACATCTGCGCAAGTTTCAGGTACGAATGGTAATAACATCTGCGCAAGTTTCACGAACGAATGGTAATAACATCTGCGCAAGTTTCACGGACGAATGGTAATTACATCTGCGCAAGTTTCACGGACGAATGGTAATTACATCTGCGCAAGTTTCAGGTACGAATGGTAATAACATCTGCGCAAGTTTCACGAACGAATGGTAATAACATCTGCGCAAGTTTCATGAACGAATGGTAATAACATCTGCGCAAGTTTCACGGACGAATGGTAATTACATCTGCGCAAGTTTCAGGTACGAATGGTAATAACATCTGCGCAAGTTTCACGAACGAATGGTAATAACATCTGCGCAAGTTTCACGGACGAATGGTAATTACATCTGCGCAAGATTAGACATATCAAGTATAACCATAGTAGCGCACGTGCTTGACTTACTTTTTTGATGGCTTTTCGAATTCTCCTGTATTGATCGTGCTCCCTGGATTTGATGTCGGACCATCGTTTGCGCAGTTGATCCTTGCCCCTTCGTACGCCGAATTTCTGCTCCAGGGTGCTGACGATTGTAGTGAGAATCTTGTCCTTGCGCAAGTTGGGTCGAGGGTACGGGCCATTTTCCCCGTCGTAATCTTCCCTTTGGAGGATGTCCACCATCTCCACCATCTCTTCAAAGGCCATATTGGTGGCCTTATATCTGCTGCTGGATGCAGATGTGTTGGCTTCTTGGCTTTCCTCCGCGCTACTGGCTGAGAATGTGTCCGCCATATTCATGAATTAATTCACCAACAATGCAACGAGGGGAAGCGGGGCGGGGAATACTCGTCATGAGGAACGTCATGGGCGGGCGACGCGGAGGACGCAGGCGGACTTCGACGCGTGCGCAGTGTATATAAGGCTGTTTGAGGGGCCCACGTGTTCCCGAACGGAAGTAGCGAGCGCTCTGTACGAAGGTAAGTGTTTTCTAGGATGCATTACTGTGTTTTTTTTTGGGTTTTGGGCCAGCATTTTTTAAGGATATGTGTGTGTTGCTGCCTGTGTGTAGGGGTTGCTGCCTGTGTGTAGGGGTTGCTGCCTGTGTGTAGGGGTTGCTGCCTGTGTGTAGGGGTTGCTGCCTGTGTGTAGGGGTTGCTGCCTGTGTGGATGTGTTGCTGCCTGTGTGTAGGGGTTGCTGCCTGTGTGTAGGGGTTGCTGCCTGTGTGTAGGGGTTGCTGCCTGTGTGGATGTGTTGCTGCCTGTGTGTGGGTGTGTTGTGTAATGTTTGTTAAGAAAAACTGGTTGTGCGTTTTAAGTAACATTTGTGTTTTTGGTCTTTTGTATTGCCATTACTAACAAAACAGAAACAAACATGTCATCACCCCAGTTGAATCCATTCAAGGACCAGCAGTTCATGTCCGAATTCATTGCCCTGTACAGAAAAAATACCAACCTGTGGCAGCTCAAGAACCCTTTGTATGGCAATAGGGATGTCCGGAAGGCAACACTGGGGCCACTTGTGGCTTTTGTGAAGACTAAAGTCCCCAACGCAAACACCAAGTTTGTGGAAGCCAGAATTGCAAGTTTAAGGCACATGTACAAGCGGGAGCGCAAGAAGATTGAGGAATCAGTCAGATCAGGAGCAGCAGCAGAGAATGTTTATGTACCCAAGCTGTGGTACTACAACCAACTGACTTTTATAGGTGACCAGATGGAACCCAGGGAATCACTGTCGACTCTTCCCTCCACCCTTCCCTCCACTCTTCCCTCCACTCTTCCCTCCACCCCAGCTGAGGCTTCCACGGAAGGAGAAGACCCCTCCACCTTGGAGCAGGCTGATGCGCCCAGCTGGAGCCAGGTATATATTTAGTAGCCTAAATTGTGATTGTGTGAATATTAATGCTGTCAACGTTAAAATGTGAAACAATTAACACCCTGAACTCAGAATTGTGAAAAAAACTGACAAAAATTATGCACACTTCTAAAAAGTGTTGGTGCAACATATCGATACATATATAGTGTATACATACATCCAGTAGTGGCAAAAAAAGCGTTAGACAACATTGGTGATCTGCTTGGAAAATGCAGGGGTCCAAATGATAGCCTTTTGGATCTTTTGGAAAATTTAGATGCTCGTTCCTAAGTTTACAATTGGATGATTGAGTAGGCCAGAAACCACAAAACAGGTGTTTGATTTTTGTTTTTATTTGCACACAGGATGAGCTGACCCAGGATGATGCCGGGACAAGTGGTATGGAGGAGGAGGAGGACATGCCCAGCGAGAGCCAGGAGGTGGCTGGGCCCAGCACGAGCCAGAGTGACAGCCAGACCCAATTAAGAAGTCTACCTCGACCCCTGCCCTTACCCCCAAGAAGGCCCAGGAGGATGACCATTGTGGAGGAGGAATCACTGGAACTGATTCGGAAGGCGAGTGCGATTCTCGACAAGCCCCCCCTTCCAGAAGAGGGCTATGCCAGCTACGTGTCCAGCAGGTTGCTGGAAATGGAGAGGGGCCAACGGCACCTGTGTGAGGGCCTAATTTCTGAGGCAATTAGGGGGGGTTTGAGGGGTGAATTACGAGAATCCACCCGCCTGACCCATGAAGGCCCGACACCAACTTCTCCTCCTCCTCCTCCTCGTCTTCCTTCTCCTCCTCCTCCTCCTCCTCCTCCTCCTACTCCTCCTCCTACCACAAGTCAGCCTCCAAGGAAGCGTGCAGGGAAGACTGCAGGGAAGAGTGCAGGGAAGCGTGGTGCGAAGAGTCGGAAGTGATTGCCTGGCTTCAGTCTGGTCTCACAGAAGACACAGGCTGTTGTAGTGCCACAGCTTGGGGACATAGATGTCATCTGCTGCTGTTCCTGGTCTGTCTGATTCCTGGTCAATCTTCTTGTGCTCCCTATATTGTATGAAATGTGCCCAAGCTTAATTTTTGGCTTCACAAACTTGGTGTCTGCCGTTGGGGCAAAAAGTCTTCACAAAATCTACAAGTGGCTCCAGTGTTGCCTTCCTATTTTGTTTTGCCTTGTTTGTTTTAACCAGAATAAATGGTCATTTAATTTTCATCAAATAATGATATACGTGCTTGTTATTCAAAAACATAGTTTCTTTAGGAGTAGGCAGGTACATGTCTAAACATTCATTTGACAATACAAGTGTAAAGTGCAACTTCAATGGAACTGCAAGTGCAGTCGCTGGAAAGGTGAGGTTTAAGATCGGAATTAAGGGCAAGCTCTGCTGACTCCACAATTGTATCATGTGTAATAACTAATCCTTTTGATAACCAACAAATAATAAAAAATATCTATATAGAGATATATGTACATATATAATATATAGATATATATATATATATATATATATATAATTTTATTTTTATACACGTATAGATCTATATATCTATATATATTTATATATATATATATATATATATATGTAGATATCGATATATATTTTTTGGCGCTTATTGAGAAATATAGATATATTTTTCATTTGGTGATTTGGATATCTATATCTATATCTATATATATATCTATATATATATATATATATATATATATATATATATATATATATATATATATATATATATATATATATATATATATATATATATATATATATATATATATATATATATATATATATATATATATATATATATATATATATATATACAAATATATAACTTCACTAAAGAATGCTGAAGAAAAAACGTTCGGGAGTACTCTGCGTGAATATACAAGCAGCAAGGCAAAATCATTCTTCAAGTACGATACCATACAAATCCCGCTGTCAGAAAAAAAAAAAAAAAAAATTTCAACAGCGTGACGATTGTGCGAGCTTCAAAACGAAGGCTAGTTTTACCAGACCGAGCGAGTCCGTGACATAATAGCTACTGAGCATGCGTCCTTTTTGGTACGCCGGACCATACTACACACGACCGGATTATCCGCTGGACTGCCAAGTCCAGCGGATAATTTGAGAACAAAACCTGAAACTTTAGTCCGCCGTACTTTGGCCAAAAAAAGTCCGCCGGCGCCCACACACGAGGGGATTATCCGCTGGACTTCGGTCCAGCGGATAATCCCGCGGGATAGTCCCTTCGTGTGTACGCGGCATTACTGTTACCTGTTGGCTGAGTAGAGGAGGTCTCAGCAGCACAGAGACAGGAGAGAACAGCACTAAGTTTGGCTGTGCAGGTAGAGAGGAGGGGGTCAGAGAGAAGGGCACAGAAGGGGAGGGGGTCACTATACAGAGCAGGAATAGGCTCTGAGATCATCTACAGCAGGGAGAGATAACAGGAGGCTGGGGGGGGGGGGGGGGTGATCTCCCACAGGCATCGGACAGTGTGAGAGATAAAGCAGGAGTGATAGAAATTAGTGGAGAGGGGGGAGAGAAGCCGCTGTCCAGGAGAGAAATGCCGCGTACACACGATCGGAATTCTCGTCGGAAAAAACTCTGACGGTTTTTCAGACGGAATTCCGACGGAATTCTGACGGACATCCGCTCAAGCTGTGTTGCCTACTAACGGTCACACCAAATTCCGACGGTCAATAACACATCGGCATAAAACACGTTCGACAGCACTATAAAAGGGAAGTTTAATGCTTCCGAGCATGAGTCAAATTGTTTCCGAGCATGCGTCGGAATTTTGCGTGTCGGAATTGCATACACACGATCGGAAAATCCGATAGAAAGGTTTTCCGTCGGAAAAATTGAGAACAGGTTCTCAATTCAAAGTCCGTCGGAAATTCCGACAGAAAAAGACCGTTGGGCATACACACGGTCGGAAAATCCGATGAAAAGCTCCCATCGGACTGCTTCCATCGGAAATTCCGACCGTGTGTACGCCGCAAAAGAGTTGTTTGCATGTAGTCTGAATCAGGAAAGTGCTGATAGCTTCCCAACCTCACGTGCCCTGCCTGCTCCACTCTACTGTTGCTGAAGAGCTAGTACAGTGCACTGTGCAGGCAGGGGGCGGGGCGGGGGAAGTGCTACGATCTACATACAGGGACAAAGCCGCTCTCTGCCTGTGTTATGTGCTGCAGAATGGGAAGGCTTGTACCAAGCAAACTGCGCCCTCTTCTCACAATAAATCATCCCGCCCAGGGCACATGCCCCTCCCGCCCACCCCTAGTACCGGCCCTGTTGAGTGGTGTCATATTTTTGGGTCCTGCAGCGAGTTGCTGGTGTCAGTGCTGGGGTCAGTGCTCTCTATCTCGGTGCTGGTGTCAGTGCTCTCTATCTCGGTGCTGGTGTCAGTGCTCTCTATCTCGGTGCTGGTGTCAGTGCTCTCTATCACGGTGCTGGTGTCAGTGTTCTATCTCAGTGCTGGTGTCAGTGAGGGAGATAGCAGCGGAGAAGCCAATCAGCAGGCAGTGCCAGCACCATGGCTGAGGAATGGATCAGCACTGGACTGGCACCTCCGGACCACTGCAGTGGAGCCCTGCATAGGTGGGGGTAAGGGCCTGGCAGAGGGAGGGATCAGGGGCTCAAGCACAGGTTGGCACACTGGGACACTGGCACAGGACTGCGCTGCCCTGACTGTGACACTGATCAATCATCTCCTGCACCCCCTGGCCTGACCTTGCCTCTCCTCCATGGCCTTGAATTGACAACATTTCACAGATAAAAAAAGAATGCTTGTCGTTGTCGATCCCAGATTCACTTAATACTTCTGGTATGTCAGTGTCCATGTTGTGGGACTATGTGTGCACAGCTAGTAAGTATTTTGTGGCTGAAAGAATGAACTTGAGGTTTTTAATGTTCGCCTGCCATTAAAGTCAACCTGCGGTTCGTGAACATTTGGGCCCAATGTTAAACAGGGGCTGAAAAATTGGGCCTTAGCCACTGGTGGCGGCACCCAGAACCAAAAATGTTCTTCCAAGCTATCAGCAAAATCATTGAGGAGGAGGAAGAGGAGGTGGACAGGCGCACCCTGTGATCGGTTACTAGCAGCACTGAATGTGCGTTCCGAAAGAAAGCTGGATGCAGGACAGGCCAGTAGCTCAATTGCATACTGTGCAAGCTCTGGCCAGTGATCCATCCTCAAGACCCAGTAACCCAGAGGATTTTCGGTGGGAAAGGTGTCCAAGTCTGACCTTGCCCCTAGGTATTCCTGGACCATGTAAATCAGATGCTGGCGATGGTTGCAGGAACTGATCATACCTTGGGGCTGCGGACTAAAAAATTGTCTGAATGCATCGGTCAGATGACCACCTTCTCCACTGCTCCTTTTTTGACTGACCGAAGCCTCAGCAACACATTGTCCAGGACCAGGAATTTGGAACCTCCCAGTCTCTGGGAATGCGTTGCACAGACCTTTCTGCAAGGCCTCCTGGAGATGTCTCATCCTCTGCTCCCTCTGCGACGGCAAGATAAGGTCCGCAACCTTACCCTTGTAACGTGGATCAAGGAGAGTTGCCAGCCAGTAATGATCCCTCTCCTTGATCCGCTGAATACGAGGATCCTTCCGCAGGCTTTGCAGGATCAGGGAGGCCATGCAGCGTAGGTTAGCTGAGGCATTTGGTCCAGAGTCCTCTGGGTCACTAAGGACAACATGATCCGCAGCCACCTCCTCCCAGCCACGTACAAGTCCAGGGTTTCTTGGGACTGTAAATGATCCCTAAAAGACTGCTGCTGATGCTGAGTGTCAGGCTCCACCTCCATGCTGACACAATCCTCCTCCTCCTCCTCTTCCTGTGTGATCGGCGAGTCAGCTGGAACACTGTCTGGATAAAGGGGCCTTGAGAGGCAAGGAAGTCCTCCTCTTCCTGTCTCTGTTCTGCCTTAAGTGCCCTGTCCATTATCCCACGCAGAGTGTGCTCCAACAGGTGGACAAGAGGTACAGTGTCACTGATGCATGTACTGTCACTGCTCACCATCCTTGTGGCCTCCTCAAATGGTGACAGGACAGTGCATGCATCCCTGATCATGGCCCACTGGCGTGGGGAAAAAAAATAGCTCCCCTGACCCTGTCCTGGTGCCGTAGTCACACATGGACTCATTGATGGCCCTCTGCTGCGTGCGCAGCCACTGTAGCATGGCCAACGTTGAGTTCCACCTGGTGGGCATGTCACAGATTAGGCGGTTCTTGGGCAGGTTCAATTCCTTTTGGAGCTCAGCCAGCCGAGCACTGGCATTATATGACGGAGAGGAGGTTGGTGCCATTGTCGCAAACCACCATTCCTGGCTTAAGCTGGCGTGGCATCAACCACCTCTCAGTCTGCCCCTTCAGAGCTGCAAGAACCTCTGCCCCAGTGTGGCTCCTGTCCCCCAAGCACACCAGCGCAAGCACGGCATGGCATATTTTTGCCTGCGTACTTGCGTAGCCCCTTAAACGCCTGCGGAGAACCGCTGGTTCCGAGGACAAAGCACAGGAAGAGGCCATGGAGGAAGAAGAAGAGGAGGGGGTGGAGGAGAGAGGAGTGTCACAAGCACCAGTAGTAACATTTTGGAGGCATGGTGGCGGAACAACCTCCAACACTACTGCACCTTGTCCTGCATCCTTCCCAGCTACCAGAAGAGTCACCCAATGCGCCGTGAAAGATAGGTAACGTCCCTGTCCATGCCTGCCATGCCATGCACCTTACTGCTGACCTCTCTGTCCAGCAAGGCATGGACATCGCCTTCCACATGCAGGTAAAGAGCTGGAATCGCCTTCCGTAAGAAAAAGTGGCGTTTGGGAACCTGCCACTGAGGAACCGCACATTGCACAAACTCACTGGAGGGGGCCAAGTCTACCAACTGAAAAGGCAGCAGTTGAAGTGCTAGCAATTTAGCCAAGGTAGCATTCAACCACTGGGCATGTGGATGGCTGGGAGTGAACTTCTTTCGACGGTCCAGCAGCTGGGGTAGGGAAATTTGCCTGGTACAATCGGACGTCGGTGTACCGCTAGCAGTTTGCCCGCAAGTACTTGGCTGTGACACATCTAATTCTACACCTTCATTCCTCTCAGTGCAGGTTTCAGAGAGGACTGAAGGTATAGTGGGGTTGGAGATCCCAGCTGATGAGGAGCAAGGAGAGGTCCGCTTTGTTCTTTGGCGTGGGTCATTAAGGTACGCTTGCCAATGAACTGCATGGCAGGTCAACATATATCTGGTCTAGCATGTGGTGCCCAAGCGGCTGATGTTTTGGCCACGCGAGATACGCTTTAGACATATGTTGCAAATAGCAGCAGTGCGATCTGATGCACTCGTCTCAAAAAAGGCCCACGCCAAAGAACTTTTGTAATATTTCACAGAGGCAGCGCCCTGCACAGGCGGAGCTCTGCGGTGTGATTGAGTCGGTGTGCTTCCCTCAAGCTGGCCCCTGGAGGGCATCCTGCCTCGTTTGAGATGTGCCTCCTCCGCCCCCTCCTCTCTCCTATCAGGCACCCACGTGGAGTCAGTGACCTCATCATCCCCTCCCTCCTCATCACTGGAACAAACATGGCAGTATGCTGCAGCTGGTGGAACATGACTGCCAGATTGCTGTCCTTCTTGGGCATCCCCTCTCTCTGGGCTCACGCTACTGCCTTCCTTTAGCTGGGTATCATCATCAGAGCCTTCAAAACGCTGGGCATCCTCCTAGAGCATGTACTACACTGTTCTCAAACAGTTCGGGGGACTCCTCAGGAGGACATGGTGGGTCTAGGGAAGGAGTGACTGATGCCATTGAGATGAGGAAAGATGCCGCGTTGGCAGCTGCTTTGCCAGTACCCTGAGCCTGGGTGGGAGAGGATGAGGAGGATGAGGAGGGTTTGGTCATCCACTCTACCAAGTCTTCGGCATGTTGCGGCTCAACACGTCCAGCTGACGAAAATAAGGACAAGCGTGTCCCATGGCCATGTGCTGATGAGGATGCACCGCGTCCACGACCAGCACTGTTGCCTCTAGACACAGAGCCTGCTTGCCCTCTTTTATTGCCTCGTGACTGTCTGCCTTTCCTTGTTGGCTTTCCTGACATACTAATGGCCTGCAGGAGATGAGAACACCAGCAATTGGGGTAGCTTCAGGTGTACACTGTCCAGGTGGCACAATACACTGACTGTAACTGCTACAGCTGCCCGTGGTATAGGAACAGTACAGCAGCAATTGGGGTAGCTTCAGGTGTGTAGACTGTGCAGGTGGCACAATACACTGACAGTAACTGCTACAGCTGCCTGTGGTATAGGACTAGAACAACACGAGCAATTGGGGTACCTTAAGGTGTACACTGTGCAGGTGGCACAATACACCGACTGTAACTGCTGCAGCTGCCTGTGGTATAGGACTAGAACAACACCAGCAATTGGGGTAGCTTCAGGTAACCACTGTGCAGGGGGCACACTACACTGACTAACTGCTACAGCTGCCTGTGGTATAGGACCAGAACAACACGAGCATTTGGGGTAGCTTCAGGTGTACACTGTGCAGGTGCCACAATACACCGACTGTAACTGCAGCAGCTGCCTGTGGTATAGGACTAGAACAACACCAGCAATTGGGGGTAGCTTCAGGTGTACACTGTGCAGGTGGCACAAAACACATACTGTAACTGCTGCAGCTGCCTGTGGTATAGGACTAGAACAACACCAGCAATTGGGGTAGCTTCAGGTAAACACTGTGCAGGAGGCACAATACACCGACTGTAACTGCTGCAGCTGCCTATGGTATAGGAACAGAACAACACCAGCAATTGGGGTAGCTGCAGGTGTACACTGTGCAGGGGGCACAATACACTGACTGTAACTTCTGCAGCTGCCTGTGGCATAGGACAAGAACAACACCAGCAATTGTGGGTAGCTTCAGGTGTACACTGTGCAGGGGGCACAATACACCAACTGTAACTGCTGCAGCTGCCTGTGGTATAGGACCAGAACAACACCAGCAATTGGGGTAGCTTCAGGTGTACAGTGTGCAGGGGGCACAATACGCCAACTGTAACTGCACTAGGTTCAAAAGAAATTAAGACACTGTCTCTGCCTATCTTTCCCTATGAGCCGCTGGAGCAACCAATTCTTGCTCCATGAACTCCAACACGCCCTGTTCATCGACTGGGCTTGGGTCAAGTCTAAAAGCCCAACACCAAGCCCCTGCACAGCACGAACTCTACGACGAGTACGTATACGCAACATGGCTTCAAAATGGTCGGCTGGTCAGAAGGGACTAACAGAAAGCACTGAAAAACAGCAAGGCTTGAAAGAACGAACTGCAAATCAGCAACAAGAGGACAATAACGCAATGAAAATCAAAGACAGTACTATAAATAGCACGCAATGACAAACAAATGTGAACTGACTACACAAACTGATAAGCAGATACGAACCGACAAGCACAAACTGAAGAGCAGTAACGATCTGAAGCACAAGTCTGAAAAGCGCGAATCATCTCTAACCAAACTTCTACTAACACGCAATAAACACAAGATCAGCAGAAGGAGCCCAAAAGGTGCAGCACGTGGTGCTGAACTTCCCTTTTATAGTCCCGTTGTACGTGGTGTACAGTTCTTGACGATCGGAAATTCTGGCAACTTTGTGTGACCGTGTGTATGCTAAATCAAAGAATGGTAGGAACTGAGGACGATGTGTGTGTGGTGAGAGAATTTTAAGAGCGTTGGAAACGTAGCCTGTATGTGATTAATGAAAGAGCAACAGATGGGATCTAGAGCTCTTTGTTAGAATATGTATTTTAAATATCAGAATACGTCTGGGTGACAAAATAAGTAAAGAAATGTCTTAAAGGTGGTAAAATTGAAAGCCCTAAACCACGGCTTAATGTATCACAGGAAATACCTGAGCTCCCAATGAGTAGGATTTTGTTTTTTGTTTTTTTGTTTTTAAAACATCTAAGCACCCGTCAAATAAATGAATTAACAGTGAACAATGAGAATACAGATTAGTTATAAAGCTTATCCTCTAATCATGTAAAACAAGAGACTAATAATTAAGTAGCTGAATAGAAAGTTAGGTCACAGAGGAGCCGAAATGAACATATGCGAGTGAGAATCTCGTAGGTATGTGGTAAATGATGGTTGGCATGCTTGTGTTGGGCCAAGAGACCCCTGAGAGTAATGTGGAATGCTAACGGATAGTTCTTACTGTACACTTGTGTGTTTAGGGTCCAGTTTTAACCACCCTGACTGTAGGTCAGAATCCTATTTATTCTCTGAATAGGATAGGACTATTAAAATATCTAAGACATCAAGTGTCCTAACCATGATGAGCCTTCAAAGAAAATGTAATTACTCCCCTTCTAGCGCATGTAGGCATACACCCAGTATCTAGTTTAGTGGAGACTAGGATTCAATATATGTGTATTGAGGGAAACAGAAAGTGGCTGATACATGTTAGATTGTCTAAGCATTCTGACAGAGAGGGCTCCATCTCTTCATTAGCAGAGGAAGTCTGTCCCTCAGGGAATGTTAAGTCCTCAACTGTTAGTCCGAGGGCGTATGGTCAAGGGGATTGGAGTTGCATAAGAAAAATTCAGCGTTTACATTCATGCGGCTGTTATTAATAGGAAAACTACAGATAGCAAGTAAGTTGACCTCTTAAGGTTGAGAGCAGTGTCTTTAGTAGTATCGGGTCGTGTTCCTCCAGCTTTGCGGGAGGGACAGACATAGCTCACAGACAGCCCGCGTTTCCATCCATTAACGGGAAACGTAGGGAGAGGAGTTTTCACAAATCCCTGTCATTTAAGGGCAGATGCTTAACATATAAGATGGAATGGTTCAGCTGCTAAACTATACATTTGCTCCAGCCAATAGGAAGTGGTACTTACGTGCGAATACGCTCACATGAGCGCATTACAGCAAAACCGACACTAGGGGACATCTAACAACATACATTTATAGGAATTTCCACAATATTTTCATGTGACAACACTGAAGAAATGACACTTTCCTGCAAAGTAAAATAGTGAGTGTACAGCTTGTATAACAGTGTAAATTTGCTGTCCCCTCAAAATAACTCAACACACAGCCATTAATGTCTAAACCGCTGGCAAAAAAGTGAGTATACCCCTAATGGATAATGTCCAAATTGGGCCCAAAGTGTCAATATTTTGTGTGGCCACCATTCTTTTCCAGCACCGTTCTTTTCCAGTCTTAACCCTCTTGGGGATGGAGTTCACCAGAGCTTCACAGATTGTCACTGGAGTCCTCTTCCACTCCTCCATGGTGGATGTTAGAGACCTTGCGCTCCTCCACCTTCTGTTTGAGGATTACCCACAGATGCTCAATAGGGTTTAGGTCTGGAGACATGCTTGGCCAGTCCATCATCTTTACCCTCAGCTTCTTTAGCAAGGCAGTGGTCAACTTGGAGGTGTATTTGGGGTTGTTATCATGTTGGAATACTGACCTGCAGCCCAGTCTCTGAAGGGAGGGGATCGTGCTCTGCTTCAGTATGTCACAGTACATGTTGGCATTCATGGTTCCCTCAATGAACTGTAGCTCCCCAGTGCCGGAAGCAATCATGCAGCCCCAGACCATGACATTCCCACCACCATGCTTGACTGTAGGCAAGACACACTTGTCTTTGTACTCCTCACCTGGTTGCTGCCACACACGCTTGAGACCATCTGAACCAAATAAGTTTATCTTGGTCTCATCAGACCACAGGACATGGTTCCAGTAATCCATGTCCTTAGTCTGCTTGTCTTCAGCAAACTGTTTGCAGGCTTTCTTGTGCATCATCTTTAGAAGAGGCTTCCTTCTGGGATGACAGCCATGCAGACCAATTTGATGCAGTGGGCGGTGTATGGTCTGAGCACTGACAGGCTGTCCCCCCACCCCTTCAACCTCTGCAGCAATGCTGGCAGCACTCATACATCTATTTCCCAAAGACAAACTCTGGATATGACACTGAGAAAGTGAACTCAACTTCTTTTTTTCGACCATGGCGAGGCCTGTTCTGAGTGGAACCTGTCCTGTTAAACCGCTGTATGGTCTTGGCCACCTTGCTGCAGCTCAGTTACAGGGTCTTGGCAATCTTCTTATAGCCTAGGCCATCTTTATGTAGAGCAACACTTCTTGTTTTCAGATCCTCAGAGTTCTCTGCCATGAGGTGCCATGTTGAACTTCCAGTAACCAGTATGAGAGAGTGAGAGCGATAACACCATATTTAACACACCTGCTCCCCATTCACATCTGAGACCTTGTAACACTAATGAGTCACATGACACCGGGGAGGGAAAATGCCTAATTGGGCTCAATTTGGACATTTTCACTTAGGGGTGTACTCACTTTTGTTGCCAGTGGTTTAGACATTATTGGCTGTGTGTTGAGTTATTTTGAGGGGACAGCAAATTTACACTGTTATACAAACTGTACACTCACTACTTTACATTGTAGCAAAGTGTAATTGCTTCAGTGTTGTCACATGAAAAGATAGAATAAAATATTTACAAAAATGTGAGGATTGAACTCACTTTTGTGAGATACTGTATGAGTTGAGGGCTTACTCCCCATGGAATTAATATAGCATGGGACATTGACTCATTTATCAATACAGCTTAATGATAGCAGGTTGTGTTATGTTCTGCTTTTATGTATGTTGATATACAGGTCAATATTTCTTTTGCAGACTCTAATGCCCCGTACACACGATCGGACAAAACTTTTTCTTCCCAAAATTCCGGCGGACTTAGAAAGAAGTTTTGACTCAAAATTATGACTGCTGAGTCCGGCGGACAATTCGGCCGTCTGTATGCTAGTCCACGGGACTTTTGAAATGAACGGACTTGCCGACACACATAGTAAAGTCCGTTAATTTATAACGTGACTCCAGGTAGACGGGACTAGCGAAGGAAGTCAATGTCGCTGCCTCGATCGGCGAGATTGACACCTTGCTAGCCCCGTCACCTGGTATGGATTTAAAGGGGATCCCTACGCCGAAAAAAGGTGTGGGGGCCCCACCAAATCCATATTAGACCTTTATCCGAGCACGCAGCCGGCCGGTCAGGAAAGTGGGTGGGGACGAGCGAGCGCCCCCTCTCCTGAGCCATACCAGGCCGTGTGCCCTCAACATGGGGGGTGCTTTGGGGAAGGGGGACCCTGCACCCCCCACCCCAAAGCACCTTGTCCTCATGTTGAAGCACAAGGCCTCTTCCCGACAACCCTGGCCGTTGGTTGTTGGTTGTCGGGGTCTGCGGGCGGGGGGCTTATCGGAATCCGGGAGCCCCCTTTAACAAGGGGGCCCCAAGATTCCGACCCCCACCCTATGTTAATGAGTATGACCCCGCCCCGATGCCCCCGCCCCTTGTCCCTATATAAGTGGCCGCACAACACGTCTCGGCCATTACAAGCGGAGACAGTGTTGTGTCAACAAAAGAAGAAGAAGAAGAAGGCGACGGCGGCAAAAAGAACAGAAGAGCGGGACAAGACCCCTGAAGTAGGAACAAGACCCCAGGACGGCGGTGGGAGCGAAGGAGAAAGCCGGGCTCCTCCACTAGTAAAAGAGCTAGCAGAAGATAGCGGAGGAGTCGGCGAGAAGACCCCCAAAGACGGAAGAAGAGAAGACCCCTGGCGCTGTGTAATAAAATATTTTAAAAACCTGTGTTGTGTTTTTTATGTACACTTTTTTTCACCAGGTGAATGGGTAGGGGTACATGTTACCCCATACTCATTCACATAGGGTGGGGGGCAGGAATCTGGGGGCCCCCTTATTAAAGCCCCCCGCCCACAGACCCCGACAACCAATGGCCAGGGTTGTCGGGAAGAGGCCTTTGTCCTCTTTCAACATGGGGACAAGGTGCTTTGGGGTGGGGGGCCCCCCTTCCCCATAGCACCCCCCATGTTGAGGGCACCCGGCTTGGTATGGCTCAGGAGGGGGGGCGCTCGCTCATCCCCACCCCCTTTCCTGACCGGCCGGGCTGCGTGCTCGGATAAGGGTCTGATATGGATTTGGGGGGAACCCCCACGCCGTTTTTTTGGCGTAGGGATTCTCCTTTAAATCCATACCAGGCGACGGGGCTAGCGAGGTGTCAATATCGCCGATCGAGGCGGAGGCATTGACTTCCTTGGCTAGTCCCATCTACCTGGAGTCACGTTCTAAATGACCGGACTTTACTTTGTGTAAAAGTCTGGTGGACCTCCGCCAAAACTCTAGTCCGCCGGAAAAGTCTGGGCGTGTGTGGGCAAGTCCGCACGTCCGGATAGTCCGGCCGAAAAGTCTGAACGTGTGTACGTGACATAACAGGTTTTCTTCTAAGATTGCCTTGTATTTGGCTCCATTCATCTTCCCATCAACTCTGACCAGCTTCCTTGTCCCTGCTGAAAAAAGCATCCCCACAACATGATGCTGCCACCACCATGTTTTACAGTGGGAATGTTGTGTTCAGGGTAACGCGCAGTGTTAGTTTTCCACCACACATTGAACTTTTTGACCTAAAAGCAAAATGCTATTTTGATCTAATCTGACCAGAGCACCTTCTTCCACATGTTTGCTGTGTCCCCCACATGGTCTCACGCAAACTGCAAACAGGACTTCTTATGGCTTTATTTTAGCAATGGCTTTCTTCTTGCCACTCATCAAAAAAGTCCAGAATCGTGGAGTGCATGACTAATAGTTGTCCTGTGGACAGATTCTCCCACCTGAGCTGTGGATCTCTGCAGGTCCTCCAGAGTCACCATGGGCCTCTTGGCTGCTTCTTTGATCAATGCTCTCCTTGCCCGGCCTGTCAGTTTAGGTGGTTGGCCATTTCTTGGTAGGTTTGCAGTTGTGCCATACTCTTTCCATTTTCGGATGATGGATAGAACAGTGCTCTGTGAGATGTTCAAAGCCTGGGATATTTTTTATAACCTAACCCTGCTTTAAACTTCTCCACAACTTTATCCCTGACCCATCAGGTGTGTTCTTTGGCCTTCATGATGCTGTTTGTTCACTAAGGTTCTCTAACAGACCTCAGAGGGCTTCATCGAACAGTTGTATTTATACTGCAATTAAATTAACCACATGTGGACCCAATTTACTAATTAGTTGACTTCTGAAGGCAATTGGTTCCACTAGATTTTAGTTAGGGGTATCTGTTCTGTCACTAGGACAGAGAGCTAAACCTGTTTGCTCTACAAACTTCAGATATCATATTTCTTTGATCTTAGATTTATTGGAACAAGCCAGGTGAAACTAAAACTTGATAAAGTAAACATCAATCAGTACAATATTACACATAATTATGAAACAAATGCTCTATAACACAGAATGAGATAACAAAAACTCACTTTTTAAGCTTGCTGAGGGGTGGCGGAGAAAGATTTAAGAAACAGCCTTAATGTCTTGATGTGCATTCCTAAAATGGTGGCTGACTCACTTCCTCTAGAGAATCACCCAGAATGCCCTAGTTTCTAACAACTTTATTAACACATTCTAAAGAATACAATATGTAACTGAAACAAGCATCTCAATCGATACAGAAAGGGACAGTAGGTGGCGCCTATGCTCTGCATATACCTAGCCTGGCGTACTTCAGAAATCCAACATGTTATTTTAAACACAAACGCAGGTAAATTGAAAAAAAAACTGGTGGGCAGAATAGTTTTAGCATAAAGGGGGCTGAATATAAATGCACGCCACACTTTTCAGATATTTATTTGTAAAAAAGTGTGAAAAACATTTATCATTTTCCTTCCACTTGACAATTATGTGCCACTTTGTGTTGGCCAATCACATAAAATCCCAATCAAATACATTTATGTTTTTGGTTGTAACATAACAAAATGTGGAAAATTTCAAGGGGTATGAATACTTTTTCAAGGCACTGTGGGGTTGATTTACGAAATCAACACATGATCATTTAAAAAGCGCAGCATTTTTTACTAGTTTATTTTACACACTTTATGTCTATTGTGATGCTAGCAGCTGGTATGCCCATTTAGCGCAGTATTTTCTCTATAATTTTTCAGTGTATACCATTACACATATCTAATGTGTATAGTGCTGTATCCTGAAAAAAAAAAATTAAGACTAAACTTTAGTTTTATATGCTGCCAGGTAAGTGAAGGAATTGTAGGGATTTTGAACTAATTAGTTGTGCTTATTAAACAGAACAAGCTAATTGATTTTAGAATACACTACCCTTTTTTATGTCCTAATTAAACTGTAAATTTTAACGAATTAAATGGCATTATTCCATTTCACTTACGTGATGTAGAAATGAATAAATTAAGGTGGTACTTGATCATCATTTTATTACAAATAGACCAGACAATCATCTGTAAGTTTCCCCACAATTTAAACTATCACCTAATTAATCTAAACAAATCATTTTATTCCAACTCAAGATGTAATAATCTACATGTAACTTGGTGTTTCTTTTATCTATAACGCATATGTTTGATGGTGACTATGATTTTGATGCTGTTGGTAAAATAAATAATTTGCTGTGTGAAATCCTTTCTGACTAATGAAATTCCACAGCAATAGTGAGTGAAAGTGATTGTTTTTCTACTGATTTTTTGAGAGAAGCCTGGAGAAAAAGCAAGAGAAAAAATAGACGGAGGGCTTGCATGACAGGGTTAAAAGTATAACCCTGTGTGCATCAGGTGGGTTGGATAGGTGGTGATTGGGCCACCAGGCAGGGGAGGAGCGCTAATATGGCAGGGGAGGAGCGCTAATACTTTTTGGGGAGTAGTAGTCCATCCCCAGCTGAGTGTGGCCAGGGGAACGAGCTTGGCTGGCAGCATGGCAGCAGTGGAGCAGCTATTTGCTCGACTTAAGGCGGAGGCGGCGTCCAAAGGGACTGGATGGCTCCAGGAGCGGCTGGCAGCAGCACTCAGGGACGTGGAAGCAGCACCCAGAGCGGTGGAGCGGGAGCCTGTGAGGCCGAGGCGCTCTCGGCTGCCGGCCTGCTTCTCCCCTCCCCCAAAACTAACTCACAGGGCACAGCGGCAGCATGGCAAAGCGTGTGGCAGCACCCACGGCCGGGGGAGACATGTACATGCTGGCGGAAGAGCGGCAGCTCCGATGACCCGGGAGTGGCCGTCAGGCACACTGAGAAGAGAGGAGGCAGGAGAACAGGCCCTAATCCTGGATTTTCTGCAGCGGGGGGCGGGGCTTCAACACGGGAGAAGGTCTGCACAGGCCGCTGGGCTTTCCAACACAGCAGCCAGCGGTGTGCATCAGAAGGATGGACAAACAAGGGAGGAACCGTGTGGCCCAGGACGGTGCACGGATGCTACCCACAAAAAAGCAAGTCAGAAAAAGGATCGGGCGCACTGAGGAGAAGCAGGGAACAGCACAGATCACCTGCCTGCAGTGACGCATCCAGCGATGGTCCATCAGCGGGTGAGGAAGCCATGGAGGTCCAATGGTCGGGGGGCGAGTTGTCGGCATCTGACCAAGAAGAGCATCCTGAACGGCCGGCGGTGATAAAAGTGGGACGATCGGCTGGGGGGACCCCTTCCAGGCAGCCCGGTAAGTCCACAATTCCTTTATGTGCGGGTTAGCAGAGGGGGAGGCGGGGGCAGTCAGCCTGCGGCGGAGTGGTCAGCCTCGACCGCGTCCAACTCTCCGGCTGCGATGGTCTTGGACCTCGCCATGGTGGATTTTTAGCGGGGTTGAAGGAGCTGGTGAGCAATTTTGAGCCAGGGCAGAGTGGCATAGGCTCGCCGGTGGCAGCATGGGTACCCCCAGGGGGCGGTGGGGTAGCCAGTGCAGGGACGGTGCCAACGGGGGTGGTTGCCACACCCCCCGTGGAGCTGCCAGTACCCGCACCAGAAGCGGTGGTGGTGGCTGAGCAGGGCACAATACCCAAGGCGAATGGGGGAAAAGGGGGGGATACTTCCAAAAAGCAAGATTTGGTCAGGCTAGCGGATGCAGCGAAATGCAAGGTTTATGTGTGCTTCGAGGGGCCGATCGGAGCACATCTAAAACAAGAGGTACGGGAAAAAATATGGAAAGGTGAGTACGTGGGGATTTTCGCGCTATTACCGCTGGAGAAATTTAATCTCGATAGGGTGAAACCGGAGGATCACAAGAAAGAGGACGAGGATAAGAGGAGGTATAGGCTGATACCAAGAACCTTCTCAAACTGGTTACAGGAGTCCGCCATAATCGTGAGCGTTATAGGGGAGAAGAACCCAGAACACTGCTCGGCGCTGTTCTGCTACTTAGACGCCGTGGGAGAAGCGTACAGAGTGTACGGGGGAACAGCATGGTTACGTTATGATTAGCAGTTTAGACAGAGGAGGGCCATTCGGCCATCGCTGAGGTGGGACCACAAGGACATCAGCTTGTGGATGTGACTGATGACATCGGTGAGACCATCAGTTTTTTTCAGGGGGGCCGGTGGCTCAAACAACCCCGGACAATCGGCCACTAAAAACAAAGGGGTATGTTGGCAATTTAACAAGGGCTCATGTAGGTTTGGAGGGTCTTGTAAATACAAGCACAAATGCTCTGGCTGTGGAGGAGGGCATTCAGCGTTGCGATGCTTCAAACAAGGAAAAAATCGAGCAGGTGAGTCTGTCAGTAAGGGGAAGAACGCCGGTGAAGGTGGAAAAGATGGCACCTTTCCTCAATAGATACCCGGATAGGGGGGCAGCGCGCTTGCTGACCCTGGGGTTTAGGGAGGGTTTTAGGATACCGGCACAAATGGCAATTACTCCCCCGCCTTTGGGTAACTTGTGGTCGGCCTTACAACACTCAGAAGTAGTTTCAGAGAAACTGCGAAAGGAAGTGGCACTGGGCCGCATGTGTGGCCCCTTTTCTTCCTTGCCACTTCCGGATTTGGTTGTGTCACCATTAGGGGTAGTACCAAAAAAAGGACCCAATAAATTTCGGTTGATACACCATTTATCGTTCCCAAAAGGGGGTTTCGGTGAATGACGCCATTCATCCGAACATGTGCGCGGTATCGTATACATCTTTTGATGCTGCAGTGTTTTGGGTGCGGAAATATGGGCAAGGGGCACAGATGGCAAAAGCCGACATCGAGTCGGCGTTTCATTTGCTCCCTGTCCATCCGGAGAGTTTTCATTTATTGGGATGTGTGTGGCAGGATGAGTTCTATGTCGATCGTTGCTTACCCATGGGGTGCTCTATATCCTGTGCTCTGTTTGAGCAGTTTAGTTCATTCCTGGAATGGATGGTGCATGACGTTGCGGGAGTCAATTCAATCATACATTACCTGGACGACTTCCTTTGCGTGGGCCCGGCTGCATCGGAGGTATGTGCGGTACTGTTAGCTACGTTGGAGCATGTTGCCGTCAAGTTTGGCGTACCCTTGGCACCTGAAAAGACGGAAAGGCCCGACTACAGTGCTGACTTTTCTGGGGATTGTGCTAGATTCTACAACGATGGAGTGTAGGCTGCCTGAGGACAAGCTGAAGGCATTGCAGGTGGAGATTCGGGGGATAATGGCATTGCTCAAGGTGCAACTTAGAACACTACAGTCACTGTTGGGTAAGTTGAACTTTGCGTGTCGGATACTGCCGATGGGAAGGGTATTTTGCAGACGGCTGTCGGCAAGTACCGCGGCGGTAACGTCTCCAAAACATTATGTGCGCTTGGTGCGGGCACAGAAGCAGGATCTGAGGGTGTGGCATGCGTTCCTGGCTAAATTCAATGGCAGGGCATTGTGGATGTCAGGGCCGATGAGCAACTTCGATTTGGAGTTGTACACAGACGCGGCGGGAGCGAGGGGTTACGCAGCATTTTTTCAAGGTAAATGGAGCGCCAGCCCCTGGCCAGAGTCCTGGCAAGCTGCAGGGCTGGTAAAGAACATGCTGTTGCTGGAATTGTTTCCGTCGATGTTTCTGTCGATCTCTGGGGGGAATCCTTTAGAAACTTGAAGATTAGGTTTCACGGGGACAACCTGGGGGTGGTGCAAGTGATCAACAAGGTGTTCGGCAGCATCCCCGCCGGTGGTAAGGTTGCTTTGACACCTGGTTCTGAGATTCCTACAGCTTAACATATTCATTTACGCGGTGCATCTCCTGGGAGTAGAGAACGTGATTGCTGACGCATTGTCTCGCTTCCAGTGGGACAGGTTTCGGGAGCTGGCATCGGAAGCGGAACTATGTGGGGTCCCATGTCCAGAGGGGCTATGGAGGATTGCCTTGGACGAGTATCCGGATGGATCAGATGGTCAGTGAGCGAGAATACGTGGGCAGCATACAACAGGGTATGGCAAGAATGGGGAGGCATGGTGCAGGAGGTGATGGAGGAAAAGGAAGAGCAGGAGCTGAGGTTGTTGGTGCTTTATTTTGTTTCAAGGAATTTAGAAGCAAGGGTGTCAGTGTCCAGTTTAGAAAAAAAGTTGGCTGGGTTGGCTTTTGGTATCAAGTTACAGGGGCTACCTGATGCTACAAAAGATTTCTGGGTCGTAGGCGGTACCTACGCAGTGATGGTGTACACCTCAATAATGTTGGCATTGATCTGTGGTCTTTGGGTTTGCAAGATGGTATCCAGAGAGCGTTGAGGGTTTGGCAGGGCACACAAGGGTAAGGTTTTTCCCTGGTGTGTGCTGTGGCGGGAGGTTGGCCTTTGCGGTTGAAGGAAGAAACCCCAGATGTGAAAGAGTTCGGGACCTATTGGTGGGAGGGGTCCCTTTTGGTGGTATTCCAGATAATGTTTTTTAGCTGGAATTCGTTAACGGGGGCATTGTGGTAAAATGTTCTTTGTTGTCTCTGGGCCAGAATGCCAGCCTGAGGCCAGTTTTCAGTTTATGGTACCGCAATGCCAGAGCGGAGTGGTGGCAAGATTGGGTGGGGTTTTTTCCTGTAAAAGGCCAACGTGAGTATCTAACTGAGTGGTTGGTTATATTAAGTATTTTATACAGTTATGTAAATTTTTGTTAATAGTATTAATAAAAGATGGCTGCTTCGGCCAATGTTACTCCAGCTTGGTGTGGTCTCAGTTATTTTATAAGAAGGTGGGACTGGGAGGCTGGAGGGACGGGCAAGGCAGATAGGTAATGGGCAGGGTTCATCTTTTATACAATAGTCAAGAGAAGCCCGGAGGAAAAGCAAGAGAAAAAATGGACAGAGGGCTTGCATGACAGGGTTAAAAGTATAACCCTATGTGCATCAGGTGGGTTGGATAGATGGTGATTGGGCCACCAAGCAGGGGAGGAGCGCTAATACTTTTTGGGGAGTGGTAGTCCCTCCCCAGCTCAGTGTGGCCAGGGGAACAAGCTTCCCACCCTCCCTCCCTAAAAAAAATGGGTAAGTAAAGGTTGGGGGGATGATGTTAAAATGGTGTGATTTATTTTACAGGGCTTTGGATGTCGTTGCAGAGGCGGGGGGTTGGCCTTTGCGGGTGAAGGAAGAAACCCCGGATGTGGAAGAGTTTGGGACCTATTAGTGGGAGGGGTCCCGTTTGGTGGTATTCCAGATAATGTTTTATAGCTGGAGTTTGTTAATGGGGGCATTGCAATAAAATATTCTTTGATGTCTCTGGGACAGGGTTCATCTTTTATACAATAGTCATAAATTGACAGGCCTGTTTTACTAAAAGAAATAAACAAGTGGACGGGTAAATCTCCACAGTATGCTTGCATTGCAGGATTACATCAGAATATTAATCCATGTGCACATTGTTAACTCTATCCAGAGGAGTTTTTGACCCTGAAACTGGTCTTCTACTATAAGTGTCCAAGCTCTCAATTACAGTAATTGTTGCTGTCACCTGCAGAATGTTCCACTTGACAAACACATCAATATTTGCTAAATTATGTTTCAGATGTTCAGATTGCTTTTGACATCAATGATATGCGTAATAGGTAATTTAGCCATATTCATAAAACTTTAACTGTATTGCATTTTTTGTAAAATTAAGAAGAAACTAAAAAAATGGGGGGGGGGGGGTCTTTTGTAAGTCTGGGGTCTTTGGTTTAGAATTCTTAGTTAAGTTAGCAAAGGATCAGAGAACTAAGTGCAGTAGGAAAGGTAACAAAGTCCAAATGGACGAAAGGCAGTAAGGAGGTAGAAGAGATGATATGTGGGACAAAAATATAGATTCAACCAATTGTCATGGTATGCTAAAAGACCCGCAACATTTCAATCTAAGTATCCAGGAGTGCCATGGGTCTATTAGATACCTTGCAATGCACCTGACTCTATCCCCGAACCTAACAAACAAACCATACACCATGTTAAAAGATCAGGGTCTTGTCTTAGTTTGCTGTGCACACTAAATACCAAATAAAGCTATTTTTCTGCATTCTGTTCTAACGTGGTGGAGTAAGGAATGTGTATGTCAACATTTTAGAACCAAATAAAAATATAAAAACTTTAACAAGTTTTCTAAACTGTGAATTAAACATGCATCAAACAAAGCAGCCATTAAAAAAATTAAAAAAATAAACTAGTCCTAACCAAATCACTAGTGTTACTTATTATTATTTTTAACTTTAACATGTTAATGCAAGTAGAAGATCAGCAATACTGAATTTAAACAAAGGGTGAAAAAAGGTGTTTTTTTTATTTAAAAAAGAATAGTGCTTTAATAAACAAAATGTTATTAATGTACTGTTTAAATATATTTGACTTTCCTCAGCACAATGTCCCTGATCATGTTTCCTTTCCCAGCTTGGAGCATGCATACCTGCTGTGAGGCCATGGTATTACTTCCAGCTCAATGTTTCCACTAGGGATGGGCCGAACACCCCTAGGTTCGGTTTGCATCAAGAAGATGCGAATGGACCGAAAGTTGGCACGAACATTTGAACACTGTTAAAGTCTATGGGACTCGAACGTGAGAAAACATGAGAAAAGTGTGAATTTTAAAGGCTAGAATGCAAGTTATTGTCCTAAAAAGGGTTGGGGACCCGGGTCATGCCCCAGGGGACCTGTATCAATAGAAAATAAAGTTTTAAAAATGGACATTTTTTCGGGAGCAGTGATTTTAATGATGCTTAAAGTGAAAAAATAAAAGTGAAATATTCCTTTAAATATCCTACCTGGGGGTGTCAATAGTATGCCTGTAAAGTGTTGTGTGTTTCCGTGCTTAGAACAGTCCCTGCACAAAATTACATTTCTAAAGGAATAAAAGTAATTTAAAACTGCTTGAGGCTTTAATGTAATGTCGGGTCCCGGCAATATGAATGAAAATAAGTGAGAAAAATGGCATGGGTACCCCCCCAACCCATTACCAGGTCCTTTTGGTTCTTGTATGGATATTAAGGGGAACCCCGCACCCAAATTAAAAAATAAAAGGCGTTGGGCCGCCAGGCCCTATATACTCTGAACAGCAGTATACAGGCAGTGAAAACAAGACAGGGACTATGTAGGAATATGTAGAATATGTTTGTAATTGGGAACAGGTACATTTTGTAAGTGTAGCTCCAGCCAAAAAATCTATTTTAAAGCTTTTTGGAAAACATAGGGAAGGGTTATCACCCCTGTAACATTTGTTTTGCTGTCTGTGCCCCTGTTCAGAAGATTTCACCTCACTTTCTGTCCCAATGACAAATGGATTTAGAAAATTTGGGTTTTTTAACCACTTCAATACCGCCCATAGTCATATGACGCCCACAAGGTGGATCTCCCATCCTGGGTGGGCGTCATATGACGTCCTCGGATTCCCGGCCGGCTGGGGGGCGCGCGCGCGCGCCCGCGGCATCGCTCGTGACACGGTGCGAGTGCCCGGCGGCCGCGATGTCCGCCGGGCACCCGCGATTGCCCGTTAAAACAACGAGACCGTGCGGGACCGTGGAGCTGTGTGTGTAAACACACAGCTCCACGTCCTGTCAGCGGAGAGGAGACCGATTATGTGATCCCAGTACGGAGGAACACATGATAGGTCTCCTCCCCTTGAGTCCCCTCCCCCCACAGTTAGAATCACTCCTATTAGGGAACACATTAACCCCTGCAGCGCCCCCTAGTGTTAACCCCTTCCCTGTCAGTCACATTTACACAGTAATCATTGCAATTTTATAGCAACGATCGCTGTGTAAATGTGAATGGTTCCAAAAATGTGTCAAAAGTGTCTGAAGTGTCCGCCGCAATGTCGCAGTCACGAAAAAAATATCACAGATCGCCGCCATTACTAGTAAAAAAAAAAAATCAATAAATCTATCCCCTATTTTGTAGACGCTATAACTTTTGCGCAAACCGATCAATATACGCTTATTGCGATTTTTTTTACCAAAAATATGTAGAAGAATACGTATCGGCCTAAACTGAGGAAAAAAAATTGTTTTTTTTTAAAAAAAATGAGATATTTATTATAGCAAAAAGTAAAAAAATATTGTGTTTTTTTTCAAAATTGTCGCTCTTCTTTTGTTTATAGCGCAAAAAATAAAAACCGCAGAGGTGATCAAATACCACCAAAAGAAATCTCTATTTGTGGGAAAAAAAGGACGTCAATTTTGTTTGGGTGTAACGTCGCACGACCGCGCAATTGTTAGTTAAAGCGACGCAGTGCCGAATCGCAAAAAGTGCTCTGGTAAGGAAGGGTGAAAAATGGCCCGGTGCTGAAGCGGTTAAGGGAAACAAGGATTGGTGATAAATCAGTGGAGGAGACTTTTCCCATATTAACTCTTACAGGAGACAGTTTTCACCGCCTGTATACTTCTGTTCCTAGGGGTAGATTTCCTCTCACTTCCTGTTGTCTCCCTCCGTTTGTAAGTAGGAGTCGTTTGTAAGTTGGATTTTTGAAAAAAGGGGACCGCCTGTATATACTATACATGCCATACTGCCCTATACACTCTGTGAACAGGGGCAGACAAATTGGGCCATGGGTGGTGGTGTGGTGGTGGTGCCACAACACTGTAAGCTCTCGCAGTTACTCTTGGTGGGCGCAGGAATAGGCTGTTGTGAAATAGTAGATCAAAAACTGTAATTACACGCCCTGTTAAACAGGGGCAGAAAAAATGGGTCTTAGGCAGTGGTGGTGGTGCCACAACACTGCAACCCCTCACAGATACTCTTGTTGAGCGCAGGAGCCCTGCTGTTAAATATTTGATCAAAAATTGTAATTACACGCCCTTGTTAAACAGGGGCAGAAAAATTGGGTCTTAGGCAGTGGTGGTGGTGCCACAACACTGCAACCCCTCACAGATACTCTTGTTGAGCGCAGGAGCCCTGCTGTTAAATATTTGATCAAAAATTGTAATTACACGCCCTTGTTAAACAGGGGCAGAAAAATTGGGTCTTAGGCAGTGGTGGTGGTGCCACAACACTGCAACCCCTCACAGATACTCTTGTAGAGCGCAGAAACGAGCCCTGCTGTTAAATTTTTTATCAAAAATTTTAATTACACGCCCCTGTTAAACAGGGGCAGAAAAATTGGGCCTTAGCCACTGATGGTGGTGCCCAGAACAAAAAATGTTCTTAGAAGCTATCAACATGAACATTGAGGAGGAATAGGATAGTCACTCAGCATGACAGCATAGTCACTCAGCATCGGCATAGGCAGTCTTCAAGGGATCTCACATTCATAAAAAAATTATTTGGTTACATCAGCATCAGGTGCTTGGTAGCTGGTGATTCATTTTTATGAAGGTGAGCCGATCAACCCAGTCGGTGGATAGGCGCACTCTGTGATCGGTTACAAATGCTCCAACGGCACTGAATGTGCATTCTGAAAAAATGCTGGATGCAGGACAGGCCAGTAGCTCAATTGCATACTGTGCAAGCTCTGGCCAGTGATCCATCCTCAAGACCCAGTAACCCAGTGGATTTTTGGTTGGAAAGGTCTCCAAGTCTGATCTTGCCCCTAGGTATTCCTGCACCATGTACAACAGACGCTGGCGATGGTTGCTGGAACCAATCAGACCTTGGGGCTGCGGACTAAAAGGCCTCCCGAAGATGTTTCATCCTCTGCTCCCTCTGCGATGGCTGGATAAGTTCCGCCACCTTACCCTTGTAACGTGGATCAAGAAGGGTTGCCAGCCAGTACTAATCCCTCTCCTTGATACCAGGAATCCGAGGGTCCTTTCACAGGCTTTGCGGGATCAGGGAGGCCATGCAGCATAGGTTTGCTGAGGCATTCGGTCCGGATTCCTCAGGGTCAGTAAGGACGACCTGATCCGCAGCCACCTCCTGCCAGCCACGTACAAGTCCATGGGTTTCTGGGGCCTGAAAATGATCCCCTGAAGACTGCTGCTGATGCTGAGTGCCAGGCTCCACCTCCATGCTGACACAATCCTCCTCTTCCTGTGTGATAGGCGGGCCTGCAGGAATACTGTCTGGATAAAGGGAGCCTTGAGAGGTAAGGAAGTCCTCCTCTTCCTCCCTCTGTTCTGCCTCAAGTGCCCTGTCCATTATTCCATGCAGCGTGTGCTCCAACAAGTAGACAAGAGGGACAGTATCACTGATGCATGCACCGTCACTGCTCACCATCCTCCTGGCCTCCTCAAATGGTGACAGGACAGTGCATGCATCCTTGATCACGAGCCACTGGAGTGGCGAAAAAAGCCAAGCTCCCCTGACCCTGTCCTGGTGCCATACTAGCACACGTACTCATTGATGGCCCTCTGCTGCATGTGCAGCTGTTGCAGCATTGCCAAAGTTGAGTTCCACCTGGTGAGCATGTCACAGATGAGGTGGTTCTTGGGCAGGTTGCATTCCTTTTGGAGGTAAGCCAGCCGAGCACTGGCATTATATGACCGGCGGAAATTTCCCACAGACTTTCCTGGCCTGCCTCAGGAGATCCGGTAAGCCCGGGTACCTGCACAAGAACCGCTGCACCACCAAATTAAGGACGTGAGCCAAACAGGGAACATGGGTGAAGTGTCCCTGTCGGAGGGCGGAGAGAAGGTTGGTGCCATTGTCGCAAACCACCATTCCTGGCTGAAGCTGGAGTGGCATCAACCACCTCTGATCCTGCCCCTGCAGAGCTGACAGAATCTCTGCCCCAGTGGGGCCCCTATCCCCTAAGCAGACCAACTCAACACTGCTTCAGTGCTTCCGAGGACAAATCTGCACAGGAAGAGGTCATAGAGGAAGAAGAATAGGAGGGGGTGGAGGAGAGAGGTGTGGCAGAATCACTGCTACCAGCATTTTGGAGGCATGGTGGCGGA